>JADLZL010005370.1:0-283858 GCA_015844335.1 Chrysopogon serrulatus
CATATTGAGGGCTTTGATCTTGGTCACTACTTGGTTGAAGTAGTATTTCATAGTGTAGGCGTGGTGCCTAGGCTAGATTTACTTGTGAATGTCCCCCGATCGGTAGGATAGTGGTAGCTCGTGTAGGTGACTTTATAGCTACGTTGAATCCTCTGTAGTCCACTTCCCATTGATAGGACTGATAGGCTTATAGGTGTCTAGTAGGTAGATTACTCTATTTCTTCTATTCAGGTCACTTGTCTAATAAGATGATATTATACAAAGTTTACCGAAGTCAGAACTAGAGTACATTAGCTATTTCCTTTTTCTTGATATGATCTAGCCTAATTGTAGGGTTAAGTCTATATATGTTGTCATCATCACAATTGTTCCCTATGGATACGGTATTTAAAACCTCCGGGTAAAATGTGACACTGGTATGATATCTATGCGCTTACGGATAATCCTACTTAAATCTTATTTAATGGAGTGCAGTTAAAAATACCAACAAGTATTTTTGGCGCCGTTGTCGAGGAACGGTTTGCTGATTTTGACTTAGTCTAGCTTAATCTTGTATTATACTTTTATCTTTTCCTGTTTTTATCCCAGTCTCTTCATTATTTTTGTGTTCATCCTTATAGATGCCTTTAATCCTATTTTATCCCATTCTCTTTATTATTTTTGTGTTCATCCTTATGGATGTCTTTAATTTTATTTCTATCTATCTTTATGACATGCGCGAAAGCTTTGAGCCACCAATATCTATAGAACCTATCATAAAACCTGACTATGAGTTGTGCCCATGTCTAATTAATATGATTCGAGATAACTTATCACTCAACGATACGGAAGTCTTGGTAGCTAAAACACAATCATTTCATTTCCCAAGATTTGACTATCAATCCTAAACCTTTAAAATTTCACTTTGATGATTTAGACTTCTATTGGTATTTTTAACATCACTTTAAGTTAAGTTATCATCCCTAATGTGATGCTAAAAACCAAGAATAAAAATAATCTACACACAGTGACTCTAATTAGATCCGCAAGCACATAGATAATTCTCCCGTTGTAGCATTACACCCAGAGGTAATATTCCGAGTATCGTTGATTGATTTTTATGCCAAAAGGATAAAATAGCATTCTACTTATTAGGAGTGAGTAACTAGGATTAAGAATAAATAAATGAACCTTATCATAACCTATTACACCAATGCTTTAGCAATAACTAGTCAACAGTAACGATAAATGATAAATGAGTAATTAAGATAAATGGTATTCTAGAGCTAGAATATAGAGACTCTCTAATATAGTAAAGTAATCTAGGGACTCAATTAGAAATAAAGAAACCTATGTAATTACTAATATAAAGTCTACAGCCTATGCCATTGCTACACATTTTCATCTATAGTGCAACAAACTCAGAAGACATCATAAGAAGCATCAACTAATGAGGATATTATGACACTAAAGTTACCTCCTTCGCGACCATGCTCGGCTAGTCCTACGTACGGGGGATGAACTATAGAGAAACCAACGCAGCTGTCACCTGTATGGACTACCACACAACCAGGCACATCAGGGTGCCTCCGTAGGTACACAACATATCTAGACGCCACGTCTATATAATGCGCACCACCTGACCCACTCGAGTATTAAATCAGGCGCTTTACATTCATATAACAATAATCATCATAAACTACATCTATATCGAATGTGCAACTAGAATAAACTAAGAACTGAATAAGTAGCAATATATTAAAGTAGAGCAAAGTCATAATGAAATACAAGATAAAATTACCAAATTCTAGAAGACAGATCTAGAATCCCAAGCGGAGCGTCCGATCTCTACTTGAATCTTACTAGATGACTAAACTATGAACTTGAAGAACTAGAGCCCTACTTCTAATCTCTAGAAACCCTAACTTCTGATTACTCTTGACGAATAAAGCAGGAGGAATGAATTGGTGTGTTGAGGGGGGATCCACCCCTCCTTTTATAGCCCGGTGGAGTGCACCCGCGCCGTTCGATCAAACCGACTTAACCAACGGCGGAGATGAAAACCCTAGGCGCCAGGAGAAGCTTCTAGAAGCGGGGGGGCCAAACCCTAGCCCCTCCGGGTCGGGCGGCGCTAGGGGGCCGGCCGGCCCCACCTGGTGGCGGCTGTGGGCCCCGCTGCTTTGGGTGTCTTCTGGATCTTTTCTGAACCCTCTGGCGATATAGTTGCATCGTGGTTAAATTTGCATTGAAATCCTTCTTTTAACCTTTTCTTGAAAATCACCTGAAAATTTCACAAATCATCAAAACTCATGGAATTTGTCAGATAAAACCCTATCAGTCTACTTATTGCCTCCTCAAGAGCCATTGTTGATGGTATAAAATTTAGACTTAGTGACCGTCAACAATTACCCCCAAACTAAGTCTTTGCTAGTCCCTTAGCAAAATAGACTTGAAATAGAACTTCCAGAGTATCTCATGTTATATCAATAAGTACCTTTAAAAATTTTCTTCAAATTATAGTCCATTAATCTATGTTTCAAACTTATCCTTTCACCTTTCAACTATGGGGCTTGTTAACTTTTAATTAAATATTGGGTAATTGAAAGATAGAATAATAAAGCAAGTACTGCATATATTCCATTCTTTGCTTAAGCATTACTCCAGAGGTTTTCTCTTAAATTATTATCTTGAAAATCATGAGATTATACTAATAATATTGGAGTAGACTACTCAAGCTATGCATCATGATTGAATATGCAAGTGATTAAAACTTTATTTTTAGCTCTTATGCAACATTCTCCGCTTTCTGCCTCTAGAGAGTGTGGGCTATCTCCCAGCGGATACTTTTGTGTACCTATTTTTTTTCTCTCAGGCGGGTGTCTTTGCACCCATTGTTTTACTCCCTTTTTTAATTTGGCTCATACCCTTTTGATATGGCATCTTTTGGGCTCATACTTCTTTGGTATGGCATCTTTTAATTTTATAACCCACACTCTCTTTTAGACTTTTAAGAGAGAATTTGTTACATAGAGTAAAACTTTTATTTGTGCATGTGGATTCACTCATGAATGCATAACAGAGTAATCTACTCAATCATACTAGTAGCATAAATTACTAGATTGAGTAATTAATTCTTTGCAAAACATCTAGAGCTTAGCTATCACTTAGAATAAAATATGTACTAGCTCAAAATTTTTTATATCATATTTGCCAATTACTTAGACTCAATCATAAGTTTTATGCTACCCACAGATATCAAGTTTTAGAATAAATTCTCAAGGTAGATCAACTTCATATAATTCAAAGAAAGATTTAAATTTTAGATGCTAAGTAATTGTAGATTTTAATTACTTGTCCAAAGGGTTTTTTTAATAAGTACTTCAGAATTTAAAGACAAATTCAAATTACTCTAATCTAATGACAAATATAGATACTAGAAAAGTAAATACGAAAGTAAATACTGAAAGATAAATATATACAGAGGTGGATGATGCTCACCTCGCGGGGGCTCTCCCCCAAGCTGCATGTTGTCGTACTCAGAATTGTGGGTGAGGCGGTGGTGGAAACCCAAACTGCTCTACCAGGTGAAATATATTTGCTTTCTTTGTCCAGACCCTAGATGAGCAAGCGGTGATCAAGGAGAAGGTGAAGGCTTATATCACCGCCCATGACGCTCGTGAAGGCAGTGCATCTGGTGGGGCTGCGGCGACGCCTCCCGCCGAAGGGACTCCGGATGCAGCAGCGACTCCACCTAAAGGGGCTCCCGATGCGGCGTGGACCGACGAGGTTGTGAGGAGTCTAAACAATTATTGTTGAGTCTAGATTGACCTATTCTGGCTCGGGTTGTGAGCCAGCGTGTTGTAATTAAAACAATCTTATGTTGTGCCTATCGGTGGCGCAGGATCCCGCGGAAGGGCCTAGCCATCTTGAGGAAGTTTATCCGTTGACCATTCATTGTGGTTACTTTGTGGTTGGCGGTGGATCATGGTATGAATACCGCCATTGACATATTGGATGTTCACTAGGGAGTTTCCTTCGATCACGCCTTTGGCATTATCATAATACTTCACGGTCGTTGTATGACTTTTACCAAGGATTCGATCCTTTGACTTTGACTAAACGGTGGCAACGACGTGCTCTTCCTCCAACTTTGCTCATCCTAATGGAGGAGCCTCAAGAGTTTTTTGTTCCCATGAAAGAGCGTCATTTTAATTATTTTTGTCCCCTGGTCAATAGGTTCAAACAATGCTTGAATTCTAGCGAAGCTTGTGTGTAAAGTTCTCCATGTAACCTTTTATAGGCTTCTTTTTCCGATCCTCTTAATTCTAAGTTTCTCGTCTGGTTGTCAAGTTTTCTCGTTGCGTTCTTGTTCTGAAAAGGCCCCCCGTTGCTTTAACCTTGGGGTACCATATCGCGGGGGATAGCCCGCCTGGGCTTGTTTTGGCGAACTTACACGGCTCACGCGCAGAGGTGATCGCTAAAAGGAAATAAATAGCGGCCCCTCTAGGCCTACTAATTTTAGTTTAAAAAGCCTCCCCCTCTTAGTTCAGAGGGGTTGGGTGAATTTACATGCGCTTAGGCGAAAAGATGATCGCTATAACAAAAAGAAGGATAGCCCCTATGGGACTTGTTAACTTTTTATCTTTAAAAAGGCCCCCCTCTTAGTTTAGAGGGGTTGGATGAATTTACATGCACTTAGGCAAAAAGATGATCGCTATAGAGAAAAGAAGAACAGCCCCTCTGGGACTTGTTAACTTTTTATCTTTAAAAAGGCCCCCCTCTTAGTTCAGAGGGGTTGGGCGAATTTACATGTGCTTAGGCGAAAAGATGATCACTATAGCGAAAAGAAGAACAGCCTCTCTAGGACTTGTCAACTTTTTATCTTTAAAAAGGCCCCCCCTCTTAGTTTAGAAGGGTTAGGCGAATTTACATTCACTATAGCGAAAAGGAGAGCAACCCCTCAGATTGTTCCACGAACATTACTGATCCTCCCAGCAGCTCTTGTCACTTGATACCAAGTAGCAGGGAAGGAATGCAAGGCGATAGGGTTACCCATGTAGCTTCTACCTCTGATGCATCGTCTTGCGATGCTGCCCTTCACCGCTGCTGAAGCTAACGAATACCCGGTAGTCATTCTTTCTCAGCGTGCACTCCTATGAGAATCGACGCTGGTGTCATGTGAATGCACCCTTGGCTGCCCCATCCTGATGCCTCTCAACCATATGAGTTAGTTGTTCTTCATGTGGGCTTTCGCCTGCTAGCAAGCTAAGCTATGGCATGACTTCCTAGATAGCCGCTACCTCTAATTCGTCGCTTTGTGTGGCCCCTATTCGCTGGTGCTGAGGCTAATAGTTATTTGGAGGCTTTCCTTTCTCAGTCTATGGTTGAACTATCATATGCGGAACTTTAATCCGTTGTCCTGCATCGCACCGAGTTGTGTCCCTATGGGCCGCATTTATTTCTTTCATACTTATTTTTGTGCCCCTATATTGTTTGCTTGATTCGCTAATGTGTGGGATTGCGTCTGTTTGATTAGCAACCCTTATTTAGTTATTTCAATACTGAAGCCTCCTCAGGAGTTCTTCTTTTCGAAAATCCCATGTATATCCGTGCGGAGGCACCCTTGGGTGACTAGTGCTTTTTCGCGCGAAGTGCCCGGGCGACAGCATTCTGGTTAAGCCTTGCTTGGCTAGCACCCTTAGGTGTCGCGGCATTCAGTTTTGCGTGATGTGCTTGGGCGTTCGTGCCGCTGGATTACACAAACTCTGCTTTACGCGAAAAGAGTCCTTTGTCAAATGGTAACATGTTTTTCTTTGACTCATTTTGGCCGTGACTTTTCATTCTTCATGATACAGGAAGACTTGAAGTGGCGTTACATAAATAGCAAATAACTGAAAATTACAGAGCCATAGCTCAGGGGTAAAATTGGTGAAGATTGTCGGTGTTGTACATGTAGGAGCTTTCGGTTTCGTCCTCAGTTTATAAGCGGAAGACACCCTCACTTGGGCTACTTGCGATGATGAAAGGCCCGTACCACTGGGGCTGAAGTTTTCCTTGCTTGTCATTGTGCCTGACGAGGACCAAGTCTCCCGTGCAAATAGCTTTCCTTACAAATTTCTTGTTTCACCAGCTGCTTGTTTTGGCATGATATCTGTCTAGGTTGCTTGCCGCTTGTAACCTGTCTGTCTTGACAATCTCCAAGGTGACATATCTACTGACTGGTGTGTTCACTGCCACTAAGGTGTGCAAAGATCCAAGTTTTAGCTTCTCTAGTGTTCTTGACTATGAAACGTTGTGACCCCACACGGCTATGACTACTTCCTAAGGCCACTTCCCCTTCTTTGCATCAAATAGTGCTTTTGCCATAGATTCAAAGATTAAGCCATTCGCTCTTTCTATTGCTCCGTTGGATGCTAGGTGGTACACTGATGCGAAGTTGATTTGTATGGCTAACTCTTCACAGAAGTTCTTGAATTCTGCTGAATGGAACTGCTTCCCGTTATCTAATGTGATTCTTGAGGGTACTCCAAAGCAATAGACTATCCGCTGCCAGACAAAATTGATCATGGTGCCTAAAGTTATCCTCATGAGTGGTTTGGCTTTGATCCATTTTGTGAAATAATCCAATGCCACAACTGCAAAACAAACATTTCCTAGGGCTATGGGAAGCGGACCCACGATGTCGATCCCCACCTTTGGAGTGGCCAGGTCGGCATGATGGACCGTGTTGGGTTCACTGGCCTGTTTGGTTTGTTGACGAACATCTGGCATCCTTTGCAGTGCTGAACTAGCTCCTTGCGTTGGCCATTGGTGTCGGCCAGTAAAATCCCTGCCTCATTGCCCTGTGTGCTATTTCATGAGGTCCTCTATGTGCTCCGCATGCGCTAGAGTGTATATCTTTTAACAGATTAATTCCTTCTATTTGGCTTATGCACTTCAGCATTGATGCTGCAACACCTAACTTGTACAGGTCACTGGCAACTATTGAATACAGACTAGTTTTAGCGACCCAGCGTTTAGCCTCTTGCTTCATTTGTGGTTCAAATATTCCGTTGATGAAGGCGAAAATGGGGGCCCTCCAATCTTCGCTCGAGATTACGTGTATCAGCTTTGGATTGTCCTCTTCTTCCTTGATGAATTTAATTGTTAGCTTCTGAAAGAATACATCTGGAGGCAACTCTAGACCTTGAGATGCTTTTACCAGCTAGTCTGCTTCTGTGTTTTCGCTTCGTGGTATGTGCTTGACCGAAAAGCCTGCCAAGTGCTTCTCCATTGACCTCACTACCGCCAAATATTTGGTTAGTTCAGGCTCTCTTGCAGCGACGGCTTTCTCTACCTATCCCAAAACCGTCATTGAGTCTGTCTTGATGATGCACCTTCGCACACCTAGTGCTCTTAGCTTGCGAAGGCCTAATAAAACTGCTTCATACTCTACGGTGTTGTTTGTTGACAGGAAGTTCAATCTAGCTGCGTATCTAAATTTTGGTCCTGCTGGAGGGACAAGGACTGCAGCCACCCCTGCTCCGGTGGATCCCCAAGCGCCATCGCAAAGAACCGTCCACGCGGCTTCTTCGAATTGCATGGAAGAATTATCTGCTGATGGGGTCCAGTTGTAACACCTCGGTGTTAAGCTTGCATTAGGCACTTAATTAATTAACCTTAATCCTTCATTAGCATGGCATAAGCATCATCAAGCATTTAACCTTAAATGCATCATCATTTCATGTGTTGCATTTGCTTAATTTAATTAATTGCTTGAGTGTTAGTTTAGTAATTAATTACCTTGCAAATTGCTTGATCAAGTTTGGATCCACTTGCCCAGCATTTTGAAATGTTTGTCAAATTTTATTGCAAAAAGTTTTTGAGCATTTTGGAGCAAAAGGAAATTTGGGGAAAAATACCTTTTAAAAAGCCTTTATTCAAAAGGAATTTGTAGTTCAAAATTTATTAGGAATTTGGACTTGAGCCTTAAATGAAAGTTGTTTAGTTTTAAATTCTCTACAACTTTTATTTTGGGCACTTTTCATGAAAATGCCTTTTAGTTTGTCAAATTGAGTGCTTTTGATTAGATTCAAATTTTCAAAAAAAAAAGAAAATGCCACCGCGGGACGGCCAGGCCGCTTTTTGGCCTAAGCCGGCCCACCCGGCCCGCTCCATTCGGCGCGCCGCGCGCGAGCGGGGCGCCGTGGCTGACCGGGCGGGCAGGTGCGCCGCGCGCCACGCCATGCCGGGCCGGACACCGCGTGGCGGCGTTCTCGGCGGCGGCGGGCCCCGCCACCGCCCCGCCCGCGTCTACACCCGCCCGGGGCAGCGTGCGCTGCCTCTCCACTCGCTCACTCGCCGCTCGCTTCCCCCTCGCTCTCGCACACCGCAGCAGCAGCAGCCACGGCAAGCGCGCAGCTGCGCCGCCCGCCACCACCGATGACGAGCCGCCCCTCCGCCGCATCCGCCGCCCGGCCCTCCCCCGCGCGCACGGCCTCCGCCACGACCCGCACCACTACGCCCGGCGCCTAGCGTCGCCATTGCCCAAGGTAAAGGCCGAATCGGCCGTTCTCCTCCGGCACCGGCGCAGCCAGAGCTCGTCGGAGCCGTGGCTCACGCGGCCGGCCCCCTGCCGCTTCTTCCCGCTCCCACGCCACGCGCACCATGCCCGCCCGCGGGTCCGCAGAGCCTCTGCGCGCAGCACCGCAGCTTCGCCCGGAGCTGCCCGCCCGACCGCCCGGCGTTGCGCCGCGCCACCCACCGCCACGCATAGCCGCCCGGGGGCTCCGGCAGCCCAATCGGGTGCCCAACCCCTAGTTCGCTCTGCCGCCACCACCCGCTGGAGCCGGTGCGCCCTCACCGCCACGGCCTCGGCGGGATTGGCGCTCCTCCACCAGCGCCGCCACCACCGCGTGTAGTCACCATCGATTTAGGTCGTCGCCCGTCGTATGCGCACCATCGCCGCGACTCGCGCCGCGTCGTGGGGAGCTGCGTCGGTGCTCACCCTACCGCCGGCGACCCCGCCGCCGTCGAGCTAGGGGCCGGTCAACGGCCGCCCCCGCCCGGCCGGGTGATGGGTGGGGCGGGTTGACCCCCAGGCCCGCCTGGCAGCGGCACACGGCCCTTGGGCCGGCCCACGCACTTAGGGTTTTGGCCCTTTTCTTTTATTTCGATTTCCAGGAATTGTTT
The DNA here is from genome assembly GCA_015844335.1 of Chrysopogon serrulatus. NCBI lineage: Eukaryota > Viridiplantae > Streptophyta > Magnoliopsida > Poales > Poaceae > Chrysopogon > Chrysopogon serrulatus. Next base: position 9,151 of record JADLZL010005370.1, read on the forward strand.
TAACTGATTTTGAATTTGTAGCTGGTGCAAATGGAATCCAAATCTAGTGAAACTTGATTTGTTAGCCTTCTACTAAGTAGATCTATCTGTGAAAAATATGTGATGCAATTTTTTTTGGTACTTTACTATGTAGATTTAATTAAATGCTTAAATGGCTAAAATCTAGTTAATTGCATGGTAAATTGTAGAATGCTCTAAAAAATGTGATTCTTGTTTTGTTAAACCTATTGTGTGATGTAGTTTCTGGGAAAAATATATGTCATACAGTTCCTGTGTAAAAATATTGGAATATGATTTAATTTCAATTCTGAGCTGATTATTGTATGATTTTTAATAAATTAATTATGAGGAATTTTGCCCTGGTAATTTTTGGTGACTGCTCTTGTGCTAAGAAGCTCTAGATAAAAATATGAAATTTGTTGTTTGATACCTTTTCACAGTACAAAGTTGTTAAATGTGTATTTCTGGCCTGCTGCTTTATCTTTTTGTGTAGGCTGTTGTACTTGATGAATTGTGATACAAATTTTATCCTAGCTCTATTTTAGTATAATGTAGCTCCTGTAATTTTTGTAGATTTTTCTGGACTGTTTAGACAAAGGTCACAGTTCAAGCCTATTATTTTCACATGAAATGATAAGCCTTTGAATTAAATGATTTAATGGGTTCTATATTTACTTTTGGGCACTTTTAGTTATGTAATGCTTGCTGGTCTCTTAATTTAGTATCATAACTAAAATATGATGTTTGGCATGAATAGTGATATCTCTCTTATTTTTGTGAGATGTGTGTGTACCAAACACACCCTCTTCTTTATACACTTCTCTAAGTGTTTAGAGAAGAGATATGCACATACTCAGTAAAGTAGATTAAGTTGTTTTCAGAGAAGAGATATGCACTTACTCCATAAAAAAAAATGTTAATCATCTTCACTCATGTGCATCATACACTATGTATTTTTTGTACTTATGCATGAGCATCGCATCATACAGGTTCGCAGGAGGAGTCCCAACCGTCGGAACTCGAGGAGATTCAGCAGGAGGATCAGCCACAGGAGGTCCCAGCCACAGAGGATGAGGAAGACCTGCCCGAGTGTCTGGATCACCGCGCGAGTGACTTTGAACAAGGCAAGCACCGGAGCATCTACTTACCTATGCTTTCTAACAGTCTAATTATGCTTTATGATTGTTGCATTAAGTATAGGAGTTATGTGACACCGTTGATGTATTATATCCTTGCTTTACCATTGATTATCCCACCTTGCTACACCTTGCTAGTCTAGAGCGAGTAATATGCTTAGCTTGCTTAGACGGTAGAAGTCGGGTGATTTTCTATCATCCACGAGTATAGGTGGTTACTTGCTATTGATGGAAAAGCTTATGTTGATATCATCGGGTTGATGTTTCGGTTATGATAAATGGAGATCGGACGAAGTCTTGTGCGGTTGTTGGACCATAGTGATTCCGTCTGTGTCGATTAAGGACCGTACTGTTGTTTTACCACAAGTCATATTGAACGTATGCCTCACATTTAGCTGGTCGGATAAGCACTTCTGACCATGAAGCCTAACACTATCCAGACCGGTTCTCGATCCGTTCGCACCATATTGGAGATGGATGAGGGACCACAGGGGTGCGAAAAGTAAGTCCGAGGCCCAGCTTGGCTGGCTAAGGCAGTCGGACCGTCCCTGGGTACGGTGGTTCTATGCGCGTCCGCGCACTTGTTTTTCCCGGATATGTGCCACGGTGATCTGTAGCTCACTTTAGCGGGTGAGCGTGGTTTGTGTGAGGAATACCCCCTGAGCTCAATAGTAATCAATTCGAATCGCCATCGTTCTTGGACAGTGAACACCTTGACTTGAGCTGCAACATCGTAGTAATGATTATGGAATGTGGTTAATGATGATGATGAGTTGAGCTGATGATTATGGCTATGGTTACTACTTGCTTGCTTAATCATGATTAATATACTATAATGATGAATAGTATAGGTGCTTACCTAGCTTAAATAGGAATGATTAAGCTGAGCTGTCACTTTAAAATGTTACTACTGCCTTTATGCAAAAAGAGTCAAGCTATCTCCTGATAAAGCCTGTTATACTCCTTAGAGTCTTTTATTTTAAGTCAGACGGGTAAGTCTAGCTGAGTACCTTCTCGCACTCAGGGTTTTTCCCGCTTGTTGTTTGTGCAGACGGACATACCTTCCATGGGTACTGTGCTACCTGTCTTTATCAAGTGGATTAGAAGACCTGGGGCAAGGTCAATCTTTACTATTCTCCCCAACATGCTTTTGATGGATAGACTATGGTCTGGCACTTTATTTATCTTAAAATGTGTGAGTTGGGTTGAGCTTTTAAAACTACTTTACTTCCGCTATTTGAATTTGAAGACTTGGTTTATAATAACTTTATTTTCCGTACTCTGATGTTATCAAACTATTTGTGAAATGATGTAACATGTGAATGGTGACACTAAACTTGTATGATCTTGGTTGATGATGTTTGGTTTGAAATCCTTGAGATTTTTGGACTACCGGGTTTATAACGGCTTAAGTGTGACAATCACTTGCTTAGCGAGTGATTTTTCACTTATGCTTCTATAAATTGGTTGGTTCTATTACACCAGTCTTCTATGAAGTCCACGAGGGCTTGAGATTTTATCGCTGAGCGGTGTTCATAATCGATAATGAACTTGTTCAGCTCTACGGCCCACTTCGCTATTCTACCTGCCCCTTCTTGATTCTTAAATAGAGCTTCCAGTGGCTGTGACAACAAAACCTTGATGTTGTGTGCTTGGAAATATGGTTTTAATTTGTGAGACGCTATGACCACTATATAAGCGATTTTCTCCAACTTGGAGTAGTTTAGTTTGGCGCCTGCCAATGCTTCCGAGATGAAGTAGACTAGGAACTGGCGAAATTTATTTTCAAACGCCTTTTCTTCTACCAAAACTGCACTAACAGCTGTTGGAGATGCCGCGAGGTATAATAGTAGGGTTGCTTTCGGCGAAGGCGAAGATAATGTTGTCATTTTAGCGAGATAAGCTTTTAAGTCGTTGAATGCCTGTTCTTGCTGAGGCCCCCATTCGAAAGGGTCTGAGTTCCTGAGAGTTCTAAAGAACGGTAGCCCCTTTTCGGCCGAGTGAGACATGAATCTATTCAAAGCGGCCAGTCTTCCTATCAGCTGTTGTACCCGCTTTCGGTTTCTAAGGGGTTGCATGTTTACAATTGCTGCTATTTTCTTAGGATTTGCCTCTATCCCTTTAGCGGAGATCAGGCACCCAAGCATCTTCCTGCTTTCAATGCCGAATATGCACTTTTCTGGGTTCAACCGTAAGCCAGCTGGATTTGATGTTAGCAAATGTCTCTTTTAGGTCTGAGATATGGGTTTCCTTCTTTTTGCTAACCACAATGATGTCGTCGATGTAAGCGATGAGGTTTCTTCCCCTCTGGTCTTTGAATACTTTTGCCGTCATTCTTGAGAAGGTAGCCCTAGAATTTCTTGACCCTTTCGGCATTCTGCGAAAGCAATAGGTTCCCCAGGTGTTATGAAGCTCATCTTTTCTTCATCATCTGGATTCAACCAAATCTGATGATACCTTGAAAAACAATCTAGCAAACTGAGCATTTTAGATCCTAAGGTGATATCTACTAGGGTGTCAATTTGGGGCAACGGAAACAAGTCCTTGGGATAGGCCTTGTTTAAATTCATGAAATCGATGCACATTCACCATTTTTCCGTTGCTCTTTCGCACCATTACCACATTGGCCAACCATTCTGGGAACTGCACAGGTCTTATTACCCTGGCATCTAATAGTCTTTGCACTTCTTGCTTTGCACCCTATGCCCTTTCGTCTGACATTTTTCAAAGTCTTTGTGTCCTAGCTCTGACTTCAGGGTTGATGTTTAGGTTATGTTGTGCCAGGTCACGTTTTACACCCTTCAAATCTGATGCGGACCAGGCAAGCACTTCGCTATTTACGCTGAGGAAGTCTGCTAGCTTTTTGGCTTTGGCCTATTCCAAATTTGAACCAATGAAGGCTGTTTTCGAAGGGTCTTTAGGCGAAAGGGATATCTTTTCCTTATCATGCTTGCCTGCATGCCTTGCACGCTTTGTTTCCTTTTCTGATTCCCACTCCAGCTCCTTTGGCTTTGTGACTTCGTTTACAATGCTATATCCTACAGTTGGCTTTCCTTTAATTCTTCTTGCGGTGATTTGATTGCTGTGGACTATGATTACACCAAACAGTGATGGCATCTTCATGCATAGGTAGCTCTGGCGTATGATGATGTCAAACTTGTCGATGGTGCCCCTACCAAAGATGGTTGTGTATGGATATTCAATGTTGATGATTTCGAAGGTGATGTCTTCTGTGCGAACATGGTTGCTGTCTTGTAATGACACCGGAATCCATTTCTTTCCTACGGTGTCAACCTTCTTCCCTCCAAAGCCATATAAGGGATTTCCTACTAGCTCAATTGTTCTCCTGTCGAAACCCATTGCTTTGAATGCTTTGGCGAATAGGATGTCGACCGAGCTACTGTTGTCAACAAGTATGTTATGTAGGGTGAACCCAACCACGTTTGCTGTTGTCACAAAAGCATCCATGTGTGGGAAATCTCTAACTTGGAAATCTTGTTCGTCGAAGGTGAATGGAATTGTTGCCCACGCCGGTCTATTTAGCGGCTGCCTTGGAGTAACGGTCATGACTCTCCTTTCAAAATCCTTCTTCACCCTCTTGATTGTATGTTCCTAGTTCAACCCTCTAGTGATCATGAAGATGTGTCCCTTGGTTGGTAGGACGGTGTTTACTATCTGCAGCTCTCTAGAGGCTTCCTACGCACTGCTTGCCTGGGCGCTGGAATTTTGTTGTTCGCCTGGTGGTGCGGTTGGAGCGCTACTAAAGAGCTAGGATTGCACGTGACTACCTGGCTATGTGGAAATGCAACTGCCAAGCTAAAGGGGCTTTGATGCGCGTATCCCAATTAATGATAGGCATTTGGCGGCTGCATATGCTGATAGTGATTGCTTGTATTGTGAAAAACATGCTTCACGACTGGCTGCATCATCTCGTTCCTTCTGTTCTTTCACCATTTTGCCATACTTGCATTCCTTCGTTGTGTGACCCATATTTTCACCACAGAACAGACAAAATGGTGGACGTGGGGCCCTGTTTCCTATTTGGGTTGTTCGTCCTTCGCAGCCGCCTCTTTCGCTACATCTTTCGGTCCTTCCGCCCCTGATGACGACCAAAATTGGCTCGCCGAGTACCGGGGATGTACTGGTTGTTTACTGACATGTGATCATTTGTTTCTTGCATGTTGTGTACTAGGTGAAATGGCCTAGCACACCTTTGCTCTGCATTTTGCCTACTCTGTGGAGCTAGTTTTGCTGCTCGCATCTGTTCCTTTCTTCTCCTAAAATCTTTTTCTGCTCTCACAAGCTAAGTACGCTGCACATTGCCCTATGGCCTAGTCCTCTATTGTGACGGCGATGATAGTTTCGTCCTGTATGCTTGGTACCTAGGACTTTTATCTGAATGAATCTTTCCAAGTATTCTGCCAATGTTTCTCCTTCCTTCTGGACACAATTTAGGACGTCTCTTGTTGTCTTGGCTTTTAGGTGAAAACCTTTGAAGTTGGCCAGGATGTCTGTCTTTAGTTGCGGCCATGATTTTACTAATAATGGCTTGAGTGAATTGAACCAACTGCTAGCTATGTCTTTGCCGACAAGATAAATGATTTTGCCAGATTGCGGGCGTCTCCTCCTGCAGAGTATATAGCCGTTTCGTAGTTCGCTATAAACTTCTTAGGGTCTAATTTTCCATCGAAAGTTGGTATTTTCGGCTTATAGTTGGGTGGCCAGGGATACATCTACAATTCCCTAGACAGAGGAGAGGTTGGGTCGAAAGCCTTGAAGTTGTCTTGATCGTCATCAATGATGACTATCTCCTTGTCTTCGTTGCGAATTGTGCCAAACTTCTACAGCTGTTGGATCTCTTTGAGTAGCTTCTGCTTGAGTGCTTTCGCTTTAGTTATGGCAAGGTCGGCCTCATCTGCTCTGGTGCGTGCCGTGGCCTGCTGGAGAAGTTGCTCTTGCTGAAATTCTAGCGCTTCAATCTCGCTGACGTACTTATCTAATCTTCTCTGCTTTTTGGCGTGATCGACCACTTTGTCTTCTGGGATGGTTTCGTCTGAGGCCTCACTGATGCATCCGTGGTCTATTCCTTCTCTTCAATGGTTGCTGGGGCTACGGCGGTCGTGGGCTATTTGTTCACTGTGCCTCCGCCATCCGCTGGCACGGTTCCATCGACGGGCTTTTCACCTTCCGCCTGAGCCTTGGATGCTTCGGGAACGTCGCCGGTGACCATCGCAGCCGTTTTTCTCGGAGCCCTTTTCTTGGAGCCATGGTCGGAATGGGCTGACCATGGTAGGCGCCACTGTTGGTTTAGCGAACCAACCCTTGGACCTGCCGAAGGATCGACCAGCCAAGCCCCCTTGATACGGCCTCCTTAGGCCATATTTATAGGGGGAGGGAGCCACACCCGGTCCACCAATTTCCGTCCGTACCCCTCTAAGGGCCTCTCTGTATAGGCCTTAAGGTCTCTCTCTCTTTTTAGGGGCAAGCAGGTCTTTGCTGATGGGTTGCTCAACAACCCTCCAGGCAGGACGGGCCCCTTCTTGGAAATCTGCCTTTCCTCGTTGAGTTTAGCGAAAGTCACTTCACGTCACCGAAAAGGTAATCGACACCACAATGCGGCCTCCCTGTTTCCTCCTGGGGTGACCCGGTGCCTCCTTGATGGCCTTTCACGGAAGTGAATACATATTCGCTTCCCTGAAAGGGTGTTCGTCATGACCCCTAGTTCACGTTCTCCCCATGGTTTCCTTCTGTCGATGTTCCTCCCCAACACTGATTATTCCCTTTACTAGAAAAAATATGCCCATGCATTGCATCGGGAGAAAAAAGCTATAGAAAAAATAATAAAAATCATAACAAGAATGCTAGAAAATAAGCTACCGGATATTCAATTATGGAAAATGAGAACAGGCTTTATAGCCATTATATTTTATCCTTCTATATAAAATTTTGAAACTACAATTTTATTTTGATCATGGCATTCATAGTATCTAATATAAAATTTAATATTGACAACATTTTATTTTTTAAAATGAACAAGGAGCTAGTTGTTGATATGTCAAGTATTGTCTTGTCTAATGATTATGAAAACAAAAGGATGAAAATAGATAAAATTCAGTACACGGAGAGATGGAGAGCCTAGGTGAGAGAGCACCCCCACCCCTCCGCTGGCGTCATGCCTGACGCCGGCGTCCACCTTGCCCCAGCCAGCCACGCCTGCGCTGCCTTCATTTTCACCAGATCCATCTCCCTCGCCAAGCTGGTAGCCGCTGAGCCAGCCCTGGGCCCTCTGCTCCCATCGATGGAAGAGGAGCTAGTGGAGATGGTGGACTAGGATGAGGCAGACAACCTTGATGGTGGCTCGCCAGACGCTGCTGAAGCTGAAGATGGAGAAGCTGAAGTCGGAGGAGATGCTGCTGGGGAGCTGCTAGGAACGGGACTCCACGCCGCCGGCCTTCCTCTTCCGGTACCCTCGCCATGCCCCGGCCAGATCTAGTGGATCCGGCCCGCCCCCACCCCGCCCTGCATTGAAGTCTCAAGATCCGACGAGCGCGGATAGAGCAGCACCGGCCAAGATCAAATCGGTGCTTGTCTGCCCTGACCAGCCACTGCAGCCATGGAAGACCATCTGGCAACGGATCAATCTGACCAAGGTTACCGTAGATGGTGCCCCCAAGCTCAGTGCTCCTTGTTCCATGGTGCCTTCCATACTCTATGCGGGAGGGGAGGGTCATAACTCCCTTGCCTCTTGTTGGGAGGCGGGTGAGCCTTCCACCGTTAATGCGGTGCAGGAGGAGCTCCTTTCACTAGAATGGCAAAAAGCAAAGCCTGGCCATCGCAAGCGACCTGACCTAGCTCCACTCTGGGTGGCTGCGTAGTCCACCAAGCCGGTCGCTAGGGCGCCATCTGTTGTTCAAGAAGCTTTTAAGAAGCGGTTCGCAGGGAGGTGCTTCGGTGCCTTGCCTCCGACCACTAGATAACCAAGTGTAGAGGCCCTGTCTACTGCATTGTTTGTCGTGGAGTGGGACACATTTCTAGCACTTGCCCTTCTCGTCATCCACGCACAATCTCCGCCCAACTCCGTGCTCGGCTCACCTTCCCACCAGAGAGCATCCATAGTCACCTCGTCTTTCTTCCTCTCCCTGGCCAGAGCCAGCCCGGTGACGCCAAGCTGAACATGGCGCACGTTCTTGGTTCTACCCTCTATCGCCCCCCTAAGCCGCTTCTCCAACATCATGGCCACGGAGGTGATGTGTCACGAGGCCACAGACTCTAGGCGTTGGCGGTAGTTGTCTCGTCTCCACCCAAGGGATACAGCTCCAATGCCCCTAGAGGTGGGCTACACTGACTGAGCAGCTGCATCTGCCTCGGCACAGCGTCAAGGTCTCTAGGCTCGCTGCTTGGGAGTATGTCACCATGTTTGGATCCCCACTAGAGCAAGGTAGAGCACTCAACAAGGGCTATGTTGAGATTGGGGGATCCATCTTCCGCATCAGCCCCTAGGTCTTGGCGGGCGATGGCCTGGAGCAGACATGGTGGTACCATGTCAAGGTGATCATGGAGCGTGTTCCGTTCGAGGCCTGGACCGAGGACGGGGTGAAGCTCATCTTGGGCGATGACTGCATCTTTGACAGGATCTCCACATCGAGGGAGTCCTCCCCGTTCCTACCATGCTGGGTCTGGATGCGCGACACGATCCCTAGACTACACCATCTTCGCTTGGAGGGCTGGGCAAGCCATGAACATCAACGTCCTCCCCACAGCCACACACCTCCCAGCTTCTCCACCGATTGGGATGCGCACTAACAGGACCATTCTCATCCACTTGGTGGGCTATGATGATTGGATCCTAACGTCCCCGGAGGGCACATCGTCGAGGACATCATCAGAGCATGGTAGCTCTGCTTTGACCATCGTCCATTTTGACTGGGAGGAGGGGGTCCTTGACGGGCACCATGGGTAGGCCAGGCGTGCGCACCCGGAGGCCTATTGTATGCCACAGGAGCGCAGGGAGCCCTGGGATGATGACCACAACGACTAATTCCATGAGCCTCCCCGTCGCAGTGACGTGCCCAAGAGCACCCACATCTGGCAACTCTTCCCCAACTGCACCTCTCAGCGCTCTGTCCGTGTTTGCACCCGCTCGCCACCGGCATACAGGGGGGCGTGGGAGGATGACTCTACGCCGATGGATAGGGGCCGCCCGCATAGCCGCTCTCCGCTGAGTACAGGCCGTAGTTGGGATGCTATCCTGCATGCATCGGATGACTGGGAGCGATGCAGGTTGCGCTTGCCGGCTGCACGTTCCTGGGATAGGGCTACTGCTGGGGGCCCTGGTCCACTCCTCGACCACCTCTGGCCCTACGACATCAATAGAACCTCGATGCCATATAGGCTATCTTAGGAGGAGGACCCCATGGTGCATGAGTTCGCCCATGCTACTTGGGTGCCGCCGACTACCCTGATGTCCTCACCGGATAGGGATGGTAACCGGCCATCCTCGTCAGAGTACAGGCCCACCAACAAGCTGTCGGCTGGGCCAAGCTCCTTCTAGCCCCCTCTAGAGGTCACATTTGGCCTAGGAGTCCAGCTTGACGACATCTCGGAGCGGGTGATGAGGATGGACATTGATGGAGTGGGCCACAACAACAACGGCCTAGGTACTAGCGACACATCTGATGTTGATGACTTGGTTGTCCTGTGCTCCATGGATCGGCACGGGACTGGAGCTGTCAAGGCGGCGGTAGGTGCTGTAGGGGACCCTGCTCTAGCGGGTGAGGACGATGACTATGCTCCCTTCCACGCTGGTATGTTCACAGCTATCCTTGAACCAATTTTGAGCAGGCCTGATATGCTAGCTCCGAGCAGCAGCCACGGGCAAAAGGAGGGTCGTTGGAACCACTGCTCCACCCCGCTCAAGCTCACGCCTTGCTGCTCGGCCCAACTCAGTTCCAGTGTCTCAGGCGCGCAGTGCAAGCTCATGCGTGAGCTCACCTTCATGGGCACCAAATCAGCTTCACTTGATGTTGCGGTTACAGCTTATGTGGACTTGTATGGGCAGGAGCTCCTAGAGTAGGCGGTGAAGGCTATTAGGACAGCTACGCAGATGGGCAACAAGGAGCTGGCCATGGCGCTTGATGCCATTGTAGCCGAGTCCGGGGCAGCAGAGATGGAGGCTTCCTAGAGCAGCAGTGCAGTATTCCTTTAGTCATTCAGTGACTAATGTATCCTAGGATAGTGCCAGCGTTGGCCGGTCTTCCACTAGTGATGTTAGAATTGGTAATCAGTGTTGTCTTGTTCAGTGTGATCTATGTTGTTCCTTGTGCTGTTAGTTGCTTTGGCAGTTGGATACTGGTCATGCGTGGTTAGCTATTTTATCAAGCTGCATATTATGGCTATAGACTATCGATACGGGACGTACCGGAGTACTCACCAGCACGATTACCACCAGGACAACAGCAAGAAGACCAGATCCGAATAGATTATGGATCATCCTAGTTAGACAAATAGAAAGTAACATCTGTAATAGGAATAGAACACCTTCTACAAGTCCGACTAGGACTAGAAACCATAGCTCTGGCTCCTTTCCTCTCATAAAAGGGAGCCAGAGCACCCTCTTTGTAACAGACAAATAATACATGATCAAGATCATCAATCTAACGCAAAAGGCCAATGCCGACTGGAATAGGGCTTTTACTCGATGACGAGGGCCCAAACTAGGATAAACCGTGTGTCTTTCGCATCGTACCGCCGAGTTCTAGTTATTCGCTAAGATCCAAATCAACTGCCGTGGGAACCCCGTGGCAGGCTATCGGTGGTCAAACACCAACAGCTGGCGCGCTAGATAGAGGCTTTTGGTGAAATCAACATCAGGAGCTCGACGGACCTACACACGATGATCTTTCTGATAGGGTCAACCTTTGTTTTTGGAAGCTGGATCTACGAAGCAGACGACCAAGGGATTCTCCACAGCCGACTACTTCAAGAACCCACGTTAAAGGTACAAGAAATTTTTTCAGAACTCAAGATAACCGAAGAAACTACAGATACAAGTGCACAAGAAGAGCCGAGTTCTTTCTACTATGGCTCCAACAACTCGGCACGTATATATCAGGACATCACCCAGAGAGCACTGGAATCTTACCACTTCACCCAATGGAACATCTTCAAACAAGATAAGTATTCCGACTTCCTTCCTTCTCAATATGGCAAACCCATGAAAGAAGAGGAAGAACTCAGCCATCCATTCGATGAATACAAAGAAGCGCTGATGATAAGGCAACCCCTAGTACCACCGGTCCAACCCAACTATAATTCATCAGAAGAATCAGAGCCGATATACAAGCCAATTCTGTTACAAGAGACGGGGAGACTGATAGCCAAAGGATAGCAAGAGAAAGAAGAAACAAGAAGAAAGGAGGAAGAAGAAACCGAGTTTAGGAACACAGAGAAGCATGGCGTAGATACGAGGAGGAACTAGCCGAGTACAATCAGAGAAGGGCCGAGAGAGAAGCTGACGAGAGGTGAGCAAGCAGCAAGAACTAGACTCGACCCAATCAACAAAATACAAGAATTAATCAATGAGATCGACGCCATACAATGACCAGTGAAGAACATAACAAGCTTAGAAATTTACTCAAAGATATAGCACAAAGGATACAAGACGATCAGGTACCCCAAAGGCATGCGCCATCTGAGCAGACAAGTCAAAGAACTCGAAGGATTTCGCTTTCGAAAGATTATCTACTCTAAATTATGGTAGGAGAACTCAACCACATCATGACTGGACAAAAAGAACTGGGGAAAACGGAGGAAGATCTCCCACACCACATAGAAGTCCTCCAAGAATTATTTCAAGATACGACAGTCAAGCAGATTTTGACTACAAACCTAAAAAAGTACCCGATAGATTTCCTTGTTTCGCAGGAAGACTACTTACAGTCAAGTTACCTCACAAGTTCAAACCTTCCAACCATTCAAAATATGATGGCAAGACAGAACCAATGCAATGGCTCAGAATTTACTCTCAGTCTATAGAACTAGCTGGAGGAGACGATGATATCAAGGCGCTATTCTTTCCAATGGCCCTAGAAACATTACCACTCCAGTGGTTTGACAAATTACGACCTGGATCTATCAAAACATGGGGCGATCTCCAAAAAGCTTTCTGTGAAAATTTTGCAGGAATATTTATCCACCCCATAACACAAGCCAAATTGAAAGGCTTAAAACAAAACCCGAGAGAAAGCCTAAGAGACTTTTACAGAAGATTTGGAGAACTTAGAGCACAAGAACACGACATCACTGAGAGAGAAGTAATCGAAGCATTCTCATATGGTCTGAAAGTAAGATGGATGTTTTATGATTTCTGCAAGGAAAATCCTCGGACAAATGACGAGTTCAAAAGAACAGTCAAAAAGATGATCACAGCAGAAGAAAAGACACGAGAGAGATTTCCTAACAATAGAAACAACTTAGGCAGAAAGAACAACTCGGACAGAAGAAACAAATCGAACGACCATAACTCAAGATGGAATAACCAAGACAACTCAAGATACCAAGACAATTCAAGATACCAAGACAACTCAAGAAGATGGAACATTCAAGATAATAGACAAGAATTCCACAACAAAAGGAGATATTCAGATAATATGGTGGCATCAACCGAAAGAAAGAAATTTTATCCAACAAGAAGATTTGAAGACCTAGAGAACATGAAATGCATCTACCATCCAACAGGACTACATCCAATGGGAGAGTGCCACATTTTTCAAGAAAGATATATGAAGAAGGACAAACAAGAAAAAGAAGAAACCAAAGAGAAAAAAGAAGAGAACAATACAACAGATAACGGTTTTCAAAACCCAAGAGCAACTGTATCGGTAATTTTCTCAGGAGTACCTAGGTCCAGAAACAAACAAGAAGACAAGCTTGCTTGGCAAACAATCATGGCAGCGCAGAACCAGCCACACCCAGATATCTAAACTGGTCACAATATCCAATACAGTTTTCACGAGATGATCAATGGACAAGTGTTGGAAACGCAGGACTATATCCACTAGTACTCGGATCAACAATTGTCCGCTGTAACAGTAACCAAAGTACTCATTGATGGAGGAGCAGGACTCAATATCATCTTCGCTGACATTCTAAAAAAGATGGGACCAGAATTCTCAAAATGATTACACCTACTAGCGTACCATTCTATGGAATAGTACCCAGAAGACCGGCTATGCCACTCGGACAGATTACACTCCTAGTAACGTTTGGAAATCACACAAACTACAGAACAGAACTCATCAAATTTGAGGTTGCAGACTTTGAATCTTCATATCACGCAATACTAGGAAGACCAGCACTAGCAAAATTCCTGGCCATACTACATTACCCATACTTGCTACTCAAGATGCCAGGACCACATGGAGTACTTTCTCTCAGGGGAGACCTAAAAAGAGCCTACGAATGTGACTTACAGGCAATACATATATCCTCAAAAGTACAAGGAGAAATCAACTCGGAAGTAGAAAAAATGAGAACAGAAGAACTAGAGATCCCGGCCAAGAAACAAAGTACTATCACTACAGCCGAAGGAGAGAACACTAAAAAAGATTGATCTAGGAACAGGAGACCCATCCAAGACTACCACGATCAGTGCACATCTGCCTATCAAATAGGAAATCACGCTCACCAACTTCCTACGGAACAATAAGGACATATTTGCCTGGAAACCAGCTGATATGCCTGGAGTCCCAAGGAAGTGGGCTGAGCACAAAATTGAAGTCAACAAAGGAGCAAAACCGATCAAACAGAGACTACGATATTTTTCACCAGACAAAAAAGAAGCAATAAAGAAAGAGATAGCCCAACTACTAGCCATAGGTTTTATAAGAGAAATCCTTCATCCAGATTGGTTAGCAAACCCTATCCTAGTACACAAAAAGAACATAGATGAATGGTGATTGTGTGTCAACTACATAGATCTCAATAAGTATTGTCCAAAAGATCCCTTTGGATTACCAAGAATTGATCAGATAGTGGATTCAACAGCTGGAGTAGCTCTACTATCCTTCTTCGATTGCTATTCAGGCTATCACCAGATCGCACTCAAAGAAGAAGACCAAAGCAAGACTTCTTTTATTACACCCTTTGGTGCCTACTGTTACAAGACAATATCTTTTGGACTCAAAAATGCTGGAACAACATACCAAAGAGCAATCTAGACTTGTTTGGGAGATCAAATTGGAAAGAATGCAGAAGCATATGTAGACGACGTAGTCGTCAAAACAAAGAACCCAGACTCTCTAATAGAAGATCTACAGCAAACTTTCAACAATCTCAAAGAATGGAAATGGAAACTCAACCCCAACAAGTGCATTTTTGGCGTATCATCAGGACAACTACTCGGATTTCTAGTCAGTGAAAGAGGAATTGAAGCAAGTACAAAACAAATCAAAGCAATAGCCGACATGGGTCCACCCTCAGATATCAAAGACCTACAAAAATTAACAGGATGCATGGCAGCACTTAACAGATTTATCTCCAGGCTCGGAGAAAAAGGACTACCTTTTTTCAAACTTCTAAAGAAGATAGATAAATTTACATGGAATGAAGAAGCACAAGATGCTTTCGACAAGTTAAAAGCATACATCAGTACGTCACCCATATTAGTACCACCAAAGAAGGATGAACAGCTCATGCTATACATCACAGCAACAACTTTAGTAGTCAGCACAGCCATCGTGGTAGAAAGAGAAGAGCAAGGACACATGTACAAAGTACAAAGGCCAGTATAGTATATAAGTGAAGTCCTTACAGTATCAAAAACAAGATATCCCCTTGTATAAAAACTACTCTACGCAGTACTCATAACTTCAAGAAAGCTCAGACATTATTTTGAAGACCACAAGATAGTCATCGTAATAGATTTTTCACTTGGAGACATTCTAAGAAATCGAGATTCAACAGGAAGAATCTCAAAGTGGGCAATTGAACTCAGAACTTTTAAGATTGAATTTAAACCAAGGAAAGCAATCAAGTCTCAGGCACTATCCGACTTCATTGCAGAATGGACTGAAATACAGCAACCCACTCTAGACACCATCTTAGACCATTGGAAAATGTATTTTAATGGCTCTTTAAAACTAGAGGGGCAGGAGCAGGAGTACTCCTCATTGCACCTGATGGAAAACAACTCAGATATATTCTACAAATCCTATGGCAAGCCACCAATAATGAAGCAGAATATGAAGCACTCATCCACGGATTACAAATTGCAACTTCACTCGGAATCAAAAGATTACTAGTTTATGGAGACTCAGTAGTAGTAATCAATCAAGTCAATAAAGAGTGGGATTGTACCAAGGAAAATATGGATGCCTATTGTGCAGAAATCAAAAAGCTTGAGAAAAATTTTCAAGGACTAGAAGTACACCATATATTATGAGACTCAAACATTACAGCTGATGTGCTAGCCAAACTAGGATCAGACAGGGCAAAAGTACCATCAAGCCATCCATCAAGACCGATGAAAAGGAAGACAAGAAGAAAACAGAGCAAGAACAAATTTTAACAATCAGCACAGACAACCCAACATGGATGCAGGTATTTATAGATTACATCAAGGAAAAGAAACTACCCGGAAATAAAGCAGAAGCAACTCGGATCATCAGAAGAAGCAAGAACTATATCCTAGTAGGAGACAATCTTTATAAAAGAGTAGCATCTTTAGGAGTATTATTAAAATGTGTATCAACAACAGAAGGAAAAGAAATATTACGAGAAATGCACTCAGGATGTTGTGAAAATCATGCATCTTTAAGGACACTAGTAGGGAAAGCTTTTCGATCAGGATTTTATTGGCCGACTACTTTAAAGAATGCAGAAGAACTAGTCAGATATTGCAAAACTGCCAAATTGTTCGTAAGACAAGCATATGTTCCAGTACACAACCTAATATGCATCCCACCAGCATGGCTTTTCTCATGCTGGGGGCTCGATCAAGTCGGACCTCTCAAGAAAACTAAAGGAGGGTTCGAGTATATTTTTGTAGCTATCAATAAGTTTACCAAATGGATAGAATACAAACCATTGGTAAAATACAGTTTAGCTAAAGCACAAGAGTTCATCCAAGAAATCATGCATAGATTTGGGATGCCAAACAGAATAATCACAGACTTGGGATCACCCTTCATAGCCAACGAGTTCAAAATTTGGGCACAAGACTGTGGATTCAGTATCGACTATGCATCAGTAGCCCATCCTCAAGCAAACGGACAAGTAGAAAGAGCCAATGGTCTCATCCTAGCAGGATTAAAACCGAGATTATATAAAGATTTAAAAGATTATGGATTCAAATGGATAGATGAATTACCAAAAGTAGTCTGGGGACTAAGAACTCGGATAAGCAGAGCAACAGGCTACTCACCTTTTTTCCTAGTATATGGATCAGAAGCTGTACTACCAGCAGACTTAATCTGGACATCTCCAAAAATCAAACAATATAATGAAGGAGAAGCAGAGGAAACCAGGAGACTAGAAATTGATAGTCTAGAAGAAGTCAGAGTAAATACAACACTACAGTCAGCAAGATATATGCAAGGGCTAAGAAGGTATTATGACAAAAGCATCCAACCAAGAACCTTAAAAACCGGCGATCTAGTTCTCGAAAAATTCAAAAACTAGATGGAAGGCACAAACTACTCAGTCCATGGGGAAGCCCTTTCATAGTATCAAAAGTAACAGGACCTAGATCCTATGAATTAATGACTGAAGACGAGGCACCAATAAAGAACTCATGGCACAACTCCTAGCTACGACGTTTCTTTGCCTAAGACAGACAGAAACATGTACTCCTTCAAAACAATAGAAGATTCAAAGGATTACAATGTCCAGCATTTCTCAAGGTTATACTCCTACTCTTGGAATATTAAACTTGGACAAAAGACCCATAATCTAAAAAGTACCCGGGCAAACCCCGATGAGAGCAAAAAAATGCTCGACCACCCGGGCAAACCCCGATGAGAACAAAAACGCTCGACCACCCGGGCAAACCCCGATGAGAGCAAAAAACACTCGACCACCCTGGCAAACCCCGATGAGAGCAAAAAAACGCTCGACCATCCGGGCAAACCCCGATGAGAGCAAAAACGCTCGACCCCCCAGATTGTTTTCACAATACCGATGAGAGTACGGCTAAAAAGTCAACACTCGCCTTATCCTAGCTCCTTTTTAGGACTAGATGAGAGCCAAGAGAGAGCTCGACTTATCCCGACTTCTAGAAAAATAGAACTCGGATGAGGGCCTACGGTCTGAACTATATGTTGAAGTGCAAAATAGCTACAAACTAGAATGAGCCCAACCATTCCGAGTTGTTTTCACAATACCGGTGAGAGTACGGCTAAAGAAGTCAACACTCGCCCGATCCTAGCTCCTTTTCAGGACTAGATGAGAGCCAAAAGAGAGCTCAACATATCCCGACTTCTAGAAAAATAAGAACTCGGATGAGGGCCTACGGTCCGAACCTCTCGTTGAAATACAAGACGACTACAAGTCAAGCCCGAGTACAATTACTCCGAAATTACGACAAACAAAATATTCAAACAATACAAGACAGAAATAAGATAGTTTATCAAGATTCAAAGACGAAAAAGTTCTTCTTACAATCAAAAGGAGCATCAAAGTTTCATTACAATAAAAAGAAGTTTACTACTGATGATCATCACCACCATCAGCAGGCCGTCGGCGCTATCTCTATAAGATCAGTAAACTCCTGAGCCAAGGGCAAGACAGCAGCTTCAGACTCTACCAATGCTTGTTCATCCTCAGGGGTATGAGTCCCATCCATCACCCTATCAAGAGGAAAGTTGGGATCAACTACTCGGATACGAGCCAGCACACCCTGAACACCAAGCAGAACAGCATCCTTGGCGAAGTTGATCGTCCGTTCAGTCAGAAGAGGAAGGAATTGAATCCAGGTCAGGCCGGTATCTTTAGGTCTCCTCAACATAGTGGCAAGACCTTGCACAGAATTCAGTAAAGCCGACCACCTATCTTCCGAAGCCTTTAGATGAGTAGACAAATCCTCTATCGTCTTCTTAGCCTGCAAAAGATCTCGATCAGCGCCACGCCTAATCAGCTGAGCCCGAGCCAAAACTCCTTCAGCATCCTCCTTTACCTTCTCCAAATCATTTTGGAAGGCTTGTACTTCGAGTTTAAAGACCTCAGTCTCTTCCAAGTACTTCTTTTTTAAAGCTACAAAAAGCAGTAGAAAGAAGTTAGAAAGAAAGTAAAAATCAAAAATAGACATAGTAGAGGCATATCTTTAAAAGCACCTTGAAGATCTCGGGAGACCTTCTTCTTAGAACCAACAGCAGCAACGACTTGAGCTCTCAAAGCAGTCTTTAAAGATTGATGTCCTTGGCGCTCTTCATCAAGTTCCCGCCACAAAGAAGCCAACTCATCCAACAACTTCTTTTGAGACTCAGATGAGCCAAAGAAGATATCAGAATTACTGACATACTCCTGCAAACAAAGAAAGACAAAGATAAAGAAAAGAACAAGGCAAAGCACAAAATAAACAAGTCATCAATACCTAAAAATATTCAGTAAAAGATTTGAACTCAGTCGCAAGCTTCTTGAGATGAGAACTCGGATTAAAGGCCTATTCTAGATCCTGCATCAACTTCAAGTCATGAACTATATCCCAAGGAGCGCAAGGAGGCGACAAAGGAGAAAAGCACCCAACTTGAGAACGGGAAGAAGTCAAAGGTTGAGCAAAGGGTAACCCCTCCACTCTAAAAAGAAGTCGTAAGAACCACCGCGCGAGGCAATGAAGAAGTCATGGTGGCGGCAGAAGAAGCTACCACTCGGGCCGAGTCAACATTTGGATCGGGATCAGTACGGACACGGACACTTGACCCACAACCCCAACACTTACAGTTTTCTCCGAGTCAGAACCCGGAGCCAAAGACATAGTAGTAGACGACCTACAAAAAGAAAAAAGCTAAAGATAACAAATATCAAAAAGAGGAAAAAGAAGTCAGCACTCACCTTGGACCGCGACGAAAGGTAATCCGAGGCCGAGGAGGAGGGGGCGGCATAACCGCTTCCAGATCCACCAACAACCCGGCAGTCGAAGGAGGACCCAGCAACGGTCCCAAAGCCAGAGAGGAAGAAGAAGTCATGTGGGGACTATAAAAGGCAAAGACAAGTCAGAACAAGCCAAAAATTGGAATAAAAACAAAAAGAACAACACTCACCACCGAAGAAGAGGAAAATCATCAACATCCTCAGCCTCATCATCAAAAAGAAGAACAGAAGCGCCACCTACCAAGAAAAAGAATCAATACTACTTTTTGAAAAAATAAAACAAGCCAAGAAGAACAAAACAACCTCACCTATCAGAAGGTTACCTGAAGGCTAAGGAGAGGAAGAAGAACGAGCCCGCTTCTGAGAAACAGTAGAAGAAGAATCACCAGCACCAGGCCTCTTCATCCCAGCACGAGAAACTCGAGGGAGGGCCACCGGCTGATAAGGAACATACTGAAGAGCAGGCTCACCTCTAGAAACACTAGCCAAAACTAGTTGACCATCAATTACCTTATGACCAGGAGCAGCAGAAGGAGCTAGGGGAGGAACAATCTCTCCATCCACATAAAGAGAAGCATCCACATTAAAGTCTCTACCAAAAGGCTGCCAAAACAACAAAGATCAAGTCAGTTACAAGCAAAAAGAACTCGGACATAACACAAACAAGTAAGAAAACACTTACAGCAGGAGGACTGGCCAAGTACTCGAAACCAATCATTGGGACCACCGACGCACCCTTCAAAATCTTCTGAAGGCGCATAAGCACCTCACCATTTGACAATTTGGTCGTGGTCAACATCCGAGAGGGATCTTCAGCGCCCGAGTACTCGAAGCTATAATGCTCTCGTGCCTTCAAAGGCTGCACTCGGCGAAGAAGATAACTCGCCACTATGGCGAACCCAGATAAGCCATTTTGTTTCAAATAGCTTATCCGATCAAAAAGCGGTTGAAGAAGAGCATACTCAGCAGGGATGAGTTGTTCCTTCTCCCACCGGTCATTAACAACAGGCGGAGTCCCCGAGTAAGTTTGAAGTGCTGGAACACCAACCCCACCTTCAAGATTACCAGCATAAAACCACTCGGACCGCCAATCCTTTACAGAATCAACAAGGTCATATTCAAAGAAGTGGCTCGACTTACGCCTGATGAAATTGAATCCCACATCCACCAAGAGTATGAAGGGAATCATTCCGGGGGCTACAGCTTGAGACGAAAAAGGTAGCGGAACAGATTCAAGGGAGGGGGAGAATGCCAAGGAAGGTTTCACAAAAATGAACAAAAACAGATAGGTGAAGAATCCCATTCGGGGTTAAGTCATGAAGAGAGATGAAGAAATAGCGAAGAAAACGATGAAGAAAAGAACAAGCCAAAAGACAAAGTCCAGCACGAACAAAGGAAACAAAAAGAACAATCTCCCCTAGACGAGGAACAGGAACACGATGCTCACCAGGAGCGACCCAACCTGAGAACTCCTTAGGCTGGATCATCCCCAACTCCTGCAACTCGACCAAGTGTTTCTCCTGAGTAGTCGGGGAGGAAAGTTCTTTGCAGTGGCCTTCATTGCGGCAAACTCGGGGTTCAGTTGCTCGTCAACTTCCTCTTCAAGGGCGGGCTTCTCAACTGCCGACTTCTGGGAAGCCAATTTTTTCTTCCCATACAATGAATCAAATAGCTAAGCTAAGAAGCAGGCTCAGAATCAACGCAAGAGCAAGATTTTGGTTGGGGATTTTTTTTGCCAAGAAAGTTAGGGTTTCAGAGAGCAAGAACAAGGTGAAGAAGAAGAATAATAACTACTCGTAATTTATAGACCGGTCTTAAGAGGCCCACTTAAGGGACAACGGTAAAAAGGCCAATGGATACAAGGCGTAGAAATAGGAAAGGCCCAGTAAAACCTTAAGTCACGGGATAACGATCTTTATCCCGTTACCCACCAACGGTAAAATATTATACCGTTACAAGGAAAGATAGCTTTGCTAGAATTATCATAACAAGTCGACACAAAAGAAGACGACCACAAATAGCTCGACTCAAAGGAAGTCAGACAACTTCTAAGCCAAAACAAGTCCGCTCAAGGACAAACAATCCTATTATCAATCAAAAAGAAGTCGGCACAAAGGCAGACGACCAGCATTTCAAGATAAAACAACTCGGATCATTCCAGAAGCATATATTCCTTCATCAAAATTTTACAAGATACAAGGATACAAGTCTTACAAGACCCATCGAATTCAGAAAGAACACTAAAGCAACGATTACAAGGAACCCTGTAGAATTTGGCCATAGAGCAAAATTACGCGGAAATTCTACAAGGAACCCCGTGGAATTCTATCATATAAGACAACTACACAGAATCCAAGTCCATTCTCGTTGTAGACCCAGACTACCTCTAGGGCGGAATGAGCCGAGCAGATCCAAAGCAACCTAGATACACCAAAACAGTGCACCCAAGATCACCAAAAGTAGCACTGACTGATCAAGCATCACATCGGGCCTCTCCAAAAACAAGTCAAATTGAACCCCATGTGAACAAGCGAGCTCCAACAGGAGCTCTGACTGATCAAACTTCACATCGGGCCTCTCCAAGAACAAGTCGGATCGAACCCCATGTGAACAAGAGAGCTCCAGCTCTGCGTAGGTCGGCAGCCGATTTGCACAGGACAGAAAGAAGACAGTGCGGCTCGGCAACCCCACAACACAGAGCATAACTCTGGCAGAGTGGAAAAGAAGTACTAAGAGTGCAAAATGATATAGCATAAGGCACATCTCAAGACTTCTTCTATCCGCTAGAGCGAGCCTCCAACCACAATGCTACTCTGGGATTAGTCTGCTTCTAATTCCGATCTTAAGAATTCTTCTACCCACTAAGAAGACTATACTAGAAGAACAAGAAAGAAGCCCGGGGGCTGCTCAACCTCACAAACTATCATCATCACAAGCATGAAGAAAGGCACACTACAAGAACTTGAAGACAACAAAAAGAGAGGCGCAATTTATAGGCCAAGATCGGTGCACATGGACCAAGTTCACCAGTCTAGATTACTGACAAGGACAATAAAGGAGAGCAGTAAAAGAGGACAATAGAAGAGTATATTCTAGGTATATCCCAATGCAGTAAAAGCCTTTACACCACCAGACTGCCAACGCCCAGTCATAAAAGCAAATAGTAAAGGCAGAATCATGAGCCGTTGTCCGTTTCCTACACAGAGGAAATCGAAAAAAAGCTCGGGGGGCTACAGCCAAAGGACTTCAGGAAAGGATGAACTCGAAAGCAGCTCGGGGGCTGCAGCTAAAGGACTACAGGAAAGGATGAGCTCGAAGCAGCTCAGGGGTAAAGGAAAGGATAAACCCAAAAAAAGCTCGGGGGCTGCAGCCAAAGGACTTCCGTAAAGGATGAACTCGAAAGCAGCTCGGGGGCTGCAGCTAAAGGACTATAGGACAGAAAGAACTCAAAAAAGCTCAGGGGCTGCAGCAAGACAAAAAGAACTCGGGGACTGCAGCCTTCGCACGAAACGAAAGGACACAGGGAAACTCAAAAGCCATTGCCCGACTTCTTTTTGACCAAAAACAACTCAGACAAAGGCTCGGGGGCTGAAGGGTATACACCCTCAACTTTTTCTTTTTTCAAGATCCTCCAAGCTACCTATAAATAAGTAGCAAGGGGCTCAGGGGCTACACTCAATGAGTGCACCTGCGGTGCACAAGAAAGCAAAAAGAAGTCTTCAGCTTGATCACTTCAAAGCATCACTCTAGAAACAAGGAGCTCCTCAAGTTCTACTTTGAAATGTTCGGGGGCTTGTCGATACGGGACGTACCGGAGTATTCACCAGCACGGTTACCGCCAGGACAACAACAAGAAGACCAGATCCAAGTAGATTACGGATCATCCTAGTTAGACAAATAGAAAGTAACATCTGTAATAGGAATAGAATACCTTCTACAAGTCCGACTA
Source organism: Chrysopogon serrulatus (assembly GCA_015844335.1). NCBI lineage: Eukaryota > Viridiplantae > Streptophyta > Magnoliopsida > Poales > Poaceae > Chrysopogon > Chrysopogon serrulatus. The sequence goes on from JADLZL010005370.1 coordinate 32,320, forward strand.
GGACTAGAAACCATAGCTCTGGCTCCTTTCCTCTCATAAAAGGGAGCCAGAGCACCCTCTTTGTAACAGACGAATAATACATGATCAAGATCATCAATCCAACGCAAAAGGCCAAGGCCGACTGTAGTAGGGCTTTTACTCGACGACGAGGGCCCGAACCAAGATAAACCATGTGTCTTTCACGTCGTACCGCCGAGTTCTAATTATTCGCCGAGATCCAAATCAACTGCCGTGGGAACCCCGTGGCAGGCTATCGGTGGTCAAACACCAACACAGACTAGAGATGCAGCAGCTTTGTGTACTGATGTCAATGGCTTCGTGCTTGTGTCTATTTTTTGTGTACTGATGTCAATGGCTTCGTGCTTGTGTCTATTTTTTATCAATGTTATCGGCTTGCTGGACTTTTGTTGGTGTTGTTGTCTCCTTGATCTATATAATGAGTGACATCAAACTTCTCAATTGGAATGTTCATGGGCTCAACTGTGCTGCGCGAAGGGAGAGCTATCAAGATCATGATTCAACAAACTGGACTACAGATTATATGTCTCCAGGAAACCAAACTTGACAGTGTTAACAATTTTCTTGCTCTAGAATTCTTGGGGCATCCCTCTATATGTTTTGAGTATCTTCCAGCTGATTCAACGAGAGGTGGTATTCTGGTAACTTGGAACCGGGATTTTGTGCATGCAGGGCCTCCATCCAGAAAGCTATTCACCCTATCTCTAGAACTAACATTGAAACTGACAAATGCTACTTTCAAGATCACGTCGGTTTATGGACCGACGGAGGACAATTTAAAACCTTCCTTCCTTGTTGAGCTTATTGATTGTCAGCCTCCGGTTGGGACGCCGTGGCTGTGCTTGGGAGACTTCAACCTCATCTATGAAGCAAGGGATAAGAACAACAGTAATCTGAATTACAAGATGATGGGCTGCTTCCGTCATGCTTTGGATGCTAGTGAGCTGTTGGAGCTTAGGCTGCAGAACAGAAGCTACACTTGGAGTAACGGGCGGGCCAATCCGACTCTTGTCCATCTTGATAGGGTGTTCTATAATAAAGAATGGGATGCCCTCTTCCCAGTAGTGAGCTTGCAGGCCTTTCCAGCTCCATCTCAGATCATTGCCCCCTCTTTCTTGTCAATCATCAAAGAGCGCACAAATTTGCCAGTTTCTATTTTGAATATTTCTAGGCTCGCACACCGGGCTTCCTTGAAGTGGTTGCCTTGGCCTAGAATGGTACAGCCAGAGGGACGTCACCTCTTATGGTACTGCATAATCATCTAACAGCTACAGCCAGAGCGTTGCAGGCTTGGAGTAAAAGCCTCTTCAGTGAAGCTAGATTGTAGCTCCAGTTGGCGAACAAAGTGATTCTGAGACTTGACATTGCCCAGGACTCAAGACCTCTATCGCTGCAAGAGCTGCAACTACACAAGGAGCTCAAGGCTCGAGTACCAGGATGGGCTGCCATAGAGCACTCTCGGAGGCGGCAGTGTTCACGACTAATACAGATTAAGGAAGGGGATGCATGCATGAAATTTTTCCATCAGAAAGCTAATAGTCGCAAGCAACGTAACCTGATTGCATATCTCAAGTCAAACGATGGCCAAATTGTCTGGGACCATGTGCTGCCAAACAAGGCATCCTGCACACACACTTTTTAGAAATCCAAGGCACCTATGTCCAGCGTTCTTGCAGTCTTGCTTGGGATAGGCTACAGCTTACTAGGGTGGAGGACCCTGACATGGATCTGCCGTTCTCTGATACTGAAATTCATAATGTGATCCGGCACCTACCGAGTGAGAAAGCACCTGGGCCTGATGGATATGCAAGGCTATTTTTCAAAATCTTCTGGCCGACCATTAAAGATGACCTCACTGTTGCTGTTCAGTGCTTCCATCAACTTCGAGCTGGGCCGCTCGAACACCTGAACGGGGCACACATTGTCCTAATTCCGAAAGGCAAGGTGGCTGAATATGCAAAGGATTTTAGGCCAATCAGCTTGATCAATTCATTCGCCAAGCTCATCACCAAGTTGTTGGCCATCAGGCTTTCGCGTCACATTGACAGACTGATCTCGGACTCTCAGAGTGCATTCATCAAAGGCCAATGTATCCAAGACAACTTCATGTATGTACGGAATCTGGCAAGAGCTTACCATAGAACAAAGACGTCGGTCCTCATGTTTAAGCTGGACATTTCGAAAGCCTTTGACACGGTCTCGTGGGAGTATATCTTGGAGCTTATGGAGCATAGTGGGTTTAGCCATAGATGGCGTGACTGGCTCAGTCTACTCTTCAAAACTTCGCACTCTTCAGTTCTTCTTAATGGTGTGCCAGGCGAGAGTATACAACACGCTCGTGGCCTCCGGCAAGGTGACCCGCTATCATTGTACATGTTCATCCTTGCCATCGATACCTTGCAGAATATTCTAGAGCTGGCCACCTAGGAGGGAGTCCTCAGCCTGCTGCGGGGGCGGTTTGCGAAGCTTCGGATATCACTATATGCCGACAATGCAGTCATTTTCCTCAAACCAGATAGAAGAGAAGTTGCTGCCCTCTTTAACATGCTAGAACAATTCGGAAATGCAAGTGGGCTAAAGCTGAATATTGGCAAGTGCTTGGTAGCTCCAATTAGATGCTCTAGTCTCGATCTTGCCCAAATTCTTCAACCTTTCGCTAGACAACGAGTATCCTTTCCACTCCCTTACCTGGGACTGCCGCTCAGCTTGGGAAGACTGAAGCTAGTTCATGTCCAAACCGTTGTTGATAAAACCTGGGCAAGGTTGGCAGGATGGCAGGGACGTCTGCTGAATGCAGCGGGACGGCATGAGCTGGTCCGCTTAGTTCTCAGTGCTATTCCTATCTACCTTTTGACGGCTCTCAGAGCTCCTAGGTAGTTTTTGGACGAAATTGATAGAGCACGTCGATGATTTCTATGGGCTGGTGATAGCGAATACTCTGGTGCTAAGTGTAAGGTGGCTTGGGCAGTGGCTGCTAGACCGGTTGAGCTCAGCGGCCTCGGTGTACTGTACTTGGAAAGATTCAGTCGAGCACTGCGACTGAGATGGCTGTGGTACTCATGGTCTAACCCGCAGAGGCCTTGGAATGGGACAGTGTTGCCAGTTGACGATGTTGATATGTCCCTCTTTGCAGCAGCAACTTCAGTAACAGTTAGGAATGGTCGTAAGGCCCTCTTCTGGCACTCAAATTGGGTCAATGGTCGACCGCTGTTGGCTGCTTTCCCACCGCTCTTTGGCCATAGCAGGAGGAAGAACCGGACTGTTTTTGAGGCTTTGCAGCAAGGGACCTGGATCAGGGACATCGCTCATAACCTAAATAATGAGCTTCTATCTAAATTCTTTGGCCTTTGGGATGTGCTTCAATCCTTGCAGCTAAATTTGGACAACTCTAAGGAGGATAGCATTATCTGGACATGGGATGCATCCGGCACCTACACGGCAAGATCTGCCTATATTATGCAATTTGGGGGACGCATTGGAAAGCTTGGGCGCCACAAAAATGTAAGTTTTTCCTATGGCTACTCTTGCAAGATTGACTCTGGACTGCGGCACGGAGAATAATTATTTCTGTGGTCTTTGCATCCGGAGTCTCAAGACCGCTTGGCATCTATTTGTTGAATGCCCCATAGCCCGGGCAGTGTGGGAGCATGTGGCTTCCTGGAGCGGCTGTGAGAATTTGCAGCCATCCCAATGGAGTGCAGCCATGGACATTGAGGATTGGTTCTATTCAATGATCGCTGATGGGTCCAAAATGGCACACAGTCTAGCAATTCTCACCCTCTGGACCTTATGGACTCAAAGAAACGCATCAGTGTTCAGCCATGCTGAGTGCTCGATTGCCCTGTGGCCACGTGCAAGGCAGATGAAACAATGGCCTTCAGTGATCTTCCGGATGCGCGGAGAGAGGCGAGACATGCTCCCGTCGTTGCTGCTGTGATTGGTTGGCAAGGGGTGCAGTTCCTCCAGCGGATACTCAACCTTTTTCTTCCAGGTGTTCCTCGGCGAAATGATGCCCGGAGATTGCATAGCAGGGTTGTCGGTGGGCTATGAACTCAAAGGCATCATTTCGCCGAGGAACGCCTGGAAGAAAAAGGTTGAGTATCCGCTGGAGGAACTGCACCCCTTGCCAACCAATCACAGCAGCAACGACGGGAGCATGTCTCGCCTCTCTCCTCTCAAGATCCGAAGATCACCATCAAGGCCGTTGTTTCATCCGGGCTTTGCGTGGCCACTGTGGCTGCAGCTTGCAGAGATCCCATCACCTGCTTCCGATGTCGGCGCTCAGGCCATCGTGAGCGGGATTGTCGTCAACATCACCAACATCCGCCTCTACCGCAACGTCTTCCACGAGAAGAACAATCCTCAGATCACCAGAATGATTGCTGCAACTCAAGAAGCGATGAGTCTGCACTTCAACATGTCATTACCAAGGATGCTATTTATTTTCAACACGAAATCAAGATGTTGCTCGACACAAAGATACAAAGCTTGTGTAGCGAATTTTCCTTGCTGCTCAGGGCACAACTACAAAAGTTTGAAGAATCCATTGGAAAATGGATGAAGCTCACGGAGAATCTCGTGCTTCAGACACGTGCCATGACACAAGAGCTGAATATAGCTTCAGCGCCGAATGAGAATTGATCAGGCGTTGTGAATCAAACGTCGACAGCTGCACATGAGGACAGGCTGAACCAGCTGCATGACACGCCCTCCCACCTCAAACCTGCTAGGACCGAAGCTGCAGCCACAAAACCGAGCCAGGAACCAAAGAGTTTAGGAGACCAACATGACATGCCCAAAGAGATTTCCACTAATGCTTCCCCAGTGAAAGTGGCGACAACTCTCAACAAGCTTGCAGAAGTAACAATCCAGGATGTCGAGGAGGCCCTTCTCCAATTAGAGTTTGCTGCAGCTAAGTGAACCCCCATTGGTTTCCGTTTCATGTTGCTCACCTACTCACGCTGCTGGTGGGGAATCTGACTCACTTCTACTCTCCTTGGCCTCAACAAATGCTGAGCCTTCCTGTCCTACTATACACTCAGAGGAGCAGACAACAGATTCGCCAGCTCAAATGCCAGGCCTAGAGACTATTGAAGGCACTACACCCACATTGAAGATTGTTGCATCCTCCCATGTTCCAACATGCCTTCAGCTCGACGATACAGAACTGATAAAAGTGACCCCGAAAGCAACACCAAGGCTCTCGTGGAGAACGTGTCGCTTTCGACAGGGCCGCGTGTACACCAGGCGTCCACGCTGTGAGTCCAGGCACCCTTGTCGTGGCTTTGGAGCTGCTACTGATGTCGTGCCCCGCATGGATGTTGGTGGACAGGGACACACTTTGCCAGCTTCGCCAGAGAATGGTGGCCAAACTGTTCGTGAAGTAGCACTTGCAAATTTCATCCAGTCAATAACCAAACCTGTCCAGCAACCCCTCCTTCCTCCACAGCAACATGGCCCAATGAAGCCATGGAGGGAGAAGAAGAGGCCGGCCAAGCCATCCCGGCGTAGCGCTCGTCTAGCAGCCATTGCTTGGCCGCGTGGTGATGCACAGAACAGAGCAAGGCAAGTGCTCATGAAGAGGCTGGGCATCGCACAGGAAGAAGATGAAACTAGGGAGATGTCCTTGCAGCACTACGTCAACCTCTTCAAAGGCCCGATGTCTGACCTTGTCATCAAGTCACTGGTGGAACTTGGTGGCCTTGACGGACCAGCCATATTGATGTAATGCTTCATCTGCATTGCTCAAGGACCCGTGCACGCCATGCTAGGCCAAGCTGTTATGAAGGGGACTGAACGATGGCGCGAGACGAGAGTTGGTAAATGATCTTGTTAGAGTTGCTGGATGATTGTGAGAGTTTGGAGCTGCTCTTTTGCTGCTTGTGGTAAGCTCAGCAATGAGAACATTGCGGTGGGCAATGTTGCTCTTTGTGTTATTTGTGTATGAGAGGATTGCCACAGTTTCGTCGTCAGAGTTTTTTTTTTTTTTTTTTGTGTTCTTGGGGGTGTGTCTGTAAGGTTTTTTAGGCCTGGTTTTCCCATAAAAAACTAGACTACTTCTTTTCTTCTTAATTGAAAGGCAGAGCTCCTGCCATTATTTTCAAAAAAAAAAATGCTCGATTGCCATCTCCTTCTCTGGCATTAAGAATGAGGGTTTGCTCTGGGCTAGAGCTGGATGCAAAGCCCTTAAGCCTCTTTTTGTTGTACCATTGTTAGTGAGTAATTAGCTAAGAACTTCCCCTCCTAGGGTGGTCTGCTCTAGGAGGCGCCCCTCGCGCATTTGATGTATTTCTAACTCTTCTATTTTGGCCGCTGACATTGGCTGTTTCCGTCACCAACTCATTATGAAACCGGTTATAAAACTGGATTTTCTGTACCATAATATACATACGTCAACATTTTTTTTATGAAACATAGTGACCAATATGGACAGAACCATATGGAAATAATTCTTTTTAGCCATGAGATTGGGTCAGATATGGTATATGAGATATGGTAGACGTGATCCAATACGATACAAATTAGAATCGGACAATGTATCGATATATTTAAACTCGTATGGGCACGGATCTTATAAGTCAGAATAGATCTAATTTGTATGACCAGGGATCATATAAATTGGGACGTAAGAAACCCCCCGCTATCCGGTAGTTAGGAAGATATGGATAAAAAATGGATGGACTAAAAAGATGGGCTGAAATATTGCCTTTTTATTATTAGGTAGAGATTAGATATAGATATAGAGGTACAGATTAAAATTTAAAGTCTGAATAAGTTTGTAGAAAATATTAATAATATTTAGATCTCGAAATAAACTTGTTATAAAAAATATATTCAACTATTAGTCTAAAGATATTTATGATGCATAATAAATATTAATAATATTATGTATTTGGTTAAAGCTAAAAACACGTATCTGTTTTTCTTTGAGAAAATGAAATGGCATTATTTATTAAACCAAAAGAGTAACTAATAATAGATAATATTATTAAGTGAGTCTTTTGTTAGAATTATATTATAGTTAGCTAAAAGCTTGAAGCAGTTGGAGCTAAATAAATAAATTATCATACAGCTAGTATTAAAATCTTGTATAATAATTCATTGTCGAAGAAATCAGTGATTTTTTATATTACATGTGTGATAGTGTGCATGGCTAGAAAAAATTGTTAGAGTGCACGGTTAGTTCCATACCCAAATGGATATACTAACCATCGAATGCGGAAGTATAATCATTCATAGAAGAAACTACGCCAGTGAAAACAACACTGAGACACGATATCTTTTAACGAGGTTCAACAATGTGCCTAATCCTTAAGACATGACTATAGGCGCTCCTCCACATAAACAGCAGCTACATCGGCATCCGGTGATCCCGCGGCCTCACTGCCATCCAAACTAGCCATCATCTCACGATCACAACAGGGGTGACCTCATATTTATGCCTCCCTAGAAAGTTTGACTCCAACTTTGTCTGGTCTCTGGTGTGGAAATGACGAGGACAATTTGGGTGCCAAATCCAACTCTCACCTTGGTCATTGATCCCCTCACAACCTCACTAAGAGATCCTCTTGCTTTGCGAACCAAATATCTATCATAAAACTATCAGTAGTAAGTAAGAGGGCCTTCAATTCTATTGCTCCTGTGAACTATAATCTTTTTCTTTTTCAAATTGTGAATTATTTTTGTTTTTTTTCTAGATACTACTTCTGTGGATGCCAAAATGTCTTACCGTTGGAAATAGAGTAGGGAGCCACCTGCCAAGAGCACCAAAATATCATTGGGAATGGAGTAGGAAGCAGTCTGCCAGTGCCAGGGAAAGTAATTCTCCTGTTACAAGCTCTCTCCGAATCAAGAAGAGATTACTTGCATTACTAGGTCTCTCAGGAACCTTAGCATTAGAACAGATATAATAATAGATTATAAAAAGACTGAATGTAAAGATGGAAGGGAGTAGAGAGAAGAGGTGAGGAGAGAGAGAGAAGCCTACAGGTAAAAAAAAAGACTTATCGGATGTCTCTGAAGAGACGTAAAAAAAAAAGCTTAACTCCTGTAAAAGTGAGCTGAGAGAGAGAGAGAGAGAGAGAGAGAGAGAGAGAGAGAGACCGTAAAAATGGTAGCTAGCTGTATAATATTATTGCTCTTACATGACGAAATGGAAATTGACGAGAGCTGCTCAAAGAAACCTTGCATCACTTCATCCACATGGATCGAGTGCTTCTTTACCTTCGAATATTCTTCGTGCTCATGCATTCTAGCCACAGCTCACCTTGGGCATTTGGTATTACTGAACCGATCAGTTCGATACTTTAGTTTCTATACAAATTCAGTTTCTCAAAAAATAGATACCAAGAAATTTTGGTTTCGGTGCTTTTAGTTTGCTTCTATATTTACTGAAAAATACCAAACTAATAGTAGTGACATGTAATACCATGCTTAAAAACTAGTTTTTAAATGCTTTCATAGGAAACAATAATGCCAAATATATACATATAAATATCCACGAGCACTAATAGTAGAGTACCACAAATACATAATATAATAGTCTATAATAGTGCAATCAATAATATAACATCACTCAAACTCAACATATTTCACATAGTTCGGTAATTTCAATTCAGTTCGCGGTATTCTGTGCCTAGATGAGCCACACAACCCCACACGGGGAGCCGCCTTCGCACTCATGCTTTCTAGCCACAGCCCACACGGGAACGCCGGGAAGCAGCGACGCGATCACCGTCGCTCCCTACTACCCTGATTTACTTGGCTCTCGCCTCAATCATTATCCCCTATTTCCCTCAATATTATAGATGTATTTCCCTCAATATATAGGTGTATTCTTCAGAAACCTGCTTTGTAAGTTTAATATAATTTTTAGCCCTGTTAGAAAAGGATAAATAATAGAAATAGATGGTAAATTGGCTAGTAGTCAGATACGATAAAGCTATATAATGAAATTAATAAAACGTGGAGCAGAACATATCCAAGGCATACCCCAGTAACACAACAAACTTCAGATTATAAAAAAAACGAGGCCTAACCTACATTCTATACACAGCCAAAATGTGGCACTATGGTATCAGCTACCTATTCTGCCCAAAATTTCATTTTTCTTGCCTACACTAGTGCTTTTGTTAAGACATCCTTAAATCAAGAAATAAATGATGAATCGAAAGACATGAATCAAGGCTTCCGAAGGGCTGATGCTGCCCCCATTATCACAGCCATTACAATTCCCAGGCCCGCACCCAGAGATGCACCTACAGCAGCAGCTGTAACAGAGCCATCTCTTTTCGGGGGCTTCTGCATTACTTGCAGGGACGCTGCTTTCTCTCTCTCCAGTTCCTGCAACAATCTCTCACGAGCAAGCTCCTGTTCATCATGCAGTGTTCAGGGTTACTGTCAAGCCTGAAAGTTTCTAAGACGCTCGCATTCATATGTTAAGTTATGATTTTTCGCTGTCCACCACTAGAAACAAAATAAAGAATAGAGAAATGTACCTCAAATGCTTGTTCTTCATTGTTGAGGACCACTTGATGTACAAGTTGACGAAGGGCACTAACACCCTCCACATGCATAACAATATCCTTCCTCTGAAATGGTGAAAGTGCAAAGTTCACAGGCAGATAAGCAGATCTGTTTGCTGGATCCTTGTTCCCCAAATTCCCAGTAGCAGATCCTATCCGCTGCAAACTGTTTCTAGCACTTGGCATCAGAAATGGGGAAGAGTTAACAACTTTTGTCATATCAGGAGAAGCTTGATATGCTTCCATAGCTGAACTGATCAATGCGTTCTGCTCATGTGTACTAACAGAGAATTTGTTTGTTATTGCAAGAATCCAAGGAATACTTAGAGACTTAGCTTCATCCAAGAGAAGTGAAAGAGCAGGCTGAGGCCGAGAAGTATTGGACTGTTGATACTGTGGAATTCTGTGTGCTAGGTTATGCACAGCAATAACAACGTCAGTCTTCCTACTGATATCATGGAGTCCTAACAATAGTTCTTCTTTGAACCGCTGAACCTCCAAAGGTAGCTCCTGATAGAAGACAAGTCCATAAGGGTACAGGTTAAAAAACTTCAGTGATCATAAAGGAAATCACCGGACAAGAACCAGGAACAAATTATTCTCCATGTATCTGCTCTGCTCTTCTATGAACCACAAAAACCAATAACAATACCAATCAATTACACATTTCAGAGGCAACGAAAGGTAACTCCAGTGCAATGAGGATCATTTTATCTAGATAAAAAGACTCCATCGGTGTTGTAGGGGGGAAAAAGTAGGCATTGAGTGGTAAAAAAAAATGAAGCAAGGCATAGTTTTTTCCAGATGGTTTCTAATCCACACATCTCTAATTTCATGTCACACAACTCTATTATATTTTCCATACTGCACTCCTGAACAGAACAGGCAAGCACAATGCAGTTGTGTAAAATCTAGAGGAAAATACAGTTTCAGTTGTATCAGCACATAACTCCAGTGTGAAACTGGAAAACAAGTGGCACCATTTTAAAATGATTTATACAGAATCAAAAGTTAATGGTAGATTCTTGACAGAACTGATTGAGAGAACAAAAGGAAGCAACAGTACCTGCAAATTTACTGTCGTTGAATCTATGTAGCACAATCCACTTGATATTCCCTTGCCATGCAAATCGACATGTATGCATTCAAGGACAGCGCTATTTCTTTCTTTTACTTGTCCTAACAATGCTTTAAGCAGGGACGTCTTGCCTGCCCCCTACATCAGACAAATATATCCAATATGTAGCATTTTCATGGAACATGGGTAAAGGGACATGTTTAACAATACCCAAATACATGGGGATGGGGATACCTCTAATCCAAGCAATCGCACTCTCCGAGTCCTAACGTAGACCTTTTTACATACAGTTACAAAATCACTTGTCCCATATATGAGAAATCCACTCAAACCCTTGCAGCAATCTTTATCTTCAAAAAATGACTCGAATCCAAAGTCCAGGGTTGAATCAGCACCTGTCATCACAGGAACCATGAAAGCCTCACTAGTGTAATTTGGAGGCTGTTTTAGTCGTTGTCCAACAAGAATCCGCATTTTTTGTAATGTAGGTTGCAGCTCTCCATTTGATGAGTACGAAGCGACTGATGGTAGAGTCTCTATTACCGTGGAATACCTGTATACAAAGACCATTGATTAAAGTATGGATTATAGCACTGGAGTAAATCTTGTACACAGTAACCAAATCAATCAAATGCAATAAGTAAACATAAAAAGTATCTTATAGTAATATTACTGCTAGCCACACTCTGACAAGCCTTAATTATGAAATAACCAATTAGATGATTCGTTTATATGTTCAATATAGATAAATTTCAAATTCCACAAAGCATGTAGTTCACTGATGGTTTCAAACTTCATATGCATTGCACCACTAGCATACACAGAATCCTTTTTGAATAACAGTTTTAAAGAAGATAGATCTTGGGCATCATGGCCTCAAAGTTCTAGATGATCTAAATACTGGAGTATCACAAGATAGAAGGCACCAACTTTTTCTTTAAAATGTTATCAAAAGCTTATAGTGGATACCCATTTAGATTGTTAACTAAAAAAAATAGACTTTGCCAAGATTTTTTCCCAAAACTTGTAGAATATTTCACAAGCTAAATTCATACCAGTTTCCATTTATCTGTGCCTGGAAAAGAGTACACATTTGCAGATCATGCCCAATTATATCAACTTTCAGGGGCTCAGCATTTTTACCGCCAGGGAGTCCATTCCATCCAAGAGGAAGAATAGAAGTAGCAGTTCGGATAACAGGAGGGTCCACAATATCACCAAGCTCAACAGAATCAGTAGCTGTTAGACCAATTAATTCTTGTAGATGTGAAAATTGTGCCAATTGCTCAATGCCAGTAAAAATGGGGGCATTTGAACACATGCATGAATCATATATTCTGTATATAAAGAAAGAAACAACATTAGTTGTGGGTAGTCATTTTATTTCAATGAGACTGATTGAATGATATAACACATTTAAAGAAATGCTTAAATGCATAAGCCACTAAATGGGGCAAAATCCTTTGTTTTGAAAGGAAGACTGGAGCAGAGCTCCCCATATATTCAACTCTAGCCTGAAATTAGCTCCCATAAGGAGTTGAACTCAGGACCTCAGGAGTGCTACTAGAACCACCTAACCAACTCAGCTAGAGGCCCATTCACTTAAGGGCAAATCCTTATTTGCTATTGCAAATTTTGCAGTCTCTTAATTTGCCATCGATGTCTCAATTGTTACGGATAAGAGGAACTGAATTGGATGATTCTATTGAGGCCCAATGGGGACTACATAGAGAGTACATGAGAGACACAAGAGGGGAACCCTAGACTAGGAGATTATACTAGTACTCTTGACCATTATACTGTAAAATCAATGAGCATGGGGACCACCTGTGTCACAGTGGCAAATAAGGGATTGCACAAAAATTGCAACAGCAGGGAAAGAATTTATCTGCGAAAAGGGAATGATTGTAAAGCAGAGAAGATAATTTAGCACAAAAACCTATCACACATGAGATGATATAAAAATGCCACAAAAATTTCATCATTCCCAGAGCAGAACACTCTCTTAACTCCGATAATGGGTCTTACTTTTGAAATCTAGCCCTATAGGACTTCATTGAGTGTGACTGCAAACGCTCTCTTAACTCCAATATAACAGACTGCACCTGCACATGCCTTTGCCAAAATATAGCAAGAAAATGAGTAGACCCAATATGGTAATAAACTCAAAACCAAAAACCAAAGAAAAATTAAGCATGCTTCCTATGTTTTAGCTCTTTAGAATAAGGGGAATGAGCACCAAAACAAGAAGCTCATACCGATGTCATCTTGGAGTATTCTGAATCTGAAAGTGTATTGACTGATGAATCTCCCAATAGGTAAAGCTGCAAACAATAATAATATTTTCATGACAGAAAAAGCTCAAATACACAAGACATGGATGTACCATGAGAAAGAAGTTAGGGCCCTTACAAGGTGCATGGATAGCACATAACAAAACTAATCTTTAGCTGCATGGTTTTTTTTTTTCAAAGTACAATAATTTCTAGAGTTTGAGAATAAGCAAGCATATAAAATCAGAGCATTAATAGGCATGGCACAGTAAGATTATTTAAATAAATGACATATCTGTGTCAATCTTTCATCACCTAATCTTAGGAACATGCAAGTTTCAGACTTCATAACATTTTCTAAGTTCAAACAGGTAAATAACGAATATCTTGAGACAGAGAGCATTGCGGCATAATGTTATAGTCTGATTAGAGAAAATGTAAAAATGCTACAGGTAACATTTTTATAAAAAATTGCATCTCTTTAGTGCTAAGCCATGGATGATCTTCAATCATGTGAATGGAATTTTTTTCTGTTCTAACAGACTCGTTTACACGTAAAGTTGTGCTTCATAGTTAAGGTGTGTGCAAATATTAAATCTCCCTTACCAAATCGAGAATTCCAATCTGAAACAAAGGGGCAGTAGGTATAATGTAAAATAAGAACTAAAACTGTGAGTTTCTGGTTTAGTCTCTTGCAGCATTTTGGCCTCCAAGTTTTGCCTCCTTCACTTGGAGATTTGTCCTTTGATGACTGGTGTTACAGAGCTAGTGAGGCAACAAATGGCCTGCTGCAACAAGGCCTCAACTCTCTTATCATTCTTGGGGCTTGACACTGGGACTCTTTGGAAGCATCAGAATCGCTGTGACTTTGATGGCACTGCCCCAAATATGGGATGTCTTGCTCCTTGCTGAAGAGACACAGCTCTGGGGTATGGCTGGGGCTCAAGGGAGAGCCCTCTTGCCCTAGCACTTGCTGATTAAGCCTTGTCGGGATCGATTTTATTTTCATCATGGGCACACATGTCTACTAAGAATTAAGGTTGTGGGTGTGTACTCACTACTCAGGAAGTCAGGATTTCTACTGTTTCCTCTTCTTTACACAGTTCTCCTAACAAACCCCCATCCCCACCCCAAAAAAGTTGAGTCCATATTTAATGAAAGTATATGTTACTAACCTCACCAAATGGCACATATGAAGGCAAAGAAGGTACCCTGCTCCAGCGTTTAGAACCCCCTGCTTCAGATGCATTTATTTTCTCAGTCTTATTGTTATCTTCAGCGTTCCCTCCATCTTTATCAGATAAAGGGGTAAGAGCAATTCCTTGTGAACTTTCTTGAATCTCAAGAGATTGAGGTGGTTCTTCTGATTCATCAACCTTTGATTGCAAGTAACTATCCAATTGTGATGGTGCTTTCCCAAAAACATTTGTTTGTTTTTGAATTACACTTAAGCTTTTCCGTACCCCTTCCAAGGGAACAAGTTTTGAAAGCCTCCAAAGTGACTTTTGCACTGGCCCAACACCTAGAACAAGTTGTTCCCCATTGTTCCCTTTGGGCCTTTCCACACTTGCCTCCATAGTTTCTTCAGATTTAACACCAGTTTTATTTATAAACGATGCTTCAGGTGTTTGGGCATTGTAGTGGTGAAAGTAAGCCGGAGATAGAATGCGTGGTACCAAGTCTTCTGGAATACAGTAGGATTTGAAGTAGTCTTGCCATCCTCTTTTGTGAACATAACTGACAAAAGGAAAACAAGGGGATAAAGGAGCAATTTTGATAGCATCAAAACTGTTACACTTACCTCTCTCAAGATAAGCACATTAGCTAATAGTATTTTTAATAATCATATGCTCAATCAAGTGCAGCATTCTAGCTACATCTAAAGAAACTTACTCTCTCAAAGCAGCATTCCCAACAGGTGGCTGAGAGAAGGTGATGCACTTCACATGAAGCCTGTTATCCTCTTTAGATGGAGTGTTAGCAATAACTCTCAAGATTGCAAGTGTAGCCAATGCAGCAACCTGCAGTTGTATTGAAGATGTATGAGCAAATAATGAGATAATGTATATTATCTACAGGTACCTACCGCCCCACCAAGTGAGTGTCCACAAAGAACAAGTTTCCTGTTCTTTTTCTGTGCAAGATTGTATAGGTCCAGTGCTGGAATTCCATTAGCACGAGCCAAGAAACCCTGTATAGTATATTAAGTTAGGCAAATCACCAAATCCTAGGCCCCAATGATATGTGATACACAAGATGAACTGATTCAGCATGAAAATGCATACTCGGTGCACTGCAGGTTTTAATTTTCTTAGTTTCTTTGATGTTTCTCGGTAAGATTTCCCATGGTCCTCACCCTTTTGGGTATCATTTTGTTCAGTGTCAACATCAGGAGCCAAATTCTCAGCAGTCTCTTCATGAAAGAAGGTCCCTTGGAGTATATTCACATCAGCAATAATATCTCTATATGAGGAAAAATCAACAGTTGATGCAATTGTATTACTGCAAACGTAACAGACATTTGAGGGTAAAGTTCCATCAAACTCTTACTTGTACTGCTTTGTGCCAATAAATGTAGCAAATAGTGTGTCACCAGCCTCTGCTAACAGATATCTACATAATTTCACCACTTATTATTAGACATATATATACACAAGGACAGCAGAACCATGTGCAGATTGTCATTATTTGGACTACTTAAAACAAGGAACAGATAGTCAGAACAAATATATAGATATTGTGTACAGATCCAATGCCTACAGGATTGTCCAGAAGACCAGGAGTGGAAGTGATTTTTTAGACTGCCAATTTGCTTTCCAGCAAAGATCACACATCCCATAGCATAATTTGCCTATCCTCAAAGTAATTACAGAAAGGACTATTTCTTTGTGTGTCATTATGTTATGTGGCTGCTGGGTTGAGGGGAGCGAGCTAAGAGAGCGGCAGAGACTGCTGCGCTACAGTACCCGTGGGTACTGTTTACAGATATTATGTGGTGGCTGGGGCAGCGAGGGCAATAGGAGGCCGCCCAGGGGCCTTGCCTCAAGCTTAGCCTTGCCCATGGCTGAGCAAGAGCAAAAGTTTTTTCTTCTATCTCCTCTCCTTATATAGAGAGGTTTACTTGACCCCTAAGCAAGACTTGACTCCCAAGGAAGACAACCTTTTCTCTAATTAACCCTAACACTAATGGGCTATACCGCCAACCCAGGCCCAGTAGGCCCATAACGTACTCTTGACACATTATGTAACGAAGCTCAGATAAAGCAAGGACTGTACATGGTTACTTGATCTACTTGAGATTAGAGTTGCACAAAAAATAACTCAATTGTATTTGTCTGTAGTGCTTGATTATGAACTTTTGCAAAGAACGAAAAACGGTAGCACAAATCACAACAGATATTGAAACTCCAAGTGGGCTTTAGCTTTTGGCTTACCGATGTGGTACATGATCCAAGGATGGTTGAACACGCTCTAGGGACACAATGTTTCCACCAAAATCAGACTTGAACTTGTTGATATATCTCATCATCTCAGAAACAGGTCTCTGCAAAAGCATACAACTATCATAAAAAACAAAGTTTTTTAATTCAGTTGGGATAGGCTTAATTGTTACTATCCTAGCATTTTTTTTTTTCTTCAGATTGACAACGGATGCCACTTTGTAATCATACAGTGGCAAGAAATACGTAGCAAACCATATATTTCAGAACTCAAACATTCAGGAAATTGCATCATAGGAGAGAGATGATGATCGGACATATTGTAAATGAAGATCAATGAACGAAATAATGTAATGTGTCAGTACAATGGGAAGTTGGACCAGTAAAGCACTCGGGCATTTCATGTAATCCATTTGCAAGAAAATATCTTTCAAAAAAAGCACAAGGTTAGTTTGGCAGCACAGTGGGATTAAGACTTGAAATGTGAATATAAAAACAATAATTCTGGAAAATTTATATTGTTTGTGACTGTTAAGCTGAACATGAGTAATCCAAGACCAACTAAATCAAACAAGCACATCAAAAGATAGGGTCATAGGGTGCTGTTCCTTCATGGTAAAAGCACAAAATGCCACATTAATAGTATCAAGCATGCAGCTGCAATCCCAAGATGGTTTTGCTCAGAGAAAGTGTCCCAAGATGATGTGCCTACATTTGGTGGATGGAACACTACATGATCATTACAATACAGAGGCGTGGAGATTTTATTATCCTTCCGCCACCAGAAGAGGCAGGCAACTCTATGTCCAGAAACTAATAAACATTCTAGCTTCCAAACTTCCATACTGCATAACTATAACAGTCATCAATGCTTGCTTTTACCGCATGGACCATTTGCACCAATCTCCTGCCGGAAATGGCTGCACAGATCTATCGGTCGATCCGTCCATCGCGATCGGTAAGGCAAAGAGCGAGTCGGGCTACGAAATCGATTGAGAGGATGCCAACGCACGGACCTTGTAGACGCACTCGGCGAGGACCATGGCGCAGAGCAGCTCCTGGAGCTCGGCGACGGTGTCGACGCGGACAGCGCGGCAGAGCTCGCGCAGCTGCCGGGTACGGCGCTCGTACTCCTCCCGGAACATGCGTTCCCGCTGGCGCCTGCGGTCCCCGGGCCACGGCCAGGCGGGCCGCGGCGGGGGCCAGGGCCACCGCGGCGCCTGCGGCAGCGCCGCCGCCCAGGGCTGCAGCCGCGCGGCCTGGTCCCGCACCCACGACTCCACGCGGCTCGCCAGGGCCGCCGCCATTGACAGGGCTGGCGATCTGTCGCGGTGAGCGAGGACGAACGGAGAGGGAAGAGGAGGAAGGGATCCTGTGGGATATGCCCGCGGTATATTTTGCGGCCCAAGTAGATCCAGTTCCAATGGAAATGTGGAATGGAGTTGGAGGAGACGTTTCTGGCGGTTTGAGTTCTCCGGAACGGCACAAATTTGCCATGGAGGTTTCCAGCGAGATGGTCCCATTCGTTGCGTGTCTATCTGGCCATCATCGATCTTAGCCACCATTTGGCGTGGTTTCAATTAGTTTTCACTCTTTAAAAAAAAAACTAGTAAAAATGCTTACCCATTGCAATGGGAATGTATACCCTATTTTGTTTGTGTATAGTGTATAGATATTGATAATAAACACATTTATACCTTGAAAACTAATATATTATCATGCTATATCGCATAGCTTAATATATACTCCCTCTGTCTCCATGTACTTTATCATTAAAAAATCGTGTCCCTCTTACAAACATGGATTTCAAGTGATGATGGAGGAATAAATAATGCACTGCTATATTGTGAAGGCTAACTTACTGAACAAGTCAAATTACGCATGTACCTCTACTCAATTCTCTATCACACGCACCAGCATCCAGAGCTTACACCTCGTCTAATCAACAAGCTTCATAAAAGCAGTAACTCATGCACATAGCTATTTATACCTAGTTAACACTTTAAAATTGTATTTTTTAGGGGATCGGTTTCTCTCTCTGTAATTGGATTCTTTCTCGTATAGAGGGATATATCAATTGTTTTTGCCTTTGTGCCTGATACATTGAATTCATTATTTGATAATAAGTAGCTGACTAATAACTTATTATCTAATTCGGTCTAGATAGTGGGATGTGGATAGTTGTTATGTCAGGCTTAATTTGGAAACACCAGCTCTCTTTAAAATCTCGGACCTTTCTGAAGGTGGAGAATTCATGGGGATATCAGTTTGGTTATTATCATCTTAATTTTTTTAGTGGAGATTTTTTCTATCCATGGGTTTTGCTCTTCCTTTTTCCGAAGTTGGTCTAAAGGTCAAGCTAAAAATTAGCTACTCTTACTAAAGGTCAAAAAAAGCTAAAAATTATATATAATTATTATCTATTTGATCCAAAAAAAGCCTTAATTATAAAAATATATAATTATTATCTATACCTCCAGTAAATTGGAGGCCGGAGAGTGCTTCATTTTTCTGTTATCGTATAGTTATACACCACTCAAGATGGGAATGGGTCGGGTCGACCCATCGGGTAGTTGACCCAACCAAAAAAACAAGGTCAATAGGTCATAGGGCTGGCTTTAGATTCTAAAACAGGTCAATAGGGCCGGAACCTATTGATCCAATGGGTACGATGGGTCAACTTACGATTATTACATAACAATGGTTTTTTTAATTTATAGTTTTTTCATAGTAACTATGGTTGATCATACCGGTAACACATTTATATTTAGAAGTTGATTGAGAAATATCACAATTTAAAACTGAAAGATAAAATTAAAATCATGGTTCACTTCGAGAAATTGTTAATGTCATGGCGCTGAGCGAAGCTATGAGATGAATGAATGATGGACATTAAAAATAAAAATTGATTAAAATACCGATGGAATTAGATGATTGTAAGTTCGTTTGTAGCATATAGCACTGATGAGTGAGGCGGCTTTGCTTTTATTGCTTGACACGACGAGTTGAGTAAAAAGCCGCCCAGGTAGAGATGATAAATGAATGTGTGTAGATCATGCGATGATTTTGTTGTCAATAACTAGCAAGGCAATACATGTATGTTCGGCTCGCTTCAATTTGCTCTTGATAACGCAAGCTATGGGATATTCATTACTAGCCAAACTAGAAGATAACAACACTAGCTTTAATCTTTTTATTTGTAGATAAGATGATATAGATAATAAAGGTATTTTTATCTTTTATTTTATTTTTAAAAATATGTATAAAAATATTTAGGTTGACCCATGTTACCCATCGGGTCAACGAGGCCATATCATTTTGATGAAATAGGTCGACCCATGGCTCTTAAAACTGCCTTGGGGTTATAGGGCGGGTCCGAGGCCGAGCCAGGTTGGCTCATTCCCATCTAAAAGATCTTTTTAACAATACTAATTATAATCTTAATTGATATTATTTATTATTTTTAAAAATTACCAGCAATCTTTTTCGAAAAACAAAAATAACATTTTTTTTTTTTTGGATGGAGGAAGTATACTTACAGCTCCGGCTCAAAGCGGATGGCTCGAGGACGTCGCCAGTAAGAGTGGAGATTTCTATGTTCATCTGCTTCTAGCCACATCCTGCCCCGCTCCATTCTCCCGTCCTCCATCAGTCCTACCATGGCAGGTTGGCAAAACACTACAGCGCTGCGATGCCATGGTGACGAGGAGGCGCCGTGCCAGCAGCGATGCGAGATGTGGCCGCCTTCTCTCTTACACCCAGTCTCCTCAAAGATCGATCTATGCCGGCCATGCCAGCCTACTTCCTCGGCGCCGTCGCCATTGCATATTTCTGGTGAGCCTGTTCTTCCTTGTGCTTCCCTTCTTTCCTATTCCCTCCGCTCTTTCTAAAATGACCCTCATCGATTGCTGATGCCTGCTTTCCGATCCTGTGCAACATCACCATGCATGGTTTGCTTCTGGTACCTGAAGACATCATCGTCGTGTGCATCTGCTCAGGGACTCTGGCCTCGGGGGATTTCCTCCGCTCTTGCTCCGGCTCCGCTTCCCTTCCAAGGTAAAGGCTCCTGGTTTAGATGGAGATGGATCTGATAACACCAACCGTCCAAACGCTACCTGCCTGTTTGGCCAGCGCAAACGGCCTCTACTCCAACCCCTAGCCACAATCGCACCAGGTCCATCGCCACGCTGGCACATCTCGTGCATCCAAGCTGTTGTGGCAGCGTGGTGTGTAGTTCATGGAGGCCACTCATCACTCATGAATTGACGTCGTCCAAGAAGTGGCACAGGTTGGAAGTTGGAACAAGATGGGTCGACTGCACCGAGATCTGACAGACCTGCAGTAGCGGCAGGTCTCCAGTTCAAGAGGTACATGACTTATCGTGATCATGCACACCAGTTGTTTGTTGAAATGCCATTTCGATTTCTCTGATTGCTGGAGCTGATTATTCAAGGGCCTGATAGATTCCACCAGGGGGCATGTCAATGCCATCCAGAATGCAATATTTAGATTGTGATCATACTTTTTTATGAGGTTATTTGATATAGAACGCATTGCAATATGAAATCTTTTGCAGGTTTATTTGTACCAACTCTTTATAGTACATCTATGCCATTTGCAGGTTCTCGGATGTTCAGGTCAAGAGTTTCTGAAAGCCCGTGCTGCCCTACACCAGGCTGCAGCACCTCATTACCATCCTGCAGTTCCTGTTATCCATGTCGCTGCCAAGGCACCAAGTGTCCACAAATAGCATCTTCCCCTCTCCTCCACAAAGGTAACTTCAGAAGCTTACAGAGTTTCTTCCTATTGCTTGCATTAATTACCTAAGACTGAGCTTGACTGGGAGATGTATTGTTCGATTAGGCACCAGATTTTTTTTTTCTACAACACCAAATATTATCAATCCATTCATGGTTCTGCTTATCTGTTCTAATACATGCATGGTGAGTTTGAAGCTAACCAAATCTCAGCCAATTTGATGTGTGACTAATCTCATTAACATGGGTCTTAGGCCTATGATTATTTATTTTTGCCTACAGATCTATTGAGAAACTATGGCACTTCATGAACTGCAGGTACACATTGTGTTTAGAAACGCTGTTTATTAGGTGTGTGATCAGAGTGTGCTTGCCCAAAAAAAAAAACAGTGCAGTCCTATTTCAAATTCAGAGCTATGTAAGCGAAATCATTTGAAAATTGTTAGTTTCACGATGGGTGGTGTTTATTACTTATGAATTCCCTAATTCTTCATTGCTTAGTCAGGACTTCAGATGGTAAGGTAAATAAAAATGATACTTTGATTTGGTTATTTTGTTTTTCTGTTCCTGTAGAAAAGTTGCGATATTGTGTTTCCTTACAAAACCCCTTTTCTGTTCGCAGTTCAAAAATGTGTTGTAGATGCTTCCTAGAACAGGCTATGCAGCTTTTTCAATGCCATGCTTTCTTCAGAAGCCACTGTGTAGTTAGATTGTAGGGAAGCATAATGATATATAGGTTTGTTGCCGTTTAACTCTTATGATCTGTCCCGTGGGTTGTATATCTCTAAAATACAAGAAAGGATAGGTTGGGAAAGAGGTCATAAACGACAGGCTATAATCAATTGGGCATTGTGTTCTTCTCATATTTCCTAGAGGTTCACTTCAAAATATCTTGTGATGCATGCATTCTTTCGATCTGATAAGTATACCTAATGTTGTTGATATATATGGTGGTATGGTGCTATAGTACCTTGATTTTTTTTCTTTTATGTAGATTGTCGGTCCAACTCGAGTTGTTCATACAATGTTTTCGATGGCAAAAAAGAGCGAGATTTTGCTAAACCTTTTCCCCTTTTTGGTTGTGTTTTGATTTCCTTGCTTAGCATTTTTCCCAAATGACAGACACGCATGTGTGTATGTAATCTATACATTTTTTTTGTGTTAGGTGTAATACCAATGAAAAAATTTGACTAAAGTTTGACCTAGCATTGGAAACACAAAAAAAAAAATTAGTGGGTTTAATAGGCTAAATAATGGCTCATCTTGCATAACTTACAAAACTGATGCATCCTATACATTTGGCTTCACCGGCTTCTAGAGTGCTCTTTCCAGGAACCTACTTTATATGTAAGGGTCAGATAGTTATTTACCTCTACCTCCATTGGAGCTGTGATGTGCGTACATATGGTTATACTAAACTTTTCGACTTTTTTTTACTTGACACTACAGGGTCCTCAAGCTTGGACTGCAAGTTCTGTTGACCACATCGGCAGTTGGTTGTCTTGAAGCTCAAGCTGTACTTTGATCAGTTGCACATTTGCAATAGCATGTTACTCTGCATCCCTGTGAATGCAGCTGCATTTTGAGTTGTCCAAATGATGCGTGCGTGATCCCACATGTTGCACACTAACAATGTGGCATATCTTACATATATTGCATTATCTCTAAATGTTGCTGTCATTGTCCGTGAAGATATATTTGTTGGCCCTTGATCTTCCCTACAGGCGAGCAGCAAGCTCACCAGCACCCACACACACACGACAAGAGATGGAAGAAGATGATCACTGAGAATAGCACACACATACACAAGGAAAGTGCAGCAGCACTTCCCTGAATGCTGCTGCTGCTGCTCACTTTGAGTATAGCGCGCACACACACACAGCACACACACGAGCAGCAGCTCTGTTGGAGCAGCTCTCTGTAAGTACTAGATGTGTAGTTGCAAATGCTGAACTGAATATTACATGGCATGGTTGTCTATTTATACATAGAGGGTAGGTCCAGTTTGTGTGTGAACTGGAGACCCTGATGGTGGGCTGCTACTGCAGTCAAAATAACCTACTATCCTAGCTGCAGGATAAGTCTGCACAACTTATTAGCTAAGGGACACTACTAGCCTACTTCTAGCCTAGTGTTCTCACTGCAGCTTGACTGATGTTTAACCTTTGAAAGGTGGACTGCAATTTCAGATTTCTAGTCTTAGTATCCACACCAAATTGCAGAAGATTGGTCTGCAGTGCAGACTTGCAAGCAGCAACAAATTATTCAACAATTCTTCCCCTAATCTTGCTGCTCTTGCTTGATTTCCACCATTCCAATCTTGGTCCTCAGCTCCATGAACCGAAGACGGCCGAGTGGCTTGGTGAGGATGTCAGCGAGCTGTTGGCCGGTCTCCACGAACTCGATGACAAGCTGTCCTCCATCGATGCAGTCCCTGAGGAAATGGAACTTGATATCGATGTGCTTGCTCTGTCATGAAGGACAGAGGGGTTCTTGGCAAGGGCGATGGCGGCTGATTGTCCACCATCAGTCTTGGTGGGTGAGCCTCTTTTTCCAGTGAGCTCACCCAGCCGGCCGGGCGCAGCAGAACCACCGGCATCTTCTTTGTGGCGCTGCCACGTACTACGCCTCGCACGTAGGCAGCGCCACCACCTTACGCTTCAGCAATTGCCATGAAATTGGGGCCGATCCGAGGAATACGTGCACACCGGAGGTGCTCTTACGTCCATCAATGTAAGCCCACCATGTGCGCATTTGAAGTTTGTGAGCCGCAGCCCGCCCGCTCCGTCTTTCTTGGGAAGACCACACCTGGTCGATGGTCCCTTGATGTAGCGCTGACAAGCGCTTTCACTGCAGCCCAATGATCCTCTCGGGATCCTCCATGAACCTGCTCACATACCCCCACAGCGAACATGATGTCGACGGGTGTGTGAGTCGGGTAGCGCGGCGCCAACGATACTCCGTGGCGGCGTCGCGTCTACCTTATTTCTTGGTGCTGTTCTTCGACAGCCTTCACCTCTCCTCCATCGGTGTTGCACACGGACTGCAATTAGCCATGCCACTGCGCTCCGGCAACTTCTCGGCATAGGCGCGGCGGCCGGTGTGATGGTGTCGCTCCCTTGCTTCACCTCGATGCCGAGGTAGTAGGAGAGGCGGCCAAGGTCGCTCATGCGGAACCGAGCCGCCATCTCGCTTGAAGCCATCGATGTCCTCCGCACGCGCTCCGGTGACGATCAAATCGTCCACGTACACACCGACGATGAGCTCCTCCTTCCCCCGTCGTCGTGTGTAGAGTGCATGCTCTGTTGCATAGCGCATGAACCCAAGCTCACCCAAGGTGGTGTCAAGCTTGCGTTCCACGCCCGAGGGGCCTACCGTAGCCCATAAAGCGCTTTGCGCAGCTTGAGCACCTTGTGCTCAGCGCCCTTCACGGTGAAGCCTGGAGCTTGCTTGACGAAGACCGTCTCCGCGAGTTCACCGTTGAGAAACGCAGACTTGACGTCGAGGTGGTGAACGCGCCAATCCTTCACTGCTGCCATGGCCAACAGCAAGCGAACGGACTCCATTCGTGCCACCGAAGCAAAGACTTCCTCGAATCGATGCCATCACGCTGCACAAAGCCACGGGCAACAAGTTGGGCCTTGTACTTGACAATGGCGCCATGCTCATCTCGCTTCACCTTGTAGGCCCACTTCAGCCCAATCAGACGGCAGCCTGGAGGCGGATCAACAAGCTCCCAAGTCTCATTATCCTCGATTGCTTTCATCTCCTCTAGCATTGCCCGCCTCCAATTGGCATCACGCTCGGCTTGTGCGAAGGTGGGTGGCTCCTCTGCACTCACCAAGTGCAGTTCCTCATCGTTGAGTAGACGGCTTGCTAGGCCTGGAGTTCCTCCTTCGCAAGAAGGTTATCCACCCGCCTGAACCGAACCTCCTCGCCGTCGTGGAAGGCGTCCACGCACTCATCGATGTTGGTGGGTGGAGAGGCAAACTCTAGTGGTGGTGTTCCCTGTCCTGCTGTCGCAGGGGACTATGGTGGAGGTGAATGCACCCCTATTTGGTGGAGGCGCTCTCCGGCGGCGGCCGGTTCAGGCTGCGGCATTGCACGCTCTCCGATAGCGATGGCGGCACGCTTTCTAGCGGCGAGTAGTAGCGGCAACCTACTATCCGGCGATGGCTTTTGCTCTTCATCGCCGTCACCACTTCCTTGGATCACCAAATGCTCGAGGGTGAATGTGCTGCTAACACCAGTAGCTTCCCCCAAGCCTAGATCCTTCCAATCCCAGGTCGCCTTCTCATCGAACACCACGCCCCGCGAGATGACCACCTTGCCTCCACGTGGATCATACATCCGGTGAGGCCTTGCTACCCTCCTCGTAGCCGGGGAGCACCATTGGTGTGCTCTCGTCCTCCCTTGGTAAGGTTCGGCCGTCTTCTTGGCGTGGCCAATGCACTGAACGTCCGTAGGAAGGAGACGTCCGGCTTCCTCCCCTACCAAGCCTCGAGCGATTGTCATGCCCTTTAGGGCCTTCGTGGGCGCCACGGTTGAGGATGAACACCACCGTGCTCACGGCCTCCCCCTAGAACTCCGCCGGCATGCGCTTCGCCTTCATCATGGACCGAGCCATGCCCACCACGGTCTGGATCCGCCGCTCCACCACACCGTTTTTTCTTTGCGGCGAAATGCGGTGCGGTGTGGTGGCGCACCACCCCACGATCCACACACTACGCTGCCCGAACTCCACCCGGCGTGAACTCGCCCCGCCGCGATCGGTCCCTCGGCACCCGCGGCTTCTTCTCGGACTACGCACCGGCTCGCGCGCTGAGCGTTCTTGATCATTGCTGCCACCTCGTCGTTGCTTGGCGGGAGTTGCGGCCACATGTAGCGGCTCCAATCATCCACGGCGGCAAAAGTAATGTCGTCCACCATGCGTGGCGGCGTGATTGGCCCCGAGGTCGCCATGGACAAGCTCCGGCAAGTCCCTTGCGCGATACTTAGGCTGCCTTGGGAAAAGGCAGCCTCCTGCCCGAGGCCTTTGTCACCACGGCTTCGCCCGGCGTGCTCGATAATGGGGCAGCCCTCGCACCATCTTCTCCAACCGCCCGAAAAGGCGTCGAAGCTCAAGTGCCCGAACCGTGCATGCCCACGGCCAAGGTTCCTCGGTGCTTGCGTGCAGCCGGGCACACCGGTCGCTTCCACCTTTAAGTCCAGCCCAGGTACAACCGGTTAGGGGAGCGCCGCACCTTGGCGAGTAACCCTGCTCCTCGGTCCCGAATCCTCGAGGACACCGCTCTTGACCCGGCACCTCGCGATCATGCTCGTCACCGCCCGTCGCGTGATGCTCGGCCGAACTGCGGGATGTAGTGGACTCCGTCAATGCTCGCTGCTTTCGCCCGTTCGGCACCGGAAGATGATGGTGCCACGGCCCTGAATCCGCACCTTCAAGCCATCGCGAATTTCACCGAGCACATCACGCAGCTGCCGAGAGCTCGGAGAAGGCCTCCCTAGAGCCCGATCATGTGGTTCTTTGGCTCCCAAGTCAGTACCACCGCTGCTCTAGGTCGCTGCCCACTCGTTCGAGGTGGACTTGTTCACACGGCTCGTCGAGGTGGATGGCTGCGGTGCGCTTTTTACGCTCTGCGGCCACCCGGCACCTCGTCTACGGCTCAACATCGTGCGAGCCTGAGAATGAGGCCATCGGGAGAGTAGGCTCATCATCGTCCACGAGCGGTGAGCCTCAACTTCTTCTCCTTCTTGTTTGGGCACTCCCTTTTGCCCAATGGCCGATCTTCCCGCGGCGGCGGCCAGGCGTCCCCGGCCCGGGCACGCTGTCCTTCTTCTTCTGCGGGGCCTTCCCGTCAGGGCTTGCCATCACCGCCGCGGGTGGAGGAGCCTTCCCGGACCGCTTCTCCCGCATCCGAGCAGCCCACTCCTCCTCGGTCGATAGCGACTTGTATTTGGTTGTTGTCATCGCCGACTCCACACGCTCATCCACCGCCCTCAACCGCCCCGGTCACATCCTCGATCGTGAGGGTGGACATGTAAACAGCGTCACCGATGGAGAGCGCGACCGCGTGTACTTGGGCGGCACGACGCGCAGTACTTGCCAACAGCCTCGCCTTGTCGATGATGGTGACGCCATGCGCCGCCAATCGGGCGATGGCGGCTGCAGGCGGGCGAGAAATCCTCCACTGCCTCGCCGTCGCGGAACGCCCGGCACCTCATACTCCCTTGCCCATTTCTGCTTGCATGCCGCCTTTCTCGCTTGATCGGATCCGATGCGCATGGCCTTGAGGGCGTCCCAAGCAACCTTTGCGGAGTCCCTTTGCACCCAGCGACTCCACGTACTCGGGAGGCACGGCGGGAGAGGATCGCCTCCATCGCTAGAAAGGTCCTCATCTTCATCCTCGGTGCCTTGCTCGATGGCCCGCCAAAGCTTGCCAGCGCCGCGCAGCTTGACCTTCATCGGCATGGCCCACTCGCCGTGGTTAGTGCGGGTGAGGGTCGGCCCGATTGGCTCCGCCAACCTCCCGCACAACCCTGCACGATGACCGCCGGATGCTGCACCACAACAAAGATCGCCTCCTGCGGTGGCGGTGCACCATCATCGCCATCGCGGATCAACCTTAGTGGCTCGATACCACTTGTTGGCTCTTGATCTTCCCTACGGTGAGCGACAAGCTCACGGCACCCACTCACACACTAGGCAAGAGATGGAAGAAGATGATCACTGAGAATAGCGTACACACAAGGAAAGTGCAGCAGCACTTCCCGAATCTTCTTGCTGCTCACTTTGAGTACAACACTCACACACACATAGCACACACACGAAAGCCCGGCTCTGGCTGGAGCGACTCTCTATAAGTACTAGATATGTAGTTACAAATGCTGAACTGAATATTACATGGCATGGTTGCCTATTTATACATAGAGGGTAGGTCCGGTTTGTGTGTGAACCGGAGACCCCGATGGTGGGCTGCTACTGCGATCAAAATAACCTACTATCCTAGCTGCCGAGGGTAAGCCAAGCACAACTTATTAGCTAAGGTACACTACTAGCCTACTTCTAGCCTAGTGTTCTCACTTTGCAGCTTGATCGCTGTTCAACCTTTGAAAGGTGGATTTGCAGTTTCAGATTTCTAGTCTTAGTATCCACACCAAGCTGCGAGAAGATTTGCAGTCTGCGGACTTGCAAGCAACAAACAAATTATTCAACAATATTTATACCATATATATGCAAATGAATTTTGTTACTTATTAGTATTTCCATGATATGGCGAGTGCATTGAGCTGGTACTTTTAGTATTTCTCTAATGTACAACGACCATATGATGACACACAAAGTAACACCAAACTGTACACCATATTTTGCATCTCCACCAAGAGAGGACAGTTATTTCTATCTCCACCCATTTCATTGTGTCTCTGTGAAGAGTTCAAGACAGGATGCTCTGGATGTGAAAAGAGTGCCTTCCTAATTTGTAATTCTGCCTCTTCATTGTGTGTCCAAATAAAAAACCGGTGCAGCATAGCGCGCCCCGCCGTGCTAGTTATGTTATACATGAGCTATGAAATAACATGATAAACAAAAGGCTATGAACGAAAATAGATGTATAATAATCTTCTCAAGTGGAATAGTGCAAGCAAATATATATGAACCAGGCGTTATACAGAATATATAGGTGACCAGCCATTTATAGCGTATCGACCTACCATAAAAGGGTACACTAATAGCTAATCTAGATCGTCCATTCCTTTTTCAGGCGATTGATCTCAGCCGTTGGATCTTTATCCAACCGAATATGTCTCCTACACATCTTCTTGATTTAGTCGCTTTGACCCCGCCTCTGTCTGCTGAGTGCGCACCCTTGAGGCCACCCATGCCATGCCACGACACAGTAGGGCCATCAGAGCTCTAGCCAAGCCCTACCACGCTTGCGGCGGCCTCCCTCTTTCCTTTACCCCTTCATGACATCGATTCCATCTCCAATTCCGACGAACGGCCATGGTCCCCCCACCCCACCTGACCCCGGCCGCCAGGGCCCCTAAGACGCCCTCCAATATTCCCACTTTTTGGCCTGCCACTTCTAAGCCCGCCGGAGTTAGGAAAGAAGGGGGCGGCCAGAACCCTATCTGCCGTGCTGAAGTTGGAGGGGAGGAGGAGAGGGGCGCAGGTGCGTCGCCCGAGACTTCAAGCGACTGGATTATAGGAAGTGTGCAAAATAATAGATCCTCAAGGCCTACTCTGGTATCACCAAATTCTCTTTCCAGAACCAACACCACGATGACAAGGGAAAGCAGTGTTTTACCCACACCATCTTCTCTTCATGACTAGCTTGCATGGGAGCGCGCTGTGCTACACTTCCTGATCACCCTAACGCCGCTTTTCCTTGTCGACACGCATGCTTGCATGATGTCAACCTAGCTCGACGTCATGAGGGAGGCAAAAGAGGAGGCTGCAAGCGTGGTTGTGGCAGTGATGTCCGTGTACGTCGTGAGGTTGCTCAAGGACGCGGACCTCTAGTGAGCTCTTTATGACAGTGTGTTGTGTGCCTCGCCAAGGCAGGGCACCTCGTTCTCGCCAACTCAAACTTGGATCAATAGCATCGAGCGCCTCATTGCCAAAGATGCTCTACATGATGTCCATATTTGGTCGCTCCGCAACTCCATCTGCCTCATCATCGTCGTTGCGTCACTCCACTCTCTGCACTTTGACACCATCGTGAGAAGGGTGGCCGCACCTATGGGATGCCCAACTCCCGCTATGTCTACGACATCAACTCCACCACGTAGCTCTTCACTGGTCGTTTGTCGTCTTAGTAACCTAGAGTTATCAACCGCCACCGATTCTATTGCAACCAGCTAAAATACCAAATGTGAAACCATTATACTAGAACTTTATCTTCTCCATCTGTCCTAGAATTGTAGTTTTGGGTGCGCGTACCACAAGTTTGATTCGATTTATAGAAAATATATGTAATATTTATATCTCCAAATAAATTTATTAAAAAACTAGATTCAAAGATATTTATGATGATACTAATTATGATACTAATCGATGATACTTATTATTTATAAAAATTGCCGTCATTTTTTTGTCGGGAAGCGGAAACGACGAGAATTATGGGACAGAGAGAGTAGAAGTCTACACCTCCGGACAACTTTATAAGTCAGGATAGAGAAACCCTAATCGGTATCCATAATACTTCCAACTGTATATTGTGCACAAGCAATAATACATCCGTATACATTAGATACAGAGCACCTTTTGCATGAATCAGCTCATATTTGTGCTACAATTTAAATCTACTGCACACACCATACGAGGCTAGGCCATGAACCTTGGCTCCGTCGATTTCTTCACCAGATGCGGTGGGTAAGGAGAGGGCACTTGACCCTCGCCGGCACCTCCATCAAGGACGCAATGTATTTCTTCACCAGACCATGAGGGAACCGTCAAATACACTGCATGCGGGTTGCTTCGGTCTGCGGGTTTACCCAAGAAACCCGGTTGACCCGGCACCTGTACAGAAGGAACAAACGTCGACATCGAGCATCCGCCGCTGTGGCCGATACATGTGTAGGGCAGCTTTTGGCAAACGATGCCGGCTACGAGGCCATGATCCCTTCTCTTGGATCTCCTCGTGCTCCTTTTTGCCGGCCCTCCCTCCTACGAAGATTCCTACCTTTACTGGGCGTTGGTGGGCGTCAGTTGAGCCCCGAATGTATTTCTAAGACAATGTGACTGTCGTCTGTCTGAATCGACTCAAAACTTAATAGCCACCGTTGGAATGGAGGTCGCAGAGTTCAGCCTTTTAGTTGCGGCGTTGTCAGTGAAGCACAACACGCAGAACTGAAGCTTACCTAAGAGGTGCTCGGCTACCGCGAGATGATAGGAACATTGCCAGTTTTCCACAAATTGGTGCTGTGTAATAGCTTTCGCTTTGTACTCTTAGCACCAACAAAGTCTGGAAATTGTATTTGTAACCATATGGCTATTTAGGAGCCAATCATCAATATATCAATCCAGGTGGGGGATTCTCTCCCCTCCCGTCGACTTATCAAAAAAAAAAGAACCAATGGATCAAGTCCTGGGGTAACTGCAGCCTCTGCAGGAACGAAAATTAGAAGGCCTCGACTGTTTCGTATTGAGCTTGGTATTCCCTTGCCTTGGCCCCCAATATTTCTCTTCATTCTGCTTTTGATATTTGTTGTTTAATCGTTTTGCAACACTAACACTTAAACCTGGCCTTTCACCTTTATGATCAGTGAATGATGGAGCTCAGAAAGCTACAGGATATTCTTCAACATGATTTGCAAGATGAGCTACCACTACTACACAGATCTTTTCCGAGGCGGGCGAAATCGATTTTCCGAGGCGGTTATCGCAACCGCCTCGGAACGAAGGTCACGGTTAATAGGACCTTTTCCGAGGTGGTTGGATGCCCGCCTCGGTTAATTGAATTAAAAAAAAAAAAAAGAGAAAACCCGTGGATAAGCCTAGCGAGCCCATCCACGCGCCGCCGCCGCAGCTCGCTAGATCGACGCAGCGTTGCAGCCGCTCGCCGGATCCGCACCCGACACCGGATCCAGGCAGCAGGTCATCGGATCCACGCACCTGCTCGCCGGATAGGAAGGGGAAGGTTGGATCCGTCTCCGCTGGAACTCGCGCCGCCACCCGCCACCCGCCACCGGGCGCCGGAGGGGGGCCGGGCCCTGCTCGCTGCCGCCACCGAATGAGGGAGCGCCGCCGTGCCGAGGTAGAACATGGAGGGAGGAGAGGAGGCCGAGGAGCGGGCCAAACCGCCCCCCGTCGGGACTCCAACCACCGGATCCGCCGCCAAAGGCCTCCTTTCTCGCCAGATCTGCCGCTTGTGCTGCGTGGTCGCCCTTTGCGCCACCAGGAGAGGAAAGGGAGGCCGCGCCATGCCGCTGCGCTGCCGCCAGGCGCCGCGTGGGTGGCTGCGCCTGGCCGCCACGTCGCCGCCACAAAAAACCTTGAGCAGGACGCCGCGTCAGGATGCCACAGCCGCGGGCACCGCGAGCAGGCCGCCGCAGAGGCCACCACCATTGATGCCTCGTGAGTGGGGAGCAGAGGAGAGAAGAGAGTTCCATCACAATGGGAAGAGGAAGGGGTGCCACCGCACCACCCTGCCTGCTGTGTGGAGAGGGAGACGGCTAAGGGAGGAGGGGCTTGGGCTTGGGGAGTAGAGGAAAGCCTAGGTCCCAATTTATACTTAGTCATGCTATCGGGCCTCATTTGGGCCTGTTTGGGCCTCGGCCTATTAATCGTGGCGGGCTACTTAGAAGGTCCGCCTCGGTTAATAGAGTTATTTACGCAGACGAGCTTTTTTATAATAAAACTGCCTCCGTTAATGGATTTTGCGAGGCGGTTTCATTTAACCGCCTCGATTAATAAAAAGTGAAAGCCTCAGTTAATCGAGGTATTAACTGAGGCGGTTCTTTGGGCTGTCCGTCTCCGAGAGCAATTTCAAAGTGCCTCGCAAAAGATTTTTTTTAGTAGTGTATACCGTTGGTCCATCTAGAACAGTTCCTGAGCTGCACAAACTCAAACTATACCAGTACCATACTCCCTTTAATTTGCTTTTGCCATCACTTTCATCTTTGGCAAACAGTGCAGTAGTGCACACTGGAGACAAACCATTTTGTTGTTAGCCTGCGTGAACCTGAAGTTTACCAATATGATGTAAGACTTTCTAGTAGGCAGTTCTATTATAGCTTTTGGAGTTTTTGTTGCCACCATGCGATTTCAGTTATGATATTTTATCAGGTTTGTACAAGTCCTGAGATATCTTCTGATGCAAATCGTACTCTAATGGGAAAATTTGTATCTGTGCTACTGGATTTTTCTTATGAGATATCAAGATGACGCAAATCGTACTATTGAATTTTTCTGAAGATCTTCATCTTTAATGTCCATGTCATGCTCAATCGCCGAGCCATTGAAGCTTGGGAAGGGCTAGGAAATTCAGCAGAGTTTTAACCAAAGCTTACAAATCAGTCAGAAGGGACTTCTACTGAATATTGGTTATATGCCCTGTCATCTTGATGTTTAATAGTGTTTCAATAAAAGAAAAACCTTCCATTCTGGAATCCTATTTTTCATAACTTCATTATTCTTTCATTGTTATGCTAGCTTTATATTGGTATCTATGTGCATAAATATTTGTGCGGATGTATCCTGTAAAGATGAAGTCCACACCTGTGATTGATTATATCGCAGCCTTAGATAGTTCGCTATGTCATGGTGATTTTGCCAAGGTTTTATTCTTGTAACATCCTATTTTATCACAGAGACATCATGTGTGTTACTAGTAATTTATTTGAACTTTAGCAATCAATCACTTTGTAAAATTAGATTCTTACTAGCCCTTTTCTTGTACAGAATGTTCGTTGGTGGGAGAGTGAGCAACTGGACATGTGTGAACTTCTCTTGTGATGTGGAAAATGAAATCGTTAGAAGCTTCTGTCATGAGCTGGCTGTTGAATCCAAAGCGTCTGGGGTGGTAATTTTCCGCTTGATCTAATATTTTAAACAGTGCACTTCTCTTTCTGTTTTTAGCTAATCTGTACTGTTGGCCCTTCACTCTCTGTCTCTCTCCTCTCTCTGAATATAGGACTTTTGCACTGAATACTGATCCTGTGTTTCCTGTGCAAACTGAAAATACTAAGGATCTAGAATTGACACTTAAGTTATGCTATGATGAGGCCATGAGCATGCTCCAAGCACTGGGCAGAGAACTTGACCTTCTGATTGTAATATTGCCCAGCAATAAAGGCTCTCTCTACGGTACTTTATCTTAACTTGAAAATGCACTCAATCATTGACTGACTAATATCTAAAAGTAAAACTCCTATCACCTCTTCAGGTAATCTCAAAAGAATATGCGAGATAGAGATTGGACTAGTGTCTCAGTGTTGTTTTGCAAAACATGTTTTAAAGATGAGCAAACAGTATCTTGCAAATGTTGCCCTTAAAATCAACGCCGAGGTTTGTTAAGCTCTTCCATTTGCCTAGCTGGTTTGAGGATCGGAGGAAGATAAGGTGATATATTTTACTGTACTATGAAACTGGGTTTGTTATGCTCTTCCATTTGCCTAGCTGGTTCGAGGTACTTTGAAACTATATTAGGTAGGAAAAAGAAATGTTGTACTTGCTGATTCGAGGAGGCAGCTGCCCTTTGTTGGTGACATAGTGATTATTGTATTCTGTGGACATGTCATGCATCCATTGCTGCCGTGAGTTCATTCTGTCATCGTAGATACCTAGCTAGCATGGTGCCATTCTCTGTTTGTGATGCATGTGCTATTTGATATCATTCTTTATTCAGGTTGTTGCTTCTCAAGACTGGCCAGTTGTTACCAACTATGCTGCATTAGCTGGTGATGTGCAAGCGAAAGGGCAGGAGTGGATACATGATCTCTTTGGAGTCTCACCTTTTTCTTGGACAGGGGCAGGTGGGATGATCATGTATGATCTTATTTACTCGTGGCATTTCTATATGATTTGGAGGCGAGCCCAGTTTCTGAACAACTTTTACTGAACATGAACATGCAGCATCTCATTTTCTTTCTATGGAGAAACTGAACGAAAGCTTGAAAGGATCATTTATTACAGATCTAATCTCTGTGTGTCTATTTCTTTGGTGCTATTCTATAATCTATACATACTCCCAGTGTTCACAGTAAATTTCATTTGAATGTGGACATGATCTCTGAGTTGCATGTTTGACTACTAATTTATATATTAATTAATATATTTATAGTGTTGGGGACCAAAATAGGGGCCCTTTTAGGAAAGCCCAACAAAAGCAAAAACTGGCCCAGCAGGCCGCCCACTACTTTATCTGGGCCACGGCTCCAAGGCACCGGAGCAAGCGCATGGTCTCCAGCCCATCCGAGCCTACCCCGTAAAGGCCTCGGGCAAATGCCAATACTCCGCCTCGCCCGAGCCCCCAGCGCTGGGGCCTCGGGACGAGTTTCTGCCTTCCGCCCGCCCCGAGCCTTCGGCGTTGGGGCCTCGGACGAGCCTCCAATTTCCGTCCCCGCCCGAGCCCCCCGGCGACCAGGCCTCGGACGGGACGCGCCGTCCAGAGTCAAAGCCGTACCATCGACTTGACACGTATCTACCACCACTCGTCTACAGCCATGTCGGGGCGTTTCACACCCTGACAAGGGATGGGCGTCGTCCTGTTGCAACCCACGCCGGCGATCACGCTCACGCGATCTCCACAATGAAGGCCACGCTCGCCACTGTGGGACGCTGTGCTGCCTAACCTCTCTGCCAGGTCCCATCGCCGGGGTGCTGGGGCACCGCCCGCCACGCCGAAGCAACGACAGCCGACGTCACCCTCCGTACGGGAGAGGACTGGACGCCCGCTCCGGTCAACCAACAGTCCACCCCGTGAGCTCTGAGCCCGGGATGGGCGATCACTGCGCCGGCGACCATCCACAGCTGTTCCAACCACTCCCCGTACGGCAACGAGCTCCGAGGCCCCAAGCCTCGGATTCCAGGCGGGTCAAAGCTACAGCAAGCTACAGGGCTCGGACACCCCCTCCGTCACGCTCCACCAACTCCAGGCAGGGACGTCCGTCATTCTGACCAACAGGGCCAGGGAGGCGACGTAGCGTTGCCCCGTCACGATCCAGGATAGCCTGCCCACTCCGGAGCCTCAGACGAGGGAGGACAGAAGCCCACGACCTTGCCACGAGCACGTCCACCTCTTGTAAGGCCCTGCCTCCCCTTATGGCTATAAAAGAGGAGGCAGGAGTCCGTAGACGATAGGCACACACAAGCCCGATATTGGCACTCCTCTCAATCATTCACGAGACTTGGGACCCTGTCCCTCTCTCACTGCTTGTACACCCTACCTATGAGCACTTAGGTGCAAGATAATACAAGAACCTCTCACCCCCACTGGACGTAGGGCCTTCTCTTGCCCAAACCAGTATAAACCCTTATGTCCATCTTGCACACCATCCGGAGTCGGGAGCACGCACCATAAATTTACTCGTTGGTGCTAGGACCACCAGTTCTAGCACCGACAGTTGGCGCGCCAGGTAGGGGAGCTGTGCGTGTTTCGCCTCTCTTCCCGCCAAACCTCTGGATGGCCAGCAGTCGCGACGACACCGCGTGCGGGCGTTTCAGCCCCAACTCTTCTCCCCCCAGCCGCTGGAGCCAGGGACCCTGATCCGGTTTGGAGAGCTTGAGTTCGTGTCGACTGGCACCTAGTTCGATATGTAGCTCTTCCCGACCAGGGTTCAGGGACCTCCTGACGAGGCCCCGGCGGGCTCACCGCCGGCCTGGTGCAGGAGGCACCGTGGCACACGCGCCCGCAATGCACGGCGGACTCGCCACGACGCCGCCAGCAGCCGGAGGAGGAGTTCGCGGTGCCAGCCGGGCGATGCCTCCCGCAGAAACGCTCAACCGCCGCCGTCACCACGCCAGCCATTTGGCCTGGCCAACGCCGCTGCTACAAGCGCTGTCGTTGGTCTCCACCGCCATGGGAGCCCGGAGGAGGCGTCCACGTCGCCGACAGCGCTCCATGGAGCGCCCCAACGCAGATATCCCCGACGGATCCATCCACGCCTACGAGGAGTACCCGATCGCAGCAGCGGAGTGGTGCGGTCCCTCGGCACGCGCACGCCCACCCGATCCGGCGCTACCTCGAGGACACGGAGCCGGGGGTTCATCCCGAGCACGCCCGCCTTTGGCTACCCCGACTCCGACTCCCCGGGACGACATGTACGACCCAACTCGCGAGTGCTTCCACGTGGAGATCGACGACCTCGGCACCGGCGGCAATGACAGCGACGACGATGACCAGGATCAAGATCCTAGGCACACCGCCAGGCCCGCCCCGGTGGTTGCAACCCCAGTGGACCTGGGTACTTCCCGTCCCGGGCGAGGAGCGACGGACCCCGCCGCCCGGCAGCCGCCTCCGAGGGCGGGGAGGACCTAGCGGCCACACCGCAGAGCCACGTCGACCCACCATGGAGCAGATCCGTGAGCTCGAGCCAAGCTCGAACACGACCGTCTTCAGCTACGGTAGAAGATAGATGCGTTCGAAAGCGGGGCCACCGCACGGTGCGCAACCCGAGCCCCCCGCGGCACGGCAACGCGCCCGCGACGTCCACCAGAGGATCATCAACGACGAAGGGGGCGAGTGTCCTCCCGTCTTCCAGCGTGCGAGCCAGAACGTCGCAGCCGCGGCCCTTCTCCTCCGAGCGATGCCGGAGCCCTCCACCCCAAAGGGGCGCCGTGACGCGACGAGGTGCGGGCTAAATCGAGAGACCGCCAGAAAGACAAAGAGGCCGAAAGCTCAGCCTCACGCCTTCACGCGCAGAAGGACGAGGAACCCGAGGGTGCCCCTCGGGACGAGAGGGAGGCCTCTGTCCACCCAGACCCCTCACGAAGGCCAGCTCGCGAGCGCATCCAGGACAACCGCGGCAGCCTCGACGACGGTGTTGACATTTCTAATGTCGCTACTAGAAATAGAGGTAAATCCCTATCCCCGGCAACGGCGCCAAAAATGCTTGTTGGTATTTCTTATGCACAATTAAATTATAACGGATTCCGCAAGCGCACAGAAAACCATTGTAGCATTTTACCGGGAGTATTACAGGTATCGTTATTTATATTTTACCACTGGAAACATTGGTTAAAGACATTGATAGTTCACCATCATGTATCTACTAACTAATACACCAA
Organism: Chrysopogon serrulatus; assembly: GCA_015844335.1. Lineage (NCBI taxonomy): Eukaryota > Viridiplantae > Streptophyta > Magnoliopsida > Poales > Poaceae > Chrysopogon > Chrysopogon serrulatus. The sequence continues at coordinate 70,142 of JADLZL010005370.1, forward strand.
CTAGACTAAAGTAGGGGGTAAATGATAGATGATATAAATTATGTATATATGACACACACAGGAGAATTCTATGATAAAAGAGTAGATAGCTAAAGTGAGAGGACAACGGAAGAGCTCAATGTTCCTAAATACTTCTCTATTACTTTGGATCTATATAACTAATTCATGGTAGATAAAGCAATCACACAATAACACTTTAGAGCAGCAGTACCTTTCCAACTTTCGAATAAGACTGGGAAGAAGGTAGCTGGGGAAGGCTGCCAAAAGCTCTATGAAACACCAACTCCGACGTGGTGGAATACGAAGACCAACAAAGTGTCACCACCTCTGAAGGCTACCACAACTAACCGTAAGAGATGGACGCAACCTCGTAAAACCCTAGCCTAGACACCACGTCCACGCTTAAAGAATACTACTCTAGTCACGATCTATAACTAGAGCACCTAATACAAAGGCGAAGATCCTATGCTAAAGTATAACAACTATACTAACCAATCAAATGTAATGCATAAAAGTAAATAGAGAAGATAAAATATATTAAAGCATAAGTCTTACAAGAATAAATACAAAGACATACTAAAACTCTAAAGACTCTTCTAGAACCTGAGTGAAGCTCGCCTCTTCCTAACTCGCATCAAGACCTAATCTACTACATTGGAAAGTCTAGCCCTAATTCTCTAGAGATGAGAGGTCATCCATTCGAGTGACGCCTCTACATCTCCATAATAATGTGGTGCCCCCAGGGAGGGGGGTCTGCCTCTTTATTTATAGTCTAGAAAGCTTCCCACCTCTTCCGAACAGGCGATGTGGGACTAATTCTTCCACCGTTTGCTTGTTGGGCCAAACCGACTTCAAAGAACGCGGTGAGATGCAAACCCTAAGGCGGTAGGAGGCCGTCCATCGAAGCGGGGCCCCGATTGGGCTCTGGAGGGCGCCGGGCGGCCGAGGGGGGGCCGGCCGGCCCCACCCTGTAGCAAGTGGGCCCCACCTTCGGTGACGCCGCCTTCCGGTGCCTTCTAGAGTCTTCTAGTGTTGATTTCGGTGTAGAATTGATATCTTTTGACTCTGAACCCTGAATATGGCAAATGATATGTCCATTTCGATCGTCTCGACGAGCCCGTCGCAATGGTGTAGTCCAATTTCTTATTTGAGATACTTTTTATTCTATGTAAAATTGAATATACCTGTAAAACAACCGAGAACAACACAACTCGTGGAACTCGTTAGAATCAAACCCTACAACTATGCTTTATGGTTGATATCATGTTATATTGAGCAATAATTGATGGTATAAAATAGGCATTAAGAACCGTCAACAAGTTCCCCAAGCTTACGCTTTGCTAGTCCCTTAGCAAAGCCTAACTACTAAACTTGGATCAGGAGTTGCTACAATGCTTTCACTCCTCAAAAGTACACATGCTTTCAAACTAAAATTCTCTTTTAATTTAGACAATACTGCTCTGACTTTCACACTTACCTATTTCACCATTAACTATGGAGCTTTTTAACTTTTGCATGGGTCTTGAGTAATTGAAAGATAGAACAATCAAGTTAAGCACTATGTCTCAAATTCTTCACTCAACCAATATTCTAGAGTTTTTATAAGTTTTGAAAATAAAACTCAGAGCTTAATCATATGACACCCTCAAATCTCTTATTGTATGTGATATTTGTGAATCTCACTGAGACATTTATGTTGTCATGCCCTCCTACAACTAATTATTATAGTGGAGCTCATAGGAGTGGCATTAAACAAGGGACGAGCATACTTGCAATTTATATATTGTAAAGTCAAACAATAGATCCGAAGAGAGTCAAGTCATACAATCAAACCAAGATGTGCATGTGTATGGAATATGGTGGATAGGTAAATATATGGCGGCTAAACCTAATTCTACTTTTGCTCTTTGAAAATAAATCTCTCTTTCCGCAGGAAAACATAGGCTATCTTTATTCTTTTTTCTTCTTTCTTTCTTTTTTTAGGGAGGCAAGAATCTAAATACCTACTATTTTAATTGCTTGGACATTTGTCCATTTTTTTACTCCCTCTTCTCTTTCTTTCTCTCTTTTTTAATACCTTTTATTTTGCATAGCCACATGCATCCTTTGAATACAATAAATGATTGGAGAGATAACAATAAGAACTTAGAGCATTAAGCAGGGGTTATTCTATGGGGTATATTTTTGGGTGTTTACTCCCAGTGTAGAAGAAAAATAATTTTAAGATGGATCTGGATGAAAGTGAAAAATGATTGCACTTACTCCTAGGGTAGGAGCAATGCATATGTTGGTGGAGTGTGTGAGTGTGATCTTGATTTTAAAAGGATGACAAGACTCTCGGAAGGCATACAACAAATGTTGACTGAACTCAATGCAAAACAAGCAAAGCATGAATGAATAAAGGTTTTCCTGTTCTAAATATATATCATATTTGGCTTTGGTAGGAATTCAAACTTTGTCATACAAGAGCTCATCATGTAAGATTTTTAGTTTTTCAAAAGATAAATCTCTAGAACTTAGTATCGCTAGGAATAAGATAAATAGCAAGATAGACTTTCTCATATCATATCCCTCAATCACCTAGACTTAACTTAAGCATATGCCTCCACAAGTTTTAAGTTCAGAGTAAATTCTTATATCAAAACAGTCATATCCAAAACTCAGGAGAATTTAAGGTTGAAAACTAGGCACGTGAAAGGAATTACGACAGAGCAACTATTCATCATCTCTAAGACAGAATTTTATTGTTCTTCAGTTTTTATTTGACTCTTAATAAACTAGACAAAATTATAAACACACTCTATGATCACACCTTAATACATAATTAAACTATCTTTATTTGGGTTTAATGATCATTCATCATTTTATTTATTTTAGACCAATGGAATCATAAAAGACTCTATAGACGTGGACCTTCATGTGCCCACATATTTTTGTATTTTATAACTATAAGATAGACTCGATAATCGCATAGGTATACTTACCTGATAACTAGGGGATGCTCTCCCCCAAGCTAGATGTTGTCGTAGTTGAGCATTGAATCCTCACAGAGGAGCTCATGTTTGTAAGAGCAAGTGTTGCCAGGAATACTTCAATCTCATCACCCAAGAAGTTACTTCTTTCACACAGAGGTCAGCTATGTGTCGGAGAGATGTGCTTCAGTGAGTGATGAAGATAAAGATTTCTGGGTGAGCTAGCTCTTGGAGTCATCTGCAGAAAGCTCTCACAAAACACCAAAACTCGTGGAACGGTATTAGGATAAAACGTTAGTGGTTAGCCGTTTTAGAGGATTGGGTGTTGCGGAGGTTTCAAAGTATGTTTAGGATAACAGTATTGCAGCAGGATGCTCAATTAATATTTTTAGATTTTATAGGTTTATATGCAGAAAGTACAAATGCATGATATGTATTTTTATTTTATAGGCCACCATAGTGAGAACTCCTATAACTTTTACGTTACAAGGGTTTCATATGGGGCTTTTTTTAAGATGCATGAATGCAACCTAATGCATATCTATTTATTTTTATTATTTCCTATATAATACTAATGTAGAAAAGTAAACATGCTTAAGAGAAAATAAAACATGCAATGTTCAAAGTAAATATGAATAACTACCGATGTTATCTCACGACGAGGGTTCGATGTTTTGAGTCCTCCGAACTGGACTCCTCCTTGCAGTAGTTCATTGATCGAGTACTTCGGTTTGCTTCTAAGGATGAGGATTGAGGTGATGTCTCCACTAGTGGCGTTTCCAATGGTGGTGCCACCTTCTTCCTTTCTTGTTGTTAGCATCTTAAAGCCAATCTTATGTGCATCCTTGTTACTAGTTTAGAACTCCCACTTGTAGAATTTAGGGAATCTCCCCACTCTTTGCTTGAAGTGGGTTTTGCTCATAAAGACAAGGTAGTGATCAAGTGCAGGAGCTCTATTGGTGGGAAAACACCAACAGAACTAGAAATTTATTCATTCTCTAACCTTAGGCACAATAAGATTGATGTCTTTTCACATTGTTCATTTACATCTTAGGTGAGAATATCAAAAGTATAAATATAGCATTTAAGCTTATGAGATAAAAGAGTGGAGTTACTTAACCTATGAAAGGATTGTTCATCTTTATAAGTTATTAAATTAACATGATGACTATCATCTTCCAAAATAAGATATATCATATTTGAGCTCATTTGGTTAAGATTGAGATCAAGAGAATAGTGCTATGGTGTGTACTCCACGATCAAGAGGAAATGATGACCACTTACCTTTAAGATGTTACCTTTATTACTAGAACATGATGACACCATGTAGTAAAGGATAGATGATTTTAAATGGTCTTTTTCCTTTCTTGCAGCATGAGTTGATCAATAGCATCTTGTCTCATATGTTGTACTCCTTTCTCACTCTTCTAGACTTTTGTTTCTCTCATTATTTCTTCTCTGCAAGGGATTAGTAGACAACACATACCCAAAGAAATATACTATTTATTTAAAGTATGGATAGTGTTTGCCAAGTAGTTAAAGATTAATTTGTAGCCCATATTTAAATAATTCACCATTATTTCAAATTTTCCAAATAAGGTTAAGGAGAAGATATAATTTTAAAGAATACTTCTAACCTTGATTTGATTCTATGAAGTCTCCTAATATGATTTGAATATTTTTATACAGAAGCGGATAGTCTATATATACAACCACATTCTTATATAAATATGCTTTGATGTTTTAGTGTTTAAGTAATATTCTAAAGCATACTTATAATAGAGTAAGAAAGTTCAAAAGACTAGAGATAGAATCAAGAATATGTAGGTGAACCAAAAGAGTATTTTATTTATTTTAAGTTTTAGCAAATTAAGCATGACATAAGGTATAGGTAACCAAGACAATTAGCAATATGGTATAAGATGTTGAATGTAGTTTAAAGTTGCATGAAGCTTGGATAAACGCACCTTATGTCTTGCAGGGGTGATTGGTCCACTATCATGGCGAAGTGTACGAGGTATTGAAGTGTTTTTCATCTTTTTCTTTTCATCTTGGTCCTTTCTATACACTTGTCCTCCTTTAGTTCTTCATAGAGAATGAGCTGTGTCTTCCTTTTGTGCAAAGTTATTAGACATCATCACATGCCTTGATTCATCTCTTGATATGAGTTCATCTCTTGACTTACCCGAATTAAGTTTAAGAGTTTTCTATAGGGGTTAGTCCAACAAAATATCCAATATCTACTACAATAATTTCTAGTTCAATAATCAAACCAAACTCCATGTCTAATTTTAATTAAGAAAGGCATTTTAACCTAAGCACCACGCTCAATTTAAAAGCCTATAGAAGTATGGCGAGTACTTCCAAACCAAAGCATACTATATTAGATAAAGGTAATATGGGAGCATATAGAGATTTACTCAAAGAGATGAAAGCATGATCATGTATGGTGAGATTTTTTTCATTTTTTAAGTAGAGATGTAAGCAACATGCATATGTGCAAAGAACTAAACATGCTATGGATTTGATATGAGATGGAGTAGACACATGAATTATTCAAAGTAAACATGCAACAGAATGCAACAGGATAACTACTCATCAAATTTAAAGTCTATGAGCAAGACTTTCTCACCTTTGTTAATCATACTTAATATGAATCACAATGGTATTTGTGATTAGCGCAGATGTCTTTATTCGTCACATGTGATGAATTTTGAATTTATGTGATGATGACTTTTCTTTTCCAATCTACACATGGTTAGAATAATATATGTAAATGTTTATAAATACCTGTGAGATGGCGGGGCTTCATTGTTGATGGATCAAGAATGTTTAGGCACCCCGAGTTCTTCAATATCTCCCATGTCTTGTTCTTGTGGAATTTCGCTAGAAGGTTGAAACGGTTGATATCCTGCTTATTCCACAACTCAACAAAATAGGGGTAATCCTACTAAACCTAGTGACATACTAGATTAGCAGATATCAAGATCAATATCAAAATCTCTACGCCAATTGTTTCCCCGCAACGGCGCCAAAAATGCTTGTTGACATTTCTAACGTCGCTACTAGAAATAGAGGTAAATCCCTATCCCCGGCAACAGCGCCAAAAATGCTTGTTGGTATTTCTTATGCACAATTAAATTATAAAGGATTCCGCAAGCGCACAGAAAACCATTGTAGCATTTTACCGGGAGTATTCCAGGTATCGTTATTTATATTTTACCACTGGGAAACATTGGTTAAAGACATTGATAGTTCACCATCATGTATCTACTAACTAATACACCAACTAGACTAAAGTAGGGGGTAAATGATAGATGATATAAATTATGTATATATGACACACACAGGAGAATTCTATGATAAAAGAGTAGATAGCTAAAGTGAGAGGACAACGGAAGAGCTCAATGTTCCTAAATACTTCTCTATTACTTTAGTTCTATATAACTAATTCATGGTAGATAAAGCAATCACACAATAACACTTTGGAGCAGCAGTACCTTTCCAACTCTCGAATAAGACTGGGAAGAAGGTAGCTGGGGAAGGCTACCAAAAGCTCTATAAAACACCAACTCCGACGTGGTGGAATACGAAGACCAACAAAGCTGTCTCCTCTGAAGGCTACCACAACTAACCATAAGAGATGGGCGCAACCTCAGGTAAACCCTAGCCTAGACACCACGTCTACGCTAAAGAATACTACTCTAGTCACGATCTATAACTAGAGCACCTAATACAGGCGAAGATCCTATGCTAAAGTATAACAACTATACTAACCAATCAAATGTAATGCATAAAAGTAAATAGAGAAGATAAAATATATTAAAGCATAAGTCTTACAAGAATAAATACAAAGACATACCAAAACTCTGAAGACTCTTCTAGAACCTGAGCGAAGCTCGCCTCTTCCTAACTCCCATCAAGACCTAATCTACTACATTGGAAAGTCTAGCCCTAATTCTCTAGAGATGAGAGGTCATCCATTCGAGGGACGCCTCTACATCTCCATAATAATGTGGTGCCCCCAGGGAGGGGGGTCTGCCTCTTTATTTATAGTCTAGAAAGCTTCCCACCTCTTCTGAACAGGCGATGTGGGACTAATTCTTCCACCGTTTGCTTGTTGGGCCAAACCGACTTCGGCAACGGTGGAGATGCAAACCCTAAGGCGGTAGGAGGCCGTCCGTCGAAGCGGGTCCTGATTGGGCTCTGGAGGGCGTCAGGCGGCCCCGGGATGGGGCCGGCCGGCCCCACCCTGTAGCAAGTGGGCCCCACCTTCGGTACGTCGCCTTCTGGTGCCTTCTAGAGTCTTCTAGTGTTGATTTCGGTGTAGAATTGATATCTTTTGACTCTGAACTCCGAATATGGCAAATGATATGTCCGTTTCGATCGTCTCGACGAGCCCGTCGCAATGGTGTAGTCAATTCCTTATTTGAGATACTTTTATTCTGTGTAAAATTGAATATACCTGTAAAACAACCGAGAACAACACAACTCATGGAACTCGTTAGAATCAAACCCTACAACTATGCTTTATGGTTGATATCATGTTATATTGAGAAATAATTGATGGTATAAAATAGGCGTTAAGGACCGTCAACAGACGGCAACGCGCGCAAGATCGTGAGGGAGGCAAGGGCGCGGGCCGAACGTGACCGCCTACCGCGTAGAGGCGGCAGGCGTGGGCGGCGAGGCTGCGACAACGCAGATCCCCCGGGGCCACGTGCCTTCAGCCGAGAAATCCGCAGCGCTCGGTTCCCCTTTCGGTTCCGCCAGCCCGCCCACCTCACCAAGTACTCGGGAGAGACGAACCCCGAGGTCTGGCTCAACGACTATCGTCTGGCCTGCCAGCTGGGCGGGGCGGACGACGACAGGCTCATCATCCGCAACCTTCCTCTCCACCTGGGCGACGCAGCACGAGCGTGGCTGGAGCACCTTCTCACCCGCACGATCCTTGACTGGGGTGACCTGGTCAAGGTCTTCGTGGGGAACTTCCAGGGCACATACGTGCGCCCTGGGAACTCCTGGGATCTCCGTAGCTGCCGCCAGAAGCCCGACGAGTCGCTCCATGACTTCATCTGCCGCTTCTCAAAGAAGTGCACCGAGCTGCCTAACATGGCCAGCACCGCCATCATCAGCGCGTTCCTGGATGAAACAACCTGCAAGGAGTTGGTCCACGAGCTGGGCAGAAAGATGCCCTCCACTGCTAACGAGCTGTTCGAGGTAGCAACGAACTTTGCCTCCGGCGAGGAGGCAGTGGGAGCCATCTTTTGCGGCGCCAATGACAAGGGCAAGCGGAAGGACGAAGGAGCCGAGGGAGTGGCAGCCCGTAATCCCAAGAAGAACAGGCGGGGCAAGCGGAAGGGGAAGAAAGGCAAGAAGGAGGAAGAAGACTCCGAGGATGACCTCGTCGCAGCGACCGACCGCAAGGCGCCCCGAGGCCCCCCGGGGCCCGGGGCCTTCGACGACATGCTCAAGAAGCCTTGCCCCTTCCACAAGTTCCCCATCAAGCACACCATGGGGGAGTGTGACTTGGCCTGCCGATTCTACCAGAAGCTCCCCCCGCCCGAGGAGAAGAAGAAGAAGGAGGAGGAAGGCAAGGGTAAAGGGTTCCCAGAGGTCCACGATGTCTTCATGATCATCGGAGGCCTCCCGGCGAACCTTTCCCCGCGCCAGATCAAGCGCGAGCGCCGAGAAGTGTTCTCGGTGCGCCCCGCCACGCCGCAGTACCTGCCGTGGTCGGCCGACGCCATCACCTACGGCCCCAACGATCACCCCTTCTATGTGCCGAACCCCGGGAGGTACCCGCTCATGGTGGATCCCATCGTCGGCAACGTCCGGCTCACCAAGGTGCTGATGGATGGCCGCAGCTCCCTCAACATCCTCTACTCCGAGACCCTCAGCCTGTTGGGGATGGAGCGCCCGCACCTCTGACCCTCTAACTCCCCCTTTTAGGGCATCGTGCCAGGCAAGCGCGCTTGGCCCCTCGGGCAGACTGATCTCGCCGTTGTCTTCGGGACGCCGTCGAACTACTACAAGGAGGTCATCACCTTCGGCGTGGTCGACTTCCGAGGAACCTATCATGGTATCCTCGGACGTCCCGCGTACGCAAAGTTCATGGCGGTCCCGAACTACACGTACCTCCTCCTCAAGATGCCGGGCCCCAACTACGTCATCACCGTTGGCTCCTCCTACGAGCATGCCTTCAACTGTGACGTGGAGGCCATCGAGCACGCTGAGGCCATGGCTGTATCCGAGGCCCTCGACTCCAAGCGCCACGCCGGCACCTTCGAGCCGTCCGATGGGGTGAGGGAGGTCCCGCTTGACCCCTCCACCTCGTCCGGCAAGACGGTGAAGATCTGCGACTCCCTCGACCCTAAATAGGAAGCCGTGCTCGTCGACTTTCTCCGTGCGAGCATCAACATTTTCACGTGGAGTCCCTCAGACATGCCGAGCATTCCGAGGGATATTGTCGAGCACTCCCTTGATATCCGGGCCGGATCCAGACCGGTGAAGCTGCGCCGATTCGACGAGAAAAAGCGTAGGGCGATCGGCGAGGAGGTGAATAAGCTTTTGGCGGCCGGATTTATCAAGGAGGTGTTTCATCCCGAGTGGTTGTCTAATCCTGTACTGGTTAGGAAGAAGAGTGGGAAATGGAGGATGTGTGTAGACTGTACCAGTTTAAATAAAGCATGTCCAAAAGTCCCTTTTCTCTTACCACGTATTGATCAGATAGTTGACTCCACTTCGGGGTGTGAACTCTTGTCCTTCCTTGATGCTTACTCCGGCTACCACCAAATAATGGAGGAGTCTGACCAGCTCGCGACGTCTTTCATCACCCCATTCGGCATGTACTGCTAAGTGACGATGCCCTTCGGACTTAGGAACGCAGGGGCCACGTACCAGCGGTGCATGCTGGGCGTCTTCGGCGACCACATCGGCGAAACCGTAGAGGCCTACATCGACGACATCGTGGTCAAGACCAAAAAGGCTGAGGACCTTATCTCTGACCTCGATATCGCCTTCCAGTGTCTCAAGGCCAAGAGCGTCAAGCTCAACCCCGAGAAGTGCGTCTTCGGGGTCCCCCGAGGCAAGCTCTTGGGGGTTCATCGTCTCCAAACGCGGCATAGAGCCCAACCCGGAGAAGGTGACCGCGGTGACAAGTATGGGGCCGATCAAGGACCTGAAGGGCGTGCAGCGAGTCATGGGCTGCCTGGCGGCCCTCAGCCGCTTTATCTCACGGTTCGGCGAGAAGGGCCTGCCCCTAAATAGCCTCCTGAGAAAGTCCGAACGCTTTTCCTGGACCTCCGAGGCCCAGGAGGCCCTCGACAAGCTCAAAGCCGCCCTCACTAGTGCCCCGATACTCGTCCCGCCTGCCGAAGGTGAACCCCTCCTCCTGTATGTCGCCGCGACGACGCAGGTGGTCAGCGTGACCATCGTCGTCGAGAGGCAGGAGGAGGGCCACACTCTGCCGGTCCAGAGGCTGGTCTACTTCATCAGCGAGGTGTTGTCTGAGACCAAGATCCGCTACCCGCAGATCCAGAAGCTGCTCTACGTTGTGGTCTTAACTCGATGCAAGCTCCGGCACTACTTTGACGCCCACCCGGTGGCGGTGGTCTCTTCCTTCCCACTAGGGGAGATCCTCCAAAACCGGGAAGTCCGGGATAGGTCGCCAAGTGGTCCATCGAGCTCATGGGAAAGACCCTCTCCTACGTGCCGAGGAAGGCCATCAAGTCTCAGGTCTTGGCCGATTTCCTTGCGGAGTGGACCGACACCCAGCTGCCGCCGCCTCAGCTCCAGACAGAGTGCTAGACCATGTACTTCGACGGATCCCTGATGAAGACCGGAGCCGGCGCCGGCCTCCTCTTCGCCTCTCCCCTCGGAATGCACATGCGGTACGTAATCCGCCTCTACTTCCCAGCGTCGAACAACGTGGTGGAGTACGAGGCCTTGCTCAATGGGTTGAAGATCGCCGTCGAGCTCTGCGTCAAGCGCCTCGACGTCCGAGGAGACTCGTAGCTTGTCATCAACCAAGTCATGAAGGACTCAAGCTGCCACGACCCCAAGATGGACGCGTACTGCAAGACGGTGCGCGCCCTAGAGGACAAGTTCGACGGTCTCGAGCTCAACCACGTCGTCCGGAGGCACAATGAAGCCGCCGATGAACTCGCCAAGATCACCGTTGGAAGAGCCCCGGTTCCCCCCGACGTCTTCACTATGGACCTTGTTGCCCCTTCAATCAACCTCGAAGGACGGGAGGAGGCCCCGGAGAACCCCTCTGACCCCCCATCGGGGACTGGAGGAGCATCCGAGGCCCCCTCTCCAGCCGAGGCTCCCTCGGCCTCCGAGGTACCCTCGACGCTCAGTTCCGAGGTGATGGAGATCGACGAAGGAGACCAAGAGGCCAAGCCCAAACCAGACTGGAGGAAGTCGTATCTCGACTGGATCATCCGAGGGACGCTCCCCGAGGATTTCAAACAAGGGCGGCGCATCGCAAGAAGAGCAAAGTCCTTCGTTGTAATAGAGGACGAGCTCTACAAGCGAAGCCCCTCGGGGGTCCTGCAGCGGTGCATCACAGTTGAAGAAGGCCTCGCCCTCGTCCACAAGATCCACGCCGGTGTGTGCGGCCACCACGCCGCTCCCCGCTCCCTCGTTGGCAGCGCCTTCCGACAGGGGTTCTATTGGCCGACCGCGGTCGCTGACACTACAGTGGTAGTGCGCACCTGTGAAGGCTGCCAGTACTACGCTCGCCAGACGCACCTGCCGGCCCAGGCGCTCCAGACCATCCCAATCACATGGCCTTTCGCCGTGTGGGGTTTGGACCTGGTAGGACCCCTCAAGAAGGTGCCCGGGAGCTTCACCCATCCGCTTGTCGCCATCGACAAGTTCTCCAAGTGGATCGAGGCGCGCCCTGTGACCAACATCCGGTCCGAGCAGGCGGTGCTCTTCTTCACCGACATCATCCACCGCTTCGGAGTTCCAAACTCCATCATCACCGACCACGGCACCCAGTTCACAGGGATGAAGTTCCAAACCTTCTGCGACAGGCACCAAATACGCATCGTCTGGTCCTCAGTGGCGCACCCCCAAATGAACGGACAGGTGGAACGGGCTAACGGGATGATACTACAAGGGCTCAAGCCTCGGATCTTCAACAAGCTCAACAAGTTCAGCAAAAGATGGCTCGAGGAGCTTCCCTCGGTCCTTTGGAGCCTCAGGACGACGACGAGCCGAGCCATGGGGTTCACACCCTTCTTCCTGGTGTACGGCGCCGAAGCCGTCCTACCGACCGACATGGAGTTCGGATCCCCGAGGCTCAAGGCCTACGACGAGGCCCGTAACCAAGCGGTTCAGGAGGATTCGCTGGACATGCTCGAGGAAGCCAGGGCCGCCGTCCTCCTACACTCAGCTAGATATCAGCAATCCCTCCGACGCTACCACGACCGACAAGTCCGGACCTAGGACCTCAGGAAAGGCGATCTGGTGCTTCGACTCCGCCAGGACAACAGAGGCCGCCACAAGCTCACGCCACCCTAGGAGGGGCCCTTCATCGTCGCAGAAGTCCTCAAGCCGGGCACCTACAAGCTCACTAACGAGGCCGGTGAAGTCCTCAACAACGCTTGGAACATCCAACAGCTACGTCGCTTCTATCCTTAGAAATTCCAAGCATTTGTACATACGGCTTGTACCGCACATTTTCTGCTAAGGAAAACTAAGTCCTTGAGCATTTGCCCAAGTCATAATACTTTGTCCTCAATAGGACTCAGTGAGACTTGGTTTTGGCTCACCAAAATCAAGTCTCCCTCGGGGGCTAGAAAGGGGGGGAACCCCCTCCTGGAAAGCACCCCTCAAAAAACTTTTTACGCTTTCCTGGCCATTTTTCGTAAACTCTACACTCCCAGAAATCTCACGTACTTAGGAAAAGGCACGACGGCAAGTCATCCCGAGGCTAAGGATGGCCGGGCAGCGAGGCCAGCTACGCCCTTGCGCTACGGTGCCTTCGCTCGCCGCCCTCAGCCAAAGGAGAACTCCGAACGCCGCGGGAAGGTCGCTCATTACGAAAGGGCAACAGGGCCGTGACAACTATTCACGTAGTCCCTACCCTCGACTAACGAGCGGCCTTTCGGTACGCAAAGCATTCTCGCGAGTCCTCGACCTAAGTAACGAGTACAACCGGAAGGGAGCCGCGAGAGATAACGCAGAAGCCATTAGCATAAGCACAAGGCCCCGATGGGCCGCAACACAAAGTATTCTCACGAACAAAAACCAATATAGGTATCTATTTACAGGGGCACTTGAGCCCAGCTTGCGAGGGTCTCTGAGGGGGGCGTCGGGCCGCCCGGCGTCTCGAACAGCGGCGTCCACAACCTCGGCGCCCCCGGCACCGGCGTCCACAGCTTCGGCAGCTACGGCCTCGGAAGCCACGGCATCGGTACCCACAGTCTCGGCAGCCATGGCCTCCGCATCCGTAGCCTCGGCGTTGCCAGCTTCCTCCGGATGAGTGGAGACGACAGCGGGCGCAAAGATGTTCGCCAGCGCGATGGGAGCCCCGCTCTCCTCCGCCTCCTCGACGAGTTGGGCAAGCACCTCGCTCTCGCGTCCCATCTCCTCCTTAGCCACGATGAGCCCCTCGGCGATCCGAGGGAGGTCGAGCCGGTAGTGGGACATGGTTAGCGCGAGCATATGTGACACGCCGACTCAGAGAGCCTCCAGGGCGTGCACCTCCATCCGCTGCGGCACCGTGGCCAGCCGCATCACCAGGTTGCTCCCACCGGCGTTCTCTGCCTCCACCGCAGCACAGACGGCCGTAGCCTCCCACGTCAGGGTGTCGAGCTCGCCCTGTGCCGAGTTATAGGCGGCTTGCGATGCGGCGAGGCTCTCCTCCAGCTCCGTCGCCCTGACCTTCAAGCCTGCAATAACCCGAGAGTGAAACTCTCGGACAACGCAGCACAGGCATGACGGACAGTCGCGGTGCTTACCCTATAGCTGCCCGCGGAGGGACTCATTCTCGGAGATCCCCTGCATGAGTTCGCCCTTCAACTTGGCGTACTCATCGGCGAGGACCTTGTAATCGCCCTCCACGACCTCCAGCTTCTCGGACAGGGTCTTGATGGAGTCCGCCGAGCGCGAGGCCTCGGCAAGCATCGCCTCCTTCTCAGCTCGGAGCAGATCAAGACTCTTAGCGTGGCTCGCCATGACCTCCTTGGAGAGGGCGGCGTCCTCGCGCGCCGTTGAAGCCTCGGCCCGCAGCTCGGAGACGAGAAGGCGGAGCTTCTCGAGCTCGGCGTCCTTCTCCGACACGGTTGTCGTCAGCTGAGCGACCAGACCCTTCTGATGAAGGAGCTCGTCGTTGAGGCCGGCCGACGCCCGAAGGAACCCTGACTTCCCGCTCAACGCCTTCGCGAGATCCTGCGACACGCACACTCCAGCCGATTGGCCATCGGGAAAAGCCTCTGGAAGATAAGAGCCGTCGGAGATCACTTACCCGGCGGGGGAGCTCAGGTGCCTAGCCCGGCGATGGTCGAGGGCGGCCTCCTCGTACCAGGTTGGCGCCTTTGCGTGCGTCGCGCACCCACCAGTCTCCCTCACAGGCGTCGTCGGTAGCGAAGACCTCCTTCCCCTCCGTGGGTCGGGACGCTCCTTCCAAAGCGAGGCGGTCCGCCATCAGGTACTTCATGGCGTCCTCGGCCTGGGGGCGGCCGACCCTCTTGCCTCGGCCGGCTCCTTGGCGAGCAGCTTGCCGGCGCTCCGCTTCGGCGCCACGGCGTCATCCGCGGGGAGCCTCTTCGGCTTTGTGCCTTGGCGGTCTCCTCCGTGGGCGAGGTATCCACCGCCTTGGCGGGCACAACTGGTGCGGAGGCGAGGCGGCGCCTGTTCTGGTCGCGGTAAGCGGCAACCCGCAGTGGGCTCTTCCGACGGTTCCCCAGCCAACGTCGGGGCTGTCCCGGCCAACGCAGGCGGGTTCACCTCCTCGGCCTCCTTGGCGGGCGCCTCCGCCCGCTGGCGGCGTCCCGCCCCGGCAGGCCCTTCAACCAACGGCACCACGGTGGGCCCCTCCGTCCCCGGCGGGCGCTGCGTCGTCTCCACCTCCATTGCCGAGGGCTGCGCCTCGGCGGACTTCTCCTTCTCGGCCCCCCCCGCCTCGGCGGGCGAGAGCTCGCGCCCCCCCCCGCCTCAAGCTTCCGGGGGGCGGCGGGCCGTATCCGCCCGCGGCTGGCGCGAGGCTGTGGGCGGAGAGGCGACAACGTCAATAGAGGAAAAAAGGCAAACAATAGAGTCGGCGACAAGGCGCGAAAGCCACTTACCAGCGCCCCTAATCTTGCTGGCGCGGACGGACTCCGCCCGTAGGCGGGGAGCCTCGGGCGACCAGCCGTCCGCGCGCCCTCAGGCGTCGACCGCGGCCCTCGACCCGCTCCTCGCCGTCGCGGGCCGTGGCGAGGGGGCCGACCCAGGGGGTGACCTCGGCGATCTCCTTTCCCCGCGCCACGGTGCCTCCCCCTCGGGGAGACGCCCGGCGCCCGGGCGCATCAGCGGCTCCAGCGGCACGGTGGCGGAGGTCGAGCCGCTCGGCTGCGACTCCCTCGGCCGCTGCGCCCCTTTGCCGAGCCACCGCCCACCTGGGCGCCCGACGTCACCTCCGGGGGGTCCAACCCCAGGTAACGACTCAGCTCGTCGTTGTTGGTATTTCTTATGCACAATTAAAATATGAAGGATTCCGCAAGCGCACAGAATTACCATTGTAGCATTTTACCGGGAGTATTCCGGTATCGTTATTTATATTTTACCCTTTGGGAAACAATGGTTAAAGATGTTTGATAGTTCTCCATCATGTATCTACTAACTAGTATACCAACTAGACCTAAGCAGGGGTAAGTGGTAAATGATAAGAGTTATGCATAATATCAACACAGAGGAGAATCCTATAATATATAGTCACCTAACTTGAGAGGACTAAGGGAGAGTTCAAGGTTCCTATGTACTTCTCTACTACTCGGGTTCTATTCTAGTTGACACTAGAATGTAACTAATGCATGGGTAAGTATAGCACACACCATAGCACTTCGGGGCAGCAGTACCTTTCCAACTCTCGAATAAGACTGGGAAGAAGGTAGTTGGGGAAGGCTGCCAAAAGCCCTACGAAACACCAATCCCAACGTGGTGGAATACGAAGGCCACATAGAGCTGTCACCCCTATGGGCTACCACAACTAACCGTAAGAATTGGGCGCAACCTCAGGTAACCTATAGCCTAGACACCATGTCTACACTATCGATTACTACTCTAGCCACATATGATAACTAGAGCACCTAATACAGGCGGAGATCCTATGCTAAAATGCAATAACTACACTAACCATACAAATAAGGCATAGAAGTAAATAGAGAAGATAAATATACTAAAGCATAAGTGTTGCAAAGATAAGATACAAAGATATACCAGACCTCCAAGGCTCCACGGCGAGATCCGGAACGAAGCCTCTCAACCCTAGCTCTCAAGTTGCTAAACTATTACATTGAAGAGTCTAGCCCTAACCTCCCTGGTGTGTTGATCTCCATGAGAGTATGATCCTTTCAAGGGACGCCTCTCAAATGGATCCCAACGAATAATGAATTAGGGTTTCAGAGGATGCCTCCCTCCCGGGGTCTGGGGCTCCTTTTATAGACCCGAGCGATTAACGTGAGCCCTTGGATCAAACCGACATCGGCGGGCGGCTGAGATTCTTCCTCAAAGGCGGTGGATCCCATGGGCCGAAGCTGGACCAAAATGGCCAAAATGCCAGACCGGCCGGTCTGAGGGTGGGACCGGCCGGTCTCCCCCTATGACAGGTGGGCCCCACCTTCCGCATGGTGGTTTCTGGTGTCTCCTAGATCCTTCTGCGCGCAGTGCCGCTTCAGTGCGATATCTTTTCATCCGGAACTCCAAATATGGCAAATGATATGTCCGTTTTGATCGTCTCGACGAGCCCGTCATAATGGTGCATTCTAATCCATCATTTGAGATACTTTCATACTGTCATATTGATCAACTTTGATAGCTTTTCCAGTATGTACCTGTAGAAACATAGATTCACCAAAACTCGTGGAGCTCGTTAGATCAAAACCCTATACCTATGCTCTGTGGTTTATTTCATGTCAAGTTTGATGATAATTGATGGGTTACATTAGTGACCGTCAATAAGTTCCCCCAAGCTTAACCTTTGCTAGTCCCTTAGCAAAGCTAAACTTAGAAACAAATATATATGTTTATAATTCTTAGAGCATTGTCACAACCTCGATGTAACTCCTCAAAAGTATACCTGCATTCAGACAAAAAAATCTCCACTAAGCTTAAGCAATAACCGAGCTGACTTTCAAACTTACTCATGTTACCTTTGACTATGGGGCTCATCAGCACTTCCTTGGGCCTTGAGTACTTGACAGACAGAAAGATCCTGCCCAAGCACTATGTCTCAAGCTCTTCGCTCAACTATCATTCTGGAGTTTTTTAGAGGTTTTCAAATAAAACTCAGAGCTTCCCATGTATGACACTCTCAAGTCTCTTAATATATGTGGTATTTATGGATTCTCACCAGGGCAGCGATGATGGTTGCCTTTCTTTTCATCCTATAGCTAAAGCTTATGTGGGGCTCATAGGTAAGGAGAAAACTGAAAGAGCAAACTTGCAATACATGTGTTGTAAAGCCAAACAATGGATCCATGGAGAAACAAGTCAAACAGTCGAATCAAGATGTTTAGGTGGATGGATATGGTGGATATATGGTGGAACCTAATTCTACTCAGCTCCTTGAATGCCTACCTCTTCTTTTGAGCTTTGATAACAAGCCAGAGGTTATGAGCTATCTTTTTCTTTCTTTTTCTCAGGGAGTTGAGCATCTACATACCTATTATTTTGCAATAGGACACTTGTCCATCTTTCTTTTCTTCTCCCCTTTTCTCTCTTATTTTTTTATTTTTAAATATCTTTTTGCATAGCTCATAGCACTCCTTTTGGCATTGATGGATGTGGAGAAATAACAACAGGAACATGGAGCATTTATTGGATGGCTAACCTAATGGAATATTTTTGGTGTTCTTTCCCAGTGTAGGAGAAAAACAATTTTTGGAATGGATGTAGGTGGAATGGCATGTGGTTGCACCTACTCTAGTGTAGAGTAGTGCATATGGAGGTGGATCTTGATTCAAGAGCATGACAACTTTCTCACCAGGGTCACAAAGGTTGACAAAACTCAATGCATGACAAGCAACATGTATGTGGAAGTTTAACTAGCCTATCTCATCATGTCTGGCTCTGGTGGGAATGTAAGCTTTATCATATAGGAACTCATCATGTTTTGCATTTTTCAAAAGGTAAATCTCCAGAACTCTAGTGCCACTTAGAACAAGATAGATAGCAACTCAGATTTTCTCAATCTTATCAATCAGGTACCTAGACTTAGTTCAAGCATATGCAACCCACAAGTTTTAGGCTCAGAGCAAATTCTCATGTCAAAACAGTTGGAGCTAAAACTTGGGAAAACTTTTGTCTAAACTCTAGGTATTTCAGAGGTGTTGTAACAGAGCAGCTTATCATCATTTTAGATCATCTCAAAAGCTTCCTTTTTATTAACAAACATTTTTATTTGGTTTTTTATTTTTTCAAGACTCATACTAAAACTCAAAAGACTCTAAGGACTCTGAAAAGCATGGACCTTCATGTGCCCACATATTTTTGGTATTTTTTCATTTTTATGACTGACTCAATAATCGCGTAGGTACACTTACCTGGGTACCTAGGGGATGCCTTCCCCCAAGCTGGTTGTTGTCGTGGTTGATCATTGAAACTGAGCAATCCTCTCAATGGAGCTCATGCTTGTAAGAGCTGGTGTAGCCGGGAACCTCAATCTCATCCAACAAGAAGTTGCTTCCTCCACACAGTGATTAGCTGTGTGTAGGGAAGGTGTACTTCGAGTGATGTAGATGATGGTTCCTAGGTGGACTAGCTCTTAGAGTCATCCTGCAGCAAACATCTCACAAAACACCAAAACTCGTGGAACGGATTAGGATAAACAGTTAGTGGTTAGCCGTTTCGTGGACTGGTTGTTGTGAGAGGTTTTCAAAGGTTATTACAGTTCATACAGTGCCGCAAGATGCTCAATAATTATTTTTAGATTTTCTTTTTTATCGAATAGAAAGGAAATATGCATGCTACTTTTTATTATTTTTAGGCCACCACAGTGAACACTCCTTTAGTTTGCACTATAGGGATGTCACATGGGGCTTTGAGTTTTTAGATGCAAAATGGATGTATTATATTTTTTTTTCCTTTTTTTCTTTTGTTGATGCAATGCTAGTGCAAAAAAGAAAACATGCTAAAACAATAATTAATGCAATGCAAGGAAGTAAATATAGATAACTACCGACTTACCTTTCGGCGGAGGTTCAGTGGTTTTAAGTCTGCCGAATCAGAGTTCTCCTTTGTAGGTTTCTGGGATGAATGCCTCGTTTGATGATGGAGATGAAGGACTAGATGATCATAACTTCTCGTGCCAAACTTATTAGGATCTTGGACTTGATATTGGTTGGACAAGTTCATCCTACTTGTTCATCCATCTTGTTCTTTTGAGGTTGATTCCTTTAGTGTTCCATTGATCGAGGCTCCTCGTTGACAATATTCACCTTGACCTATTTTGCACCGTCTGATCCAGGAGATGAGAGCACAGACGGTTGCATTTTCTTCTATCAACCCTTTTTTTTGATCTTTACTGATTTTGGGTTGATGAGTTGATGTCTATTGGAGCTGCAAACTTGAGTTCCTCCTTTTCTTTGTCTTCTAACAGCGGGTGAAAAGTTTATTCTTCTTTGATGATACACCAGCTATCTTGATGTTCACGGAAAGAACTCTATTGGTACTCTGCATGGGAGCTTCATCTCCAATGACTTATTTGTGTCATCCTATGTCCATGATTGCTTACAGTCTTTGGAGACACCATCGACATACCACCATTGATGACTAATGTTTATTGATACAGGGATGCACACTATGACGTAGTGGGATCTTGTCATCTTGGTCTTTGCTGTCGGCATTTGAGTGTCTTCAAAGATGATGATGAGAGCAGGCATCAGTTTGGTCCATATAGAGAAAGTTGCATCCTGCTTGTCATCGCTTTCCTCACTTGAAGACATAGAGTCAAGGTCACTCCAGTTCTATCTCAATGATCCATGTCATGTTCCTTAGCCAACCACAAACTTGCCTTCTGTTCCTTTGACTTGTATGCAAACATGCTTGGGATGGTGAACTGCGGCAGAGCCCAAAGGGTTCGTCGACTAGCCAATGGAATGAGCTGTCAATCTACTCTTACTGGCCTGGAGGTCCTTTTTGTCTTGCAGGGTGATTGGTCCACTATCATGGTGAAGTGTAGAAAATGTTGAAGTGTTCTCACATTGATTTCTTTCTATCTTGGTCCTTTCTATACACTTGTTATCCTTCCTTTTTGTTTCAAACCATGAACAGACATTTATTCTTTCTTTCAGTTCTTCTATGAATGATGAGTTGTTCTTCTTTTGCGCAAAGCTATTGGACTTCATCATAAGCCTTGATTCATCTCTGATGTGAGTTCATCTCAGGACTTATCCAGATTGTATTTGTGAGCTTTCTGTAGGGGTTAGTCCAACAAATATAACCTATGTCTAACAAGCACTCCTTAGTTCAATAATCAAACTAGACTCCATGTCTAATTTGACTAAAGAAGGCATTTTAACCTAAGCACCACGCTTAATTTAAAAAGCCTATAGAAGTATGTCGAGTACTTCCAAATCAAAGCATACTATAGCAAACAAAGGTAGCATGCGAGCACATAGTGATTTACTCAAATAGAGATGAAAGCATGATCATGTATGGTGAGAATAGTTTTTTTTATTATTTTTTTTTGTAGATGAAAGTGCTATGCATGTGTGCAAGGAACTAAACATGCTATGAATTTGATATGAGATAGAGTGGGTGCATGGATTGTTCAAAGCAAACAAGCAGTCATATGCAACATAATAACTACTCATTAAGTTTAGAGTCCATGAGCAAGACTATCTCACCTTTCTTGATCATACTTACCATGACTCACAATAGAATTGGTGAGTTGTGCAACGTCCTTGTCACACGTGATGTCATTGAATTCTTGTGACGAAGATCTTTTTCTCCAATCTACACGGGGTTAGAATAATATTTATGTTTATACAAACCTGTAAGATGGCGAGTGGCTCCATTGTTGATGGATCATGAATGTTCAGGCATCCCGGATTCTTCAATATCTCTCTTGTCTTGTTCATGTGGAATTTTGCCGAAGGTTGAACAATTGGTTTCCGCTTATTCCATAACTCAACAAACACAAGGGTAGTCCTACTAAATCTAGTGGCAAACTAGGTTAGCAGATATCAAGATAAATATCAAAATCTTTACGCCAATTGTTTCCCGACAACGGCGCCAAAAAATGCTTGTTGGTATTTCTTATGCACAATTAAAATATGAAGGATTTCAAGCGCACGTAATTACCATTGTAGCATTTTAGGGAGTATTCGGGTATCATTATTTATATTTTACCTTTGGGAAACAATGGTTAAAGATGTTTGATAGTTCTCCATCATGTATCTACTAACTAGTATACCAACTAGACCTAAGACCTAAGCAGGGGTAAGTGGTAAATGATAAGAGTTATACATAATATCACACACAGAGGAGAATCCTATAATATATAGTCACCTAACTTGAGAGGACTAAGGGAGAGTTCAAGGTTCCTATGTACTTCTCTGCTACTCAGGTTCTATTCTAGTTGACACTAGAATGTAACTAATGCATGGGTAAGTATAGCACACACCATAGCACTTCAGGGCAGCAGTACCTTTCCAACTCTCGAATAAGACTGGGAAGAAGGTAGTTGGGGAAGGCTGCCAAAAGCCCTACGAAACACCAATCCCGATGTGGAGGAATACGAAGGTCACATAGAGCTGTCACCCCTATGGGCTACTACAACTAACCGTAAGAATTGGGCGTAACCTTAGGTAACCTATAGCCTAGACACCATGTCTACACTATCGATTACTACTCTAGCCACATATGATAACTAGAGCACCTAATACAGGCGGAGATCCTATGCTAAGATGCAATAACTACACTAACCATACAAATAAGGCATAGAAGTAAATAGAGAATATAAATATACTAAACCATAAGTGTTGCAAAGATAAGATACAAAGATATACCAGACCTCCAAGGCTCCACGGCGAGATCCGGAACGAAGCCTCTCAACCCTAGCTCTCAAGTTGCTAAACTATTACATTGAAGAGTCTAGCCCTAATCTCCCTGGTGTGTTGATCTCCATGAGAGTATGATCCTTTCAAGGGAGGCCTCTCAAATGGATCCCAACGAATAATGAATTAGGGTTTCAGGGGATGCCTTCCCCCTGGGGTCTGGGGCTCCTTTTATAGACCCGAGCGATTAACGTGAGCCCTTGGATCAAACCGACATCGGCGGGCGGCCGAGATTCTTCCTCAAAGGCGGTGGATCCCGTGGGCCGAAGCTGGACCAAAATGGCCAAAATGCCAGACCGGCCGGTCTCGAGGGTGGGACCGGCCAGTCTCCCCCTATGAGGTGGGCCCCACCTTCCCGTGAGGTGGTTTTCGGTGTCTTCTAGATCCTTCCCCAAGCAGTGCCGCCTGTGTGCGATATCTTTTCATCCGGGACTCCAAATATGGTAAATGATATGTCCGTTTCGATGGTCTCGACGAGCCCGTCACAATGGTGCATTCTAATCCATCATTTGAGATACTTTCATACTGTCATATTGATCAACTTTGATAGCTTTTCCAGTATGTACCTGTAGAAACATAGATTCACCAAAACTCGTGGAACTCGTTAGATCAAAACCCTATACCTATGCTCGTGGTTTATTTTATGTCAAGTTTGATGATAATTGATGGGTTATAATTGACATTAGTGACCGTCAACAGTCGTCCACCCACCCTCCTCGTCGTCATCATCGTCGTCGCTGCCGTACTCGGTGGTGTCCGGACGGCGCGCCCTCCCGCGGGAGACCCTCCTCCGCTTGGCGCCGCCGCCGCCGCCGCCCAAAGCTTCGTCCGCCTCCCGCTGTTTGCGGACGTTCCGCTCTGCGGCGCTCTCCTTTCTCCTTCCTCCTCGCCTCGCGCGGTCTCGGTTGGCCTTCTTCTCCGCGGGGCGATCGGGGCCCGGCGCCTTCGGCTTCTCCGAGAGCCCCGAGCGGCGCGACCACTGGGGTTAGCGTTGGGAAGAAAAAGAACGAAGCACGCGTCGGAGCGGATGGGCAGGCCTTACCAGGCTGATGTACCCCCTCTCAGGCCACATCACGGCCTTGAGCAGCTACGAGGAGTCCACCGTCACCGCCTGCCTCGTCCGGTCGAGGATCTCGGCATAGCCAAGGTCCTCGGCCGCCATCTGAGTGCCCTCCCAGGCGTCGCCGGTCCGCATATCATACAACGCGTACCGCCGCTTCATGAGCGGCAGCACCCGCCGCTTGTGGAAGCCGGCGATCACTCCCGAGGCGTCCAATCCCGAGCGGGACAAGCGCGCCAAAGCGGAGATCACCTTCTTCAGCGGGGTCGCCTTCTCCGAGATCAGCTCCCTCCGCCACGACCGGTGTAGGCAGGGAGGAGGTCGTCGTCGTTGTAGAGGTAGAACCACTTGCTGTGCCAGTCGCGGTTGGAGGAGGCGAGCTTCGCGGGGATGTAGGCCGTGTGGGTCTTGGAGCGCAGCTGCAGCGTGCAGTTGCTGGCCCGGACGGCCAACCGTCTCTCCTGCTCCTTCTCCTTCTCTTTCCCCTTCTCCTTCTCCGCCCCCGGCGGGGACTTCAGGAACAGGGTGGCCTCGAAGAAATAGAGCCACAAGTCCCAGTGGGCGTCGATGCCGAGGTATCCCTCGCACAACGCCACGAAGACGGCCGCATGGGTGATGCAGTTGGGGGCGAGGTTGTGGAGCTCCAGGCCATAGTGCTCCAGCAGCGCCCGCAAGAAGCGCCCCACCGGCATTCTGAACCCGCGCTCATGGAACGCCGTGAAGCTGACGACGTACCCCCACGGGGGGCGCGGGAACTGGTCCTCCGGCGACGGCACGATCCACTCCGGTCGCTCGGAGTCGGACCCAGCGAGCAGGAGCCCCTTCTCCACCAGCGCCTCCAGCTCCGCCTCCGTCATGGAGCACGACTCCCAGTCCGCCACACCGACGACGTCGAACTTGGGAGCCATCAGAAAGGCGGGGTTGAGCTAGGAAGACGGCGCGGGAAGTCTTTCTCTCTCTCTCCTCTCTCCGGCGAGCTCAAGTGCTTCTCTGACGGTGGAGAAGGCAAGGGCAGAAAGCGGCAGAGGAAAATGCGAGAGGAGGGCCAGCAGCATCGCCGCCCAGGTATCTATACCCGACGCGTTCCCGTTGCCCCATCTGCCCGCATTAAATGCGTATCGGCCTCCGATGCGCCCACTCGATTACACCCCGCGCGTGACCCAAGGCATCGGCGCACGGGCGTCGCGACCCACCCGGGCTCGGTGCACCACACACGTTGCCGCGCACGCCCCCCCACAAAGGATCGGGTCACGGGCCGGGGCCTACCACCACCCGCGCGTGGCCTCAGTGAGGGAATCGCGGCGCCCGCGCATCACATGCCGCCCGTGGGGCCACGAGCATGTCGCGGCGTGGCAACCCGCCCGGGTGGAGAAAGTGGGGCCCACCGCCTCCCGCGCGGCGCTCCACATCTCGCGCCAGCTGCACTGCGCGCCCGTACCATACGACGGGACAAAAGGGGGTTTTCCTTCCCCACGAAGGAGCCCGGCGAGGCTTTGTTTACGGTCCAGAGGTTCGTGGGCTGGCCCATCTCAGGGTTCGACAGCCACCTCAGGGCAACAGTCGTCAGGGGCAGCTCGGACGGCCTCATACACAGCCCTAGCCCCTGCGCCAAGTGAGCCGTCCTTGCAAGCATCCGAGGCCCGGCATGGCAGCCAGAGTTAGGGGATCCCACGTGGGAGAGCACCGAGCCCTCGGGACCCGGCGGACGGGACCTGAGAGCCCCGCCTCAGGCATACCGTGCAGGCTCTTATGAGGCGCGCCTCGGGCCCAGCCGACCCCAAACGAATGGGGCACGGGCGTTTCACTTGATCCTCCCGTTAGCAGCTCACGGATCTAGTCGTGTTCGACAATCGGTCGACGGCAAAGACGACGAGGTCCACCTCCTCCCCCGCGGAAGGGATGCGAGAGGCGTTCAGAAAAAACCAGCGACCGAGTACCGAGCGGGCCCCTCGACACCACGAGGCTCTGGGGCTCGCCCCGACGCGCGGACCGACTCGCGAAAAGTATCACAAATCCAGCCTGGACCCCTGGACGAGCCGACAGCCAGGGGGCTCGGCAACGCTGGACGCCCGTCCGCCAAAACACGACAAGCCCTCGGAAGAGTGTTCACACTCCCGAGGCCTCAACACCCGGCGGTGCGCTCGCGCCCCCACCGGGAGCACGGCTCCCGGGACAGCAACAAGCCACGCCGTGCAAGCTAAGTACAAACCCTCGAAGGAGTCCCCAAACTCCTCCGAGGCCTCGGGCTACACCCGGGGTCTTCGCCCAGCACCCGCGGGAGAGTGTCGGTAGCGGCCGAGGAAGCATGACCTCAGCCTCCGAACGAGTAACTCTCACTCCTTCAGAGGCTCGGGGGCTACTGTCGGGGACCAAAATAGGGGCCCCTTTAGTAAAGCCCAACAAACGCAAAAACTGGCCCAGCAGGCCGCCCACTACTTTATCTGGGCCACGGCTCCAAGGCACCGGAGCAAGTGCATGGTCTCCAGCCCATCCGAGCCTACTCCTTAAAGGTCTCGGGCAAATGCCAATACTCCGCCTCGCCCGAGCCCCCCAGCCCCGGGGCCTCGGGACGAGTTTCTCGCCTTCCGCCTCGCCCGAGCCAGCCGGCGGGGGGGGCCTCGGGACGAGCCTCAATTTCCGTCCCCGCCGAGCCCCGGCGACCGGGCCTCGGGCGGGGCGCGCCATCCGAGTCAAAGCCGTACCATCGACTTGACACATATCTACCACCACTCGTCCACAGCCATGTCGTGGGCGTTCCACACCCCGACAAGGGATGGGCGTCGTCTGTTGCAACCACGCCCGGCGATCACGCTCACGTGATCTCCACGATGAAGGCCACGCCGCCAACGTGGGGACGCCGTGCTGCCTAACCTCTGCCGAGGTCCCATCGCCGGGTCTTTGGGGGCACCGCCCGCCACGCCCGAAGCAACGATACCGGCGTCACCCTCCGTCACGGGGAGGACGGGACGCCCCCTCCGGTCAACCAACACTCCACCCCGTGAGCTCTCGAGCCGGGATGGGCGATCACTTGCGCCCGGCGACCATCCGCGGCTGTTCCAACCACTCCCCGCAGACGGCAACGAGCTCCGAGGCCCCCCAAGCCTCGGATTCGAGGCGGGTCAAAGCTACAAAGCAAGCTACTGTGGCTCGGACACCCCCTCCGTCACGCTCCACCAACTCCAGGCGGGACGTCCGTCATTCCGACCAACGGGGCCGGGGAGGCGACGTAGAGTTGCCCCCGTCACGATCGGGACAGCCCGCCCACTCCCGGAGCCTCGGGCACGAGGGAGGACGAAGCCCACGACCTTGCCACGAGCACGCCCACATCTTGTAAGGCTCGCCTCCCCTTTACGGCTATAAAAGGGGAGGCAGGAGTCCGTAGACGATAGGCACACACAAGCCCGATATTGGCACTCCTCTCAATCATCCACGAGACTTGGGACCCTGTCCCTCTCTCACCGCTTGTACACCCTACCTACGGGCATTTAGGTGCAAGATAATACAGAACCTCTCACCCCCTTTGGACGTAGGGCCTCTTGCCCGAACCAAGATAAACCCTTATGTCCATCTTGCACACCATCCGAGTCGGGAGCACGCACCTTAAATTTACTCGTTGGTGCTAGAACCACCAGTTAGCACCGACATATAGAACATAGGGCAACTATAGTACTACGGAAATCATGTTTTCATGGAACAAGATTCATACCATTTAGTAAATGTTAATTTCGAATTTTTTTTCTTTATATTAAGGTAGAGAACGGTGTTTGATTACAAGACGTTAAAGTGGCGCCCGGACGATTAGTGTGATCTGCCGAGTCTCCTCTCTAAGCAACCTAAGTTGACTGGGTCCCAGGGGTGCTCAGACCCGCTCTAGGCGGCGGCGCGGGTTTGAGCAATGTATTGCATGATTATATGTCATCTGTGGCCTATGTGGTGCGCTAGAAGCGTGTCCACGTTTTTTTCCTGAATAATGAGCATAACCAGATGATTAATGGTTTGGGAAATATCTTGCCTGGTTAGTTGTCACTTCACTTGTTCATTGAATGTCATTTATGAACTAAATAAATGTCACCGTTAATATTTTGGTTGATTCACAGATATATGCCACCCAAATGAATTTGGTTTTTACCCGTGTAGCCAAATTGGAACTCAGGTTAATTTTACCTGTCCAAATGAAATTTGTCTCTGCGTGTGTTGTACGCTCATCTTATAGCTTCACGGTGTCGTTTGTATAGTACACATGGAACCTACCTCTGACTCTGAGACGGTAGATGGAGGCCATCATGCTCCCTCTGTTTCTGAAACATCATCAGGTAGAAGTAGAAGTGGGGCCACTAGGTGTCTTCCTACTGTGAAGGACAATGTGAAGCAATGCATGTTTTACTGCTAAGGCCTTGTTTAGATTGGGGTTGGAAAGAGAGTGTAAAGTCCTCAGAAGACTTCGTTTGTTTACAGTAAATATTGTCCAATTGTGGGCCCAACTAGGCTCAAAAGATTCGTCTCGTGATTTACAACCCAACTATGTAATTAGTTATTTTTTTTATTTATATTTAATGCTATTTACATGTGGGAAACAATTTGTGAGAGGAGAGAGATTGGAAAGTCCTCAGAAGACTTTCGTTTGTTTGTGGTAAATATTGTCCAATCGTGGCCCGACTAGGCTCTAAAGATTCGTCTCGTGATTTACAACCCAACTGTATAATTAGTTATTTTTTATTTATATTTAATACTATTTATATGCGGGAAACAATTGATGTGAGGAGAGAGAGTGGAAAAACTTGCATGTAACTAAACAAGGCCTAAGTTTGAGGGGACCTAAATAACATAATTCCTGCATCTGATGTAGACATGTAGTTTGTGCTCTTCCGGGCTCTAGACCAGGAGTAGCATTGCGGCGTTCCCGAACGATTTGAATTAGGTTGCGTTGCGACACATCTGATGCATTGCTTTGGCCGATTTGTAACTTGGACCGCCGATGCACTCGCTTTGTCCAACACCAAGCCAGCAACCCATGTTGTGGGATCCATCTTCCCGCCGTCGAGTTGGTGCTTTTTTTTTTTTTTTAAAGAACACACACACACACACACACAAATTTGAGCAAAGCTTTAAAAAAAGATCCATGTGCGTGTAGGCTACAAAACCAAACCAAAATGCAACGGTCTGGCATCATTCAACAAGAGAGGCAACGAAGCACTGCAACGTAAGAGCAATTTCTTCCAGATTGTTGTGGATATGAATAGAGATTTTGTCCTATAAGTTCCTTTTTCTTTTAGCATCTCCAAATATTATCTTCCCTTATTTTGAATTTCTCACTAACCAAAGAGGTGTTGGTGAATCTCCAGAGTGTACACACAAGTTTAAAAAAATATTAAAAGAGATAAAGATACAAAAAATAATTTTTTATTTAAATAACTCTCTAAATGATGGTTTACAAAGATAAAAGAACATGATTTTTATTCAAATTCAAATCGCTCTCTAAATGACAGAGCAAGAAATACTCCTATAAATACTGCAATCGTCTTACTGGAGCCTAACTAACATCTTCAGGGACTTCAGCCAATGAGCCACAGCCCAGACAGGCCAGTGCCCACACGGTGGTTATCTCGAAAGCGGGAGAAAGACCTGAAAGCGACTTCCAACATGTACATGCACCATACCAGTCAGCAGGTTAGGTATCTGATTCCGATATGTACAAGTCAGCAGATTAGGTATCTGATTCGACAACGCGTGAAACATACGTCTCAGCGACCCGTCTGTAGCACGGAGAATGTTGACTCATCTCAACAGAAAAAGGTGTCAGAAATCATGACCAAATACCACCCATATTCTGTGACAGAAATACATGTACGGCACCAGATATGATTCGACCATGTGCAAAAAGAACCTGAAGAAAGATGTGAACTGCAAATTTCAGATGGACAAGAAAGGTTCAGAGGGGAACCACCACTTACTCTGCGAGACGAAAACTGTAACCCCATACCATATGTACCAAGCCAAAGACAAGAGTATAGCTATATATGCAGGCTGAAATATATACAGCGAAGCAACTAACACCCCCCCATTATTCCCCTAATTACACAACCATGGTAAGGCGGGGCACTAACAGGAGTAATGCGGGTGGTGCATGGTCCTCTTCATCTTATCAAGGATCCCGGCAGCCTTCCGCCGTGCCCTTGAAGTGCCATTCTGTGTGAGCCAGGCCAGGGACCCGTTCAGGTTCTCGTGCTCCGCAACCTCTCTCAGTTTGGTGCGGTCATACATACAGACTGCGAAGAGCACCGCAACTGCATTCTCCTTGTTGCGCTTGCACTGGTCTTCCTTTACAACATGGAGCATGGAGGCCACGCCACCAGTCTCTCCGATCTCCTCTACTGTCTCATGGTCCCCTGACAGCAGGGCAAGGATGGCCAGAGACTCATCCACAAGTGAGTCATCAGCGATGGCCTTCAGGGTCACGTCAATGACCCCGTTCTTGGTGGCCCTTGATTTGTTATCGTGCAGCATGCAGAGGCTGAAAATAGCTGAAGCTGCATCTTTCTTCGCTATCATGCTGCCATGTTCGAGGAGATCCACCAGAGGCCTCATCACACCTAGTTCGCCAATCTTCACCTTGTTGCTGTCAAGAGCAGATAAACTGAAGATGGCAGCTGCAGCATTGCTCCGGGCCTCCATGGTTCCTGATTGTAAGGTCTTTATGAGGAACGGGAGTGCCAATGGGTCATCTCCAATAATCTTCTTATTGCTCTCATGAATAGAAAGATTAAGAATAGTTGTCACCATATCCTCCTGAACTTCTGCATTGTTTTCTAGCTCTGGGTTGGATGCTACGGAAATCATCTGTGAGATTGAATCCGGTTTCTCTCCTATGGCTGCTCTTAGTGAACTGTTGCACTTAGTCAGCAGCCTGAGATCTTTAATGGCTTCCCTCTGCTCAGATAGGTTTGATGATGATGTGATCCTCTCAAATATTTTACCAAATGTCTTCCGCTCATTGTTTGTAACCAGATCTTCATCTTGGTTCTCAACTGGTGGCAGAGTGATCCCATTATCTGTGCACCACTGTGAGATCATGCTTCTCACAAGGTGGTTTGGGATGATAACTGTATTTGCAAGGACTTGTTGAGTCTGTGGGCATGTCCGGTTTCCAGCACTTAACCATTCTTGAATGAAACGACGATCATACGTCTGCACAAGGAGTAGAATATTTATGTCAAGCCTATGCCACAAAAAAATCAATTTAACATTGGACTTCATGCCAACTCAGCACTCAATTACTTATGAAACATATTTATAACTCATAAGCTACATGACTTTTTTGTAAGCATACAGAGAAACAAACAGTTGTATGAAGCAGATTGACTGATTTGCTAGTTTTCTCAACAATTATGTTAAGCCAATACAACATTTTGAATTCATGCAAAACAAGAGAATTTATCAATGCATTAATACACAACGTCAACATCAGGGACCACACAAATTAAGAGTTAATTATAAAGAGAATTTAGTTAAATTTCATCAGTCATTCAGACACAGTGATGAATATGGGACATTGGCCAGGAAAATGAAGCTGGTATACCAACAATTATATTCAAGAAAAATCTAAATTAACCTATTTCTCCTCCTGAAGAGAAGTGGCAGTGTCATACCAACTTTTTTTCATGCAGAAATGCTGCAAACAGAAGTCTCGGTCATATTTATTTGAACACAACTGGGTGGTGCAGGGCTAATTAAAATTTGAATTAAACTTGTCATGTCATTTGCAAGGAAAATTTAGTATGCTTTTCATTTCCTTGAGCGAAGGAATAAATTCTGAACAGTGCAAGCCGACAAAGGCAGGACCAAGTCAATACAGCAGAGCTAGTATAGGATACAGCACATCTCCAAAGGGACAGGCAATTTTAGTGTTAAAACTGAATTTTCAAATACTAACTTTGGATATGAGCAGCTCTATATCCTTCTTCTTCAATAAGTACACCACAACGTAATTCATCCATTGTGTAAATTTATATAGAAGCAACTTTTCTTTTTAATTCGTCCCCCCCTTACAGATACTTTACGGCTTTAGCTCACAAAAAGAATAAAAGATGCAACACTTTCTGTTGTTGGCAGGATGTAGCAACTGAAACAAGAAACAAGAACCACCCGGAAAGAATCAAGGTACAAATTTTGTGCTGGGAATGAAAGTCTCTCGGCAAACAAGGACGAGTATCACAGCGACAATATAGGGGACCAAAGATAGCTAAAAGGTTCGTTTAGTTGATGCAATGCTCACATCACACCGACAGAATGATGCGAACAAAATCCCAAGCCCATAAAAGCTGAATCTTTTTATGATTTGTCAATGCGAAGAACTAGGGAACGGCAAGTGAACATGGCAATAACTCGGGTCACATGCACTGTCCAACATGGGGGGCGTAAGACGGTCAGAGTGACAGCACTCATCTGAAGTCACCCAATAATAAATCCTCGTTCCAAATCCAAGCCATAAAATCCGGGTCTCGTGCTGCAGTACGCAACTTCATCTCTGGGAAGAGAGCAGAAGCGCACGCGGTTGCGTAGAAAAGAGGAAGAACCGCCATGTGGGTTCATTTCG
Organism: Chrysopogon serrulatus; assembly: GCA_015844335.1. Classification (NCBI taxonomy): domain Eukaryota; kingdom Viridiplantae; phylum Streptophyta; class Magnoliopsida; order Poales; family Poaceae; genus Chrysopogon; species Chrysopogon serrulatus. The sequence goes on from JADLZL010005370.1 coordinate 102,041, forward strand.
TATTTAGTACTTGCCATCGAGAAAGTACAGGAGAATGCTACAACGACAGTTCCAGCAACAGGAGTGGAACACGCTCACTCAATCAGAAACCGTAATTTTACAAGGGCTAGCATCTAGCAAGAGATTAATAAATAATTAACAACAGCAAAGGAAATTAGAATACTCGGTCGCTCGGTAAGAAGAGTCTATTTCAGACCATGACAAAAGCAACCCTAGCACCGAAAGAGAAAGCTGTAATCCTCGCGTCCTCAGAATATTCAATCATACAACAAAAAAAAAGAAAAAAATCTCACTGTTACAAATGGAAAAGTCCAAAACAAAATACTGGTACTAGTAAACGAAATTTTTTAGATAAAAAACTGCTCAGTAGCCACAATCACATCACGGGAGAGCGGCGAATCACGAGCAAAAAGCAGGAAATGCAAAAAAAAAAAAAAAAAAAAAAAATCTGGACAGAAATAAAGGGGGCACAAACAAAACTGTTGGAGGCAGGAAAGGGACAGGTGGTGGTATCATCAGAAGCTTCTGGCGAACCACGGGATTAAATTTAGCTGCGTGTGGAGGTTCAGACGTCGCAGCAGCGCTAGCACAGAGGAGGAGAAGCATGAGGACACGAGAAGGAGCAATCAGAAGTTAACTTATACTGAAGGCGCTAAAAGGAAATTCGAAATCCGTCCCGTCCATCACTTCACTTCTTATTATATATTTTTATATATATAATACTAGTAAATATATATAGAAAATAATAAAATCGCACTTGAATTCTTTCCTTAAAAAATGGTATAAATAAGGCAGGCTAAAAACTCGGATTGGTTGAGAAACGGCAATTAACGCTAGTAAAATAAAACTCACCGATCAAAAAAGAGCACATCCAATCTAATCGAGGCCCAAGCCACAGGGAAGGGAAGCGAGGGGAAGGGAAGGCGAGATGAGGTGGCAAGTACCTGGCCGGAAGCGAGGACGACGGGATCCCTCATGATCTCCGAGGAGATGGGGCACAGGAAGTGCTCCGGCACGGCGGCCTCCGGGCGGCGCTTGTTCTCCCCGCCGACGCCGTCGCCTGCCCTGTCCTTGCGGGGGCCAAGCTCGGCGTCCCTGAGCTTGGCGAGCGCCTCGGCCGCCTCGTCGAAGGCCTCGGCGTCGGCGCTCCCCGCCGCCACCGCGGCCACCAGGCGCCTCAGCCGGCGCCGCATCGCCGCCGCCTCCTCTGCCGAGGCCACCGGCGTCGGCTTCGCCATCCCGAACCTCTCCGCTAGCCGACGGTACCGGACGCTGCTAGCGCTGAGGCCTCCTCGCTGTCGCCGTCGGGCCTGGCGCCGGCTGGCATGGAGACGGCGGCCGCCTCGGAGGAGGTGAAGGTGGCGGTGGTCGGTGGAGGGGAGGGGAGGGGAGGGGAGGGGAGAGGAGAGGAGGAGGAGGCTTAATGGGGGCCGCGACGGGAAGGCTGGCGGGCGGATGGCCGGATGGGTGGTGGTGGGTTACAGAGGAAGGAAGAGCAGCGAGTCTAAGCGGCGGGTTTATGCGCGGGTGGGACCCGCGCGGGCACGTTTAGCCCCGTGATTGATTTGGTTTCGAACGGCGGGGCCACCGGGTTTGGGCCGCCGTGTGCGCCACTGCTGGTGGACCAGTTTTATTATTTTTATTAATTAATTATTTTGATGAATCTATTAAACACCTAAATGCTATTTCTGTGCCATGATACATTATTTTTTCTTATAAATCACCTAAAGTCAATCAAAATAAGTTTAATTAACTGTATAAAAAATAGTACTATCGTCTATGACACCTAATATATATATATATATACATTATGAAGATACACATCATAATGCATGTATCTAGTTATACTAATTTAGTGTCATAGATGTTAATGTTTTTCTATAAATTCATTTGAACTTAAAATAATTTGACCTATCACAAATCTAAAAGTGCATTTAATCTGAGTATATCAACGATTTTCTCGTGCGCTCCTACCAGAAGCGGTTGTGGCTGTGGCATCTCTATCCGGAATTGCTAGATGTTGCGGTGGCTGTGGCTATAATATCTCTAGCTAGAATTGGTAGATGTTGCGGCGGCTACGGCTGTGACTGCGGTTGTGCCTGCAATATCTCTAGCTAATTTGAGATGCTGCTGTCATGTGAATCACTGTAAATAATAGTTACATAGATACTATAATAACTAAAGTACACTACATGGATGCTTTTATTGTTGATTTTAGACTTGCATGTACACTTATTTTTTCTGTGGAAGCTAGGTGTGCGATGCAGAGTTTCAATATTAATATATGTTAGCTTTTCTTAAACAATGAAGAGCACAATCTTAGCATTCACGCTGGACAGAATGATGTTGACTTGCGTTGTTTTGAGAAAAGGTGAGGAGCCTGATTGTGAGCACATTATGGTCAAAGACGAGTGAGTGGAGAAGATTGCTCTAGACTCTGGTATACTAGCTGTCATTCATTTTCATGCATCTACGGACGCATTGGCCATTTATTGGTACACTACATATCATTCATTGACTCATCAAATTTAAATTCCTCGGTTTTCATCCGTACACTTAGTTTTCTCATTTTCTTTATATGTGGGCCCATCATTTTCTTCCAAATTTTATTTGCTGACACTAGAAATTCTTGCTGTTATTTAAAAAAATCCTTGGTAGTGACACTATTCTTTTTACATCTCTCTCAAAAAAAAAAAAGAAACAGAAACCATATCCTTTCGTGTAATCGTGTTTGAGCTTTCCACGTCTCATACCTTAAGTGTATGTAAGAAGAATGATATGGAAACATTGCGGCTCTATGCTCTATGTGCAAATTAATAACATAAAAGGTCAGCATTCCATTCTGTCAAGGGCTATGTGTCTGAGCCTGCACGAGAGAGAAGGGGGGGGGTGTTGCCTTTCAAAAAAGAGGAAAAAAATAGTCCCTTAGAATTTTCATGGTGCACGAAATGTATATAACAATAATACGAGACACTTCGTTCTCTATGGGTAATTAAAGGGTTTATACTGTGTCAGAGATCCACCCTTTATTGCAAAAAGCAAAAGGGTAAGAGAAATCATACTCCTTTTGTATTTAACGATGCACAAAGGTATAATTATAAGGATGGTAAGAAGATATTGTAACCGGATGCTTTGAGTGCAAGTAACTTCTTTTTTTACAAAGGAGTGCAAGTAGCTTAAAACATGTTTTTGTTTTGCGGAGGGAGATATATCTCTGAGCGGAAGGGAGACCTATCTTTCCAACTAAAAGGAAGAAGGAAAATAACATATACATGTACATTTCATGCCACAGAAAGTGTATTTCAAAATGAAGTGAACACACAACTTCATGCTTTGCTTGCAAATAACTTTTAAAGTTTCCATTTTGCTTTGGAATATGTCCCTGAGCGTGAGAGAGACATGCATTTCTCACAAAAATGAAAAGAAAAAAAAATACTCCTTTGTATTTGTAAGGTGCACTAAAGTATATTAAAAATTGCTATAAAGCTAGGCACTATGTCGTCATATTCTAAGTTACTAGGTGCACGTAACTTAATAGGTTTTTTCTGGTTCTACGAAAAAGAATGCATGCCTCTGAGCATGAGAGAGACCCACCTTTCCTCCAAAAAGAAAAACGGAAACAAAACGCATACTCCTTTTGATTTTCACAAATGCGCCATACTCCGTATGCCTTTAGGTAATTAAATTAGATTTCCATGCATATCAACGATGGGTATAGCGTTAAATATGAAGTGTCACATATGATGTGCAGCTTATTAGTATTAGCTATTTCTAATCCATCTCCATGTATGACTTTTATGGTCATAAGTTGCACTCTAAGATCAAGGTCCCATTTTTTCCTTTCTTGCGAGGAAATCAACATATACAGGTACTCATTAGAAGGGGCCGGGTAATAACGCTAGAAACGGATGTGCCTATTTTTTCGAATTACAGAAGGAAAGAAACACGTACGTATAGAAGGAAAGCAAATTAAAGAACGCACAACCATCATTGGCCGAGGCGTCCTCCATGCAGAACGTGCGATCGGCTCCCCGACGACCATCGCCGTCGCCTTGCAGCCCACGATCCTTCCCATGAGGAAACCGTGACGTGCGATCGACGTCCTGCCCGCCCTCGCCGTGCAGCCAGTGATTGTTCCCAGAAACCGTGACGCCAATTACGTGCGTCCTGCGATCCGCCGCCTCCCTACTTGCACCTACCGCCGGGCGCGCAGCGCCGCCGGACGCGACGTACGCGCTGCAGCCTCGACGCCACCACCGGACGCGATCGTACTTCGTCAACCTCGACGCGCCGCCGCTGGACGCTCCCGCTGCTGCCATCGCCGGCTGCCGCCTCGACGCCGCCGCACGCCCGCTGGACACGCCATACGCGGCGGAGCCGCCACGACCATCTCCTCGACGGCGGGCCTCGACGTCCGGCGAGCTACGATCCACGGCGGCCGTGGCCACACCCATCAGAGCGTGCTCCCTGAGCACAACCAGGGCAAGACACGACACTTCCTTCACGTACTGGTAGGCAAAGCTCCTGCAGAAGTTGTTTTCCACCGAGCTCCTACTCATGGATGGCCAAGCCTCGCCCGTCCTCGCCATCAGGCTGCAGGTATGTCCGTGTCGTGCTCGTGATCCAGCCCGGCCACCAATCTGCACTCTCCAAAATTTCATTTCATTTTAAGAAACCTACATGCAACATCGGTCATGGTGTCCCCAAAGGCCCAAACCAACAAAAAAGGGTCTTTTTCAGATCGTGAAATGGTGCTTCCTACTCTGCAGGATTCTTTGGTTATTATGCGAGAGTTAATTCATGATCTCTAAAGGCTTCATTAATGAATAATTTGTCGCTAAGATGTGATTCAATGGTGTAGGATGGGAGGGGATGGGTTCCTTTGGGTTTCATTCAGTTCTGAGTTTGAATAGACAATTGATCGAAGTACAAAATCATACAAACTTTTGTCTACATAAACTGCAAAGCCAAAGTATGTTGGTGAGATATCTACCACCAAAGTATGTTTCTAATAGTTCGCCTACTGCTCTTGGATTACTCCTTTGTTGGTGCGAGAGCTGCCATTTAAGTGTAAGAAATATCAGTTGACACTGAATTGGTGAGAAGGTTGAAGGTAATGAAATAGAGGTAAACCCATAGGACCATAAGGGACTCCAACTTGATGCTGGGATCCAGAGGAGGTAACATCCATGATTCTTTTTAAACCTCCACTCATGAAAGGAACACATGTTGTGCTAAAATTAGTACACATGTGAAAATGATAAAGAGTTTCTGAATTTTGATGACGGAGTGGTGCAGAACCAACTTCTGAAAATATTACTCTTGTAACATGTGGGTACTCATTTCAGATAGCCGCCTGCTGCTTTTCATGGGGTCGAAGCTCAAGTGTACTCTTGATAAGGGGTTGCCAAGTGTTTAATCTGAAGATTTGGGCCTCAATCTCCCTGGTTTTTTATTTCCTGGTTTTTTATTTCCTTGCTGGATTCACACAACATACAACACCTGAGGAATACTGGGGGAGGCAATTACAGAAATTTGAACCACACATTTGTTTAATTCTGAGTCATGTCACTGATAAACTCTGAACTATATCAACAACAAATCAATTTTTGTCACTGTACAAAGTGTGTCGTGTATGTGTGAAGATGGAGGTCAAGTAGTGGCTTGAACCGGTGCAGGTGGCCTTCAAGGGCGCCACCAAGGACTTGGACCTCATGGGCTGGCTCCTCGATGAGCTCGACCTGCTACAGCGCCGCTTCCAGGACATGGAACTCGACATGGTGGACGTCAAGGTGAAGAAGCTCATGCTAGAGCTCGGATTCATGCCTGAGGACACTGACCGCCTCGTCGCCTCCTTCGGTGGTGGTTTGAAAATGAGGATGTCTCTCGACAAGTTACTTCTTCAGGTTTAAAAATTAACCTTTAATCAGCCATAATACTTACAAACTTACAATGTCAGGAATTGTTTTTTTGACAGAAAAATGTCAGGAATTGTGATGACTAGAAATGGAATTAAATTCTGAATATTGTCATTGGGTTTTTGATGGCAATTGTTTTCAGTTTTAATTGTTCTAAAAATAGTGTAAATCCGATTTTGTGCAGACCCTGATTTGCTTTTGCTTGATGAGCCTATGAATCATGTCGATTTGGATACCGTTGCGTGACTGGAGAGCTATCTTAAGGGACAGGATGTGCGGATGGTCATTATATATCTCATGAATGACAGGGCGTTTTTTGATCAGTTGTGTACAAACTACAAAGTGGAAATTGAATTTGGTGTGACCAAGACATACAAGGGTAACTATTCAGAGTACATTCTAGCTGAGGCAGTATTAGTGCAGGCACAGTGTGCTGTGTGGTAGAAGTAGCAGAAGTAGATTGAAAAGACAAAGGAGCTGATAAACAGACTTGGTGCTAGAGTTAATGTTGGGTGTGCTTCCAGCGAACAAAAGGTAACTACATCATTCTGACCGAATTGTATTTTCAGCTGCTATTTCTTTCAATATTTCTACATTTTTATGTGACTACTAACTTTTTTCTCATTTCAACTGAAATTGAATAAGCTTGAAAAAAGAAGGGTTGATTGAGAAACCTTTCCTAAGAAAGCAGCTAAAGATCAGATTCCCTGAGCATGGAAGAAGTGGGAGAGCTGTGTTGACAATAAACAATCTTCGATTTGGATTTGAGGATAAGATCAGCATTGTTGTGTAAATGCCTATTTCTTCCAAGATTTTAGTTTTTTAATTTATTTACTGTGATATTCTCTACATCAAATTTTTGCTTTGCACATATCCTAATTGCTGTGATGTGTGTCCAGATTTTGTTTAGCAATCTATTCTGATAGTAGGGAGAGGTCAAAAGATAGATATTATTGAGCCCAATGGTTGTGGAAAGAGCATACTGCTTAAACTTATTATTTTGGGGATGGAGAAGCCACAGGGTGGTGAGTTGCTTCTTGAGGACCATAGTGTGTTGGCGAAATATTTCGAGCAGAATCACGTAAATTGAGCGACTATTTGTTACCTTCTCTTGTGGTTGTTTTAAAAGGAAAGAATATCACCATCAGGGCACTTGGTTATTAATTATACATCTATGGAATAAATACAGTGAAGGTGTCCTTTTCCAATCTATTTTGATAGTAGAGAGAGGTCAAAAGATAGATACTATTGAGCCCAATGGTTGTGGAAAGAGCACACTGCTTAAACTTATTATTTTGGGGATGGAGAAGCCACAGGGTGGTGAGTTGCTTCTTGGGGACCATAGTGTGTTGCCGAAATATTTCTAGCAGAATCATATAAATTGAGCTACTATATTTGTTACCTTCTCTTGTGGTTGTTTTAAAAAGAAAGACTATCGCCATCAGGGCACTTGGTTATTAATCATACACCTATGGAATAAATACAGTGAAGGTGTCCTTTTCTTATATTAGATTACTGGGATATAATGCTTTACTAGGCATAGGTCTTGATTTAGAGAACACTGTACTAGATACTGTAGTGGAAGCTATGGAAGATTGGGCAATTTATGATATCAAAGACTCCTTGCTTAGTTGTAATTTCAGGAATGACATGCTGGATAGAAAAGTGTGATTTTTAAGTGGTAGGGAGAAGGTGATGCAGGTTTTAAGTATAATTTTATAGAGACAAGGTCATGCAGGTTCTCAGTACAGCTTTTACATTTTAGTTTTTTACTCCTCACAAGTCACCTTTATAAGCTCTGCCTAGATGCTCTCCAGTGGCGGTCCAGTGATGTCTGTAGAACAAAACTATTGGCCTGTGTATATTTGCTCACTCTTTAACTGTGTTTTTTTAGACAAGGCTTGCATTTTGCAGGTTCATAGTAACTCCATCTACTTTGCTTATCTTGATGAACCAACAAAATCATCTTGACTCCCATCAAAAGAAGTGCTTGAGGTCAGATAGAGTTCTCATTATTTATAGTAGTAGTCAATTTTTATGATCAATCAGTTCCGCATTTGTCTATCTCTCTCTCTATCCTCTATCTGATGTGGAAGTGAGGAAATTTTCTAGCATGCAGTCCTGATACTTTTTGCATGCATGACAGGAGGCAATATTAGAATATACAGGCACTTTAATAACAGTTTCTCATGACCGGTACTTAACAAATTGTTAACTGAGTCACTGAAGTAAAAGATAGACTATCCAAGACTAACAAGGAGATTATAATGTAAAGCTGTCCTATGATCTTACAAACTTGCCTCACCTATGATTTTCAAATTTCTGATTGCAATGGGAATGAAATACGTTGAACCCCTTGCATATAATTTTTGCCCTTAATACAGATTAGATCAATCTATGTTCTCTGCTTAACATGGCATACATACTTTGTATTGTCATTTTACCATCTTTGTCTTTGGAATTAAATGTCACTTTAGTAATGGTATTTAATTTTACAATATTATTATCTTATCTTGCGACATGTGTGTTTTAGAATAAAAATTGTTGTCCCGTAGCAACGCACGGGCATGCTACCTAGTATATATAACAGAAAAACATGAAAACTTTTAGCACAGTCGTTGTATGTCAGCGTGGATAATTTAAATGCGCTTTCCATTTGGCTGATCGGAGGACGTACAGGTACAGTAGAACGGCAAGTAGTATTCATTCTCACACATTCTACGTGGCTCCTGAGAATCCTCCCACAAGACTTGTGTGACCCTGCTGATGGTACGTACTGATGGATATATATTCTACCGTACGTGCAAAAGCTACCATGCATGTACGTATATGTATGGATTGAAGCGAAACTTGACGTGGTTGTCATCTTCTTTTATGGATGACACATGTGTGGATTGCCAGCTAGGTAAACACAACCTGTGACATCCCACTTCCAGTCGTCGGGATCCAAATAACCACTGTAATTAATAGGAGTATCGATCCTGCAAATAATTAATACTCCTTCCGTCTCCAAATAGATGACGTTTTGGGTGTTCATACCAATCTTTTTCAAGGCGCTAGGCGTTTTCAAGGCGGTGACCCATCGCCTAGCGCCTAGGCCTGCCTAGGCGCGCCTAGGCGTTTCAAAGCGTTTTTCTAGGCGTTTTAACTTTTATACATATACATATAATTTTTTATACATATACATATACATATATATTACCTTGAATTACCTTAAATAAAGAAGAAATAAGAATAAATAAAAGATATGTGGACCTAAAGTTGGAAGAGAGAAGAAAGGCCCATCAAAAAAAAGCCCAGCCCACCTTATCCATTCCTTCCACCTTATCTACAACCTCCTCCCACCGCCCATCCCTCGCTTCTCGTCGACGCCGCCCTTCTGGCTGCCGACGCCGCCCACTCCTCCCTCTTCCGACGCGCGCCTTCCTCCATCCAGCCGCACTCGACACCTCCCCATCGGCCGCCGCCGCCGATTCCTCTCCCCTCCCGGCATCTCTCTCTCTCGCCTAGCGCGCGACACGCAGCGCTGCCACTTTGCCGCCAAGCGCCGCGCCCGCGTCGCGCCGCCCAGGCGCACGCGAAAGCTCCTCCTCTCCCCCCGGCGACCTCCGCCCAGACGCTCCTCCTCCCCACCGGTGCCGCCGACGAAGCCGGGCGCCGCCTAGTGGTCCGCCTACCCCCTAGGCGAGGCGGTACCCGCCGCCCCGCTTAAAGCGCGCCAAGCGGCAGCGGAATAGCCTTTTGAAAAAGACTGGTTCATACTACAAGTTTGACTCAATTTACGTAAAATACATATAATATCTATATCTCTAAATAAATTTATTAAAAAAAACTAGATCTAAAGATCTTTCCGATAATACTAATCTATATCTATACCTAATATTTAAAAGGCAAAATTTCTGCCTTTTTTTCATCTGGCCCATTCTATTTTAGCTTAACCGTCCTACCACTCGCTATCTTTTGGCCCAATTCCGGCCCAATTCGCTGCAATGGACTCACGGCACCTCCCCTCCCCACGTCGCTGGCGGCGTTCCCCTCTCGTGGCTCTCGTTTCACTGTTTCTCGCGCCCTGGAGAGATGCGCAGCGGCGGCGGGCGTGGAGTGCGCCCGCGCCGGGGTGCCCGACAAGCGGGGCGCTGTGGGAAAGCGTTCCGCGACTCAGCCTTGTTGCCCGCGATTCCGACGCCGTTGTGCGATAACTTTGCTCTCCCTGCCCTCGCGGAGTGCGATCCCACCACCGTGCCGCCTCAGTTCGCCGCCGCTGCCTCGCCCATCGGTTTCTTTGGCGCCACCACCACCGCGGAGGGCGCGCCGCCGCCTCCTCCTCCACTTTGTCGTCCCGTCGGCGCCCGCCTCTCCGCTGCCTCAACCGCACCCAGCGCGAGCTCCAGCGACGCCGACGGCAGACGACCTCAACCCCCGAAGTTGCCGGTGGTACTCCGCGCCCTAAGTTGCCTCGTCGACATCCCTGGTTGGTCGTGGGCCCGCTTCGTGCGATCGGCGCTCCCATCCACGCGTGGTGGACCCGGTTCCAATCACGCTTCTTCCGCGAGATCCCGCTCCCTCCCTATCCCCAATCACGCTCGCCTGGATGGAGATTGGAGACCGAGCGCCGCCTCTATTCGCGTGCACCTCGCCAACGCCGACGCATCCCGCCTGCGCTGCACAGCCATTGCGCTGAGGTCAGGACGGCCTGTACAGGGGCGAGGCTACCGAGGGCGCTACCTGCTGCGAGCTCTGCCGTCGAGGCACGTCATCCCCATCGTCCGGCGGCTGACTGCGCGTGTCCTTCCCCCAGTCCGTACTCCCTGTGGTTCATCAGGGTTCGGTGGATGGCTCCGCTTAATTGTCCTTATTCTTCTCTCCCCCCCATGATCTACAGGTTAGCCCAAACTCCTCTGTTCCCTGATTTATTGATAGAATTGATGGAGAAAGACTAATAATCTATTCTGTGTGCATGTTCGAGATATGTCTTGAGTCTCTTCTCATTTTGTCAGGATCTCAGCTATCCAAATTTCACCAATTGCTTGTCTGTGGTTTATTTGAGGATTTATTTTCCACTGCATTGTTTTCCATTTAGAATTTTAGCAATGTTAATTGGATGTCTATCACAGGGCTGCATATGTAGAAGCCTATGAGGCATCACACACACATGTTAATATTTCGATGTTCTGGTTTCGGTTGTGGGGATCTGACACCAGGTTCACAATTTCCACAAGGACAGGGAGACGCTGAGAGATGCTGTCGATAAACTTTTTTTAGAGACAATGATTGCAAGTTTTGAACTTGTGATAAGGTACTCTCTTGGCTTTAAATGACTGCATATTTATTTAACTTTCTTTGTTTGCTAGAGGCTCAAGTGTTGTACTAGATTCCTTCATAATTGTTTGCCTATATCATTCAAAAATATAATTGTGTGCCCATACCTTGAGACCACAAAATGCTGGGAGAAGAAACTTTTTTAAAAAGTTCTAAGAATTACGACTATCTATGTAGTGTTACACATCAAACTACAATCAAATCATGATGTCCCAGTTTTGCTATTTGAAGGTGGCAAGAAAAAAAAATGCTAACTGATCCATCTCTGTCTCTCTGTCTATACTGAGACCTTTACCAACTGTCTATATGTTTATTATGAATAATTTGGTTTTGGGGATCTTTTCCATCGTATGTGGAATGGGAACACCAAATCCATTCAATAGCTAATTCAATTACAGCTGGTGTTGCTTACTGAAATTTGACGGTAAAAAAGTTGTTGTGCTTACTGAAATTACACATTTATCATGCCAGCGCAGTCAAAGTCTCAAAGATATGATGATGGGATACAACAGTGTGTGTGTGGTAATGAATAGAGTTGCAGTGTGGTGCACACCCGACACTGATGCCACCATGGATATGTTGAGGATCTTGATGAACTGTCAGAAAATGAAGGCTATCCTATGAGGTAATTTATACTTTGTGTAACTGGATTTTTAACAGGTTTTTGTTCAGGGGTTTAGCTGACTTGTTGTAAAATATTTTAGGAAGAAGATAATGCTGAGAGCTGGATGGTGACTGATGATGCCCCTTAATTATGATTATAAGGGATCATCAACGAGCTGGAGCAAGGGTCTTGTTGCTTGCCATATGCTGCGGACTGAGGTCAGTGGGCTAGGGCTGTGTGTCATTTGTTTTGGTCGGTTGGGATCTCTTTGCAACATAGCTTCATTGGATCCTTGGAATCACACTGATGATTTTGAAATATAGAGTTTTATGAAACTAGATGTGACACAAGTTGTTTCTATCCAAGTGCATTGTCTCAACCAGAGGTCATGTGGTGTTGGTTTCAATATAAATAAATAGTGAATGCTAATGCTTAGTAGTTCATCTCTACAATAGGATGAATAGATTGCTGATGCTTAATAAGATGGATTTGCAAGATTCTCTCAACTAATAGTAAGTTTTTTCAATGCTTGTTCACCTAACATAAAATGACTTACCCTAAACAATCCAATCGAAATGCCATTGTGCCAATACACAATTTTCCCTTCACTCACCTGAGGGCTAAGGTACAAACACATAAAAATTGCACCCAGGGAAACACTAAGTGGACACCCAAAAGAAGAGATATAGGCCTTGAATGTAAGCAGCTTCCAAATTTTCTGTTCACCCTGTTATAATTGATCACAGACCATGCTTGCTGTACCGCTTGTTGCCACAATGGTGTGTGTGGAGAAGTAGAGTTAAGAGGAGGAATAAATAGGACAGGCAAAATGGCCAACTAAATATCAAAATTACACAATACTGGTGGGTGGTGGCATAATATCAAATATTACAGAAGAGATGGTAAACCTTTAGTGCTAAAAATGCAGTGGCATACAATTGACTCCCTTTGGAGAGAGGAGTTTTTGTACACCTTACTGACCTCACGTTTATGTAAATCCAAGCATATTTTAACTACTGTGGTCATACAACAAGGTAGATTCCTGAGCCAGCATTTATGTGCTCTGCTTCATGGAGTTATGTATTTGAGAGAATTTCAACAATTTTGTAAAATATTTTTGTTATAACCTTCAGAGATTCTTCAAGGATCTATGAAGTTTTGGATGTAGGCATGCTTTTCCTGCATGTACCTTTGAAAACACTTTTTATATGAATGTGGTAAGGAAAAGGTAAATATTAGTTTTTTTTAAATATATTGTGCAACGAATATAATGATATCATGTCTACAGAACCAATGTAGATATCGTTTATATTTTCTATGGTCCTAGACATTTCTGGCCACATCACAATGCTAATTTGAGCCTAATGTGCTTGCCTTGGAATTTTTTTTTCATGGTGTTATGGGGATTTGGGTGCTCTAAATACTTGTTATGCTAGCTAGACAATATCCGTGGCCTTTTATGGTGGGTACTGTCATGTAAAGGGAAACTGGATGTAGCTTAATTTTTTTTTTCTGTTTCCCAATGATGAATGTAAAGATCATGTGGTAAATATGTACAATATGAAGTGATTGCTCTAAATGTGCAGTTGTTTTTTTAGAAGAAAAGCTGTCCAAAAGATATCTACAAAGCGCAAAAGTACATTTTCTTCTTGGAGATCAAATTACTTGGCATGTTTTCAGATTGTAACCAAAATGTTTGCATTCCCTACATTGACACAGATTTGTTGAGCTTTGTGGCAATTCGCCGTACATGCCCCGAGAGAAGTCCACAGGAGAACATTTGCAACGGATGTTGCAGCAAATTCACTATATGTGGCTCTAACAGATGTTTCTTATCTCATGCTGCTTCTTTACTCTCAGTAACCAAGGCAATAATGTCTGATTTCTGAATCTTTTAAATTGTTGATATTGTTTTTTTATCATTTGATGACTTGATTTGAAAGGCTGATCATTTCTAAAGAGAGCTCTGTTTCCAAAAATATTACTCCCCCTTTTTTGACAGAAGGGATGCCTTTTTTGTGACAGAAGGGATGGTAAACCTTTTAGTGCTAAAAATGCAGTGGCATATAATTGACTCCCTTCTGATATAAGGGTTTTTTTGTACCTTACCGACCTCACACTCCTTTCCACACAAAGTAGATTCCTGAGATAGCATTTCTGTGCTCTGCTTCATGGACTTATATATTTGAGAGAATTTCAACAATTTTGTAGAATATTTGTGAGCCTGTGACGCCGTGCTCTATATAAGTGTGTTAATTTTACAAAACTTCGCTTTTTTGGATTAAATGTTACTTTAACATTGGTATTTAATTTCATATTATTATTGTCTAATCGTGTGACCTGTGTTTTAGCATAAAAGTCTAGCTATCCCGTAGCAACGCACGGGCACACTACCTAGTATTAATAAAGAGTCAAAATTTCTGTCTTTTTTTTCGTCTAACCCATTCTAATTTGGCAACTTTCCGGCCCACTCTCTCTTTCTCTCTAACCACCTGCTCTCACATCCGGTGGCCCACACACATCTGGCAGCCCACACAGGCACACACAGAGCCCAGTTCACAACTGCGTCCAGCCCATCTGCAGCCCACTGTAGCCAAAGTTAGAGAAAAGCTAAAAAATAATACGCCAATGCTAGGATTTGAACCTTGGTCTTCTAGATCCCAAGAAATAGTCTTTCCACCACACCACACAACCTTTGCTGATGTTTCATGGAGTTTTTTTTCTTATTTATCGTTCAGCTCTGACTGCTTTATGGCCATGGGCACAGCCATGCCCTTGTAGCCGACAAATGACGACAACATCTTGTATGTGTCGCCCACCCATGATTTGTTAGCATTCGCGTGTGTGACGCGGTGATCTTGTACATATAGTTGAGGCTGCCCATGTAATAGATCTTGCTCTCGGTGTACGCGTACTCTTGGCTCCGTGCAATGATGGCGATCGTGGTGGAGCTGTAACTGAGCACACACAAAAGGTTCGCACGGACACACGTAGCGTAACCGTGTGGCCCTCTCGACCGTAGCCATGTCCAGCTAGGGCAACCCACCACTGTGGACCCGTGGTCGTGAGAGCCAAGCGCACGACGATAGGTCTTGAGTCCGGGTAGCGCTACGAGCAGGGCCAAAGCACAGGAGATAATCCTGATCTCTAAATGTCACCTGTGCTTTTATTAAACGTAAAGAACTAAAGATTTTCTCATCTATCTACTCTTAAATTTAATGAGATGAATCTGGTCACTGGATTCAAGTTAATGGCTGCCTATAATGTGCTTTGTATAAAACACAATATTTATTCTATAGCTTTATTTTTTCATTGCAAGCACAAGAATGTATTCCATTGTTTTTTTTTTGCTTCTAGATTTTATATGATTATTACTATTCTATAAAAGTGTATTCTAGGTTGGATGTATGGAAAAGATTTAGAAAATGACACGCTATTCTGCAGAGGTGCGAATTACCTAGCTTTTTACTGTTAAGTAAACATTAAACAAATAAGTTTTTTTTGTTACCCGTTGCAACGCACGGGCATATTTCCTAGTCTCTACTTACAACTAAAAAGACTAAGGAGGTTAGTTTTATTTGGTGCCAAAATCATATCAACAGGCCTCCCCTCCACCTCCGTGCGATCCCACGCTGCCAATTACCCAAATCACGCCGTTAAATAAATCATGGACGCGATCAGGCACCCTCTCTTCCCGTGCCCGCAAGTCACGCAGTCACGGCGCGCAAATAAGGCGAGTACGCGATCCCTCCTCCTCCTCCTTCCGTGCCCGTGCGTTCCTTTTCCCAGATGAAGCGCCGATCTCTCCCACGCCTCCCGTGCGTTCCCTCTAGGTCCAGGGTCAAGCGCTGATCTTCACCAGCGCCGATCGTCTGAACCACCTCCACCAGCAGCACGGCCATGCGACGGCGACGCACCCTCGCGCCCTCCATGGATGGCTGCACGGACGACGCACTGTTGCGCCGGACACCGCCACGCCGTCGACCAGGGACGGCAGCTTCTGAGTGCGGATGCCCATGCCGTCGTGGGACCCGGTTACCCTCGCCCTCTCCATCGTTCACCTGTTGCCCTCGCCCGTCCCATGTGTGATCTGTGATCTAGGTGAGTCAGATTACAAATCTTACTTCTCCCCGTCGCACCTCTCGCTGGTTGTTGCTAATCCAGTCACAGCGCCAAACTAGATGCAAAACTGCAGATGTAAGGCCGGCCTCCTCGCTTCCTCGGACATCACGTAGAGCCGCGGAGGTGATCACGAGATTACTATCCTTGCCTGCACTTCACCGTGATCACTACCAAATTCTCAGCATGGCGATCACGATAATCCGGAGTCCTATCAGGTTTCTACCATTAGTTATCAGGTTTCTGTGATTACTATCTGAGAGTGTGAAGCAGCTACTCAGTTGAATAGGCCTCTGTAAAATCTTTAATTCTTTGCTTAACAATCTGGGGTAACAAAAAACAAGGAAATTAGAAAGCAGATAATACTAATGGTAGCCAAAGTAGAATTTGGTATGATCAGTTGCATAGTAAACTATTACTACTACTGCTACTTGGGCGTCTGCTCCTATGCTTTGCATGGTCCTGTACATGGTATGCTACTACTGCTGAGGGCTATCTGCTACTACGGAGGATTTTTGATCCATTCATCAAATTTGCAATACCTTGTATCCTTTTCTCACTTCATAATATTCTTCTGAATGTGTTTAAGGCATAGGATACTAGAATGCAGCCTTTAGTATCACTGTCAAAATACTGAAGATGTGGATCTATTGAATTCCAAATGGAGCTTTTCATGTCTAGATTTCATTTTTTTCAATTTGAATTTCTCTCTAGGTTCTCTATATTGTGGGACACATCTCCTATGTTAAAATTCAGTTGTGGGTCAACAATTCTTCCGATAGATTAAGGTGTTGGTCAATAATTCAGATAGGTAATCAATAGCATGGTTTGATCCATTCAAACTTGCATGTACCCTTCTAGCCTTTTCTCAATTCACAATATTATTCTGAATGCGCATTGTGCTTGCAACAACAGTGTTTGTGTTCCAGTGTTTGTGTTCAGGTTTTTGTCAAATGTTTTTGGCCATATAATTTTTTCAGTGAGTTTTTTATAAATGTCGAATACCAAGGTTCTGCTCTCTGACTTCTCTGCTGGTGCTGACTACTTCAACTTTGATTGTCCATCGCGTGGCTGCCGTATTGCTGGAAACCGCGCTAGCAGCACCTAGGTTTTTCCTTGCTCCCTATCGTTCATGGTCGGCGCGCCGCACTATTCATGTTCCGGCAAACTAAAATTCTATTTTTCTATATATTGCCTACATGGCTGCACCACTCTCTGAATTATTGACCACTAAGTGATAAACTTGCCTTTTACCATTTGATATATGCGAAGAGACTGGAACCTTTACCGCCTTTACAGGAGTAGTGTGTGGCGCTTGGAAAGATTTTGGTGACCCAACAAAATATCATCTATATTTACTCGAATATTATATTTAAGTTTGTAACTATTGCCGCTTGTGTGCAAGGCATTCATCATGAATATCTTGGATGCTGATCAACGACCGGTGTGCATTGATTTATAGTATTTTTAGTGTATTTCACATCTTATTTTGCAAACAAAAAAGTGGTATATGACGTCAACTTGATGTCATGCAATTATCAAGCTTCAAGAGATATGTGTCGATATGATTATCATGCGATCTGTATGTTTTCGGTATAAAAGTTGATGTCCCGAAGAACGCCTTGCGGGTATCTTACCTAGTTATAATACTAATCGATGATATTTATTATTTATAAAAATTATCGGTGTCCATTTCTCGACAAGTGAAAACGTCATTTATTTTGAGTCGTAGGGAGTACTAGCTCCACAACAATGCAGGTGACAGAATTTACGCGCGCGCGGTTGATCAGAACGCAGGTGCAGGTGCACTGCTGTGCAGGTGAGCGCGAGGCGACACTGACGCTACCTCGTGTCGGCCTGCTGCGTGCCGTTGCCGTGCCGTGCGTGTCCCTCCTCCTCCCTGGGCAGCGGCAGGCGGTAGCCCATGCCACCCATGGCCCGTGCCATCAATACCGGAGTCCGGAGGCAGACAGGCGGCCCTGGTGGCCTGCTCTCGTCCCGGCCATCAGGGACGGACGGACAGCTAGCGGTAGATAGGAGTTCCCCGACCGACCCCACATGATCCACCACGCCACGCCACCCTGGGACCCTCTTGCAGTCGCAGCAGCTGGGTGCATCGACTCTACTAGTCTTTAAAGCAACTCCAACAATAGCCCCATGGCCTTTGGTCCTTTACTTTTTGTTCGGGGTCTCTTCCAACTTTTTTTAATCATGTTTTTAGCTACATTTCAGTATGAGCTCTTAAATTAGGACCCTCAAATTTATTTTAATAGAGATTGACACGTATGACCCACTTACACATCCTCTTTACATGTTCATCCTCCATCCTTGGCCTATAAAAAAACTCGCCCATGGTCCGGGTCTTAATGGAGAGGGACGTTCTAGGGAGGAACCAGCTCTGGGCGCAAGACATCTCTCGAGCGGGAGAGGAAGCCAGCAGAACTATAGGTGGAGGGAGAAACAAAATCCACCACAGATACAGAATCCGCCGCAGAATGGAGGAGCCGCTGCCGCGGATCAAACAGAGGAGCCGCTTGCAAGGAGTAAGATCTGTGGCACTGCGTCTCCGGCTACACCACCATCGTGAACGACTACTCGTGTGTGGAGGAGAGAGCGAGCTAGCCATGGCTTCTCGTTGCCACGTTGGAGTGGAGGCAGATGGCCGAGCTCATCGGAGGGGAGAGGGTGCGCTACGAGCAGAGCTACGGTCCATACACACGCGGGGAGGAACAAGTGAATGGAGGTCGTGGGGTGACTAGGAATTAGGTCTGAGAGAGAATTTGAGGGCCCAACCAAATTTCGGATCCCTGCTGGAGCATGGTTTTTGACTGATCCCCTATATTTAACTATTGGGGCTAAAATAAGAGCCCTGCTAGAGATGCTCATACACTATGTTGGTAGTGGCAATCAGGCGATGAACACCCAACGTCCAACAAGAGAACGAACCTTGCTCTCGTCTCTCTATGTATAAGGAAGGGGCAAGGGAGGCGGTAGAGAATCCTCCCACAAGAATATGAAACGGAATAATGCTCCTCTCTCTCTATCTCTGCTATCAAATTTATATAACAAAGTAATAATATCTATAATATCAAATAAGTATAATTAGATTCTTCTTTTTGAAAAATATCTTTAAATTCTTCATTAATTATATACATATTTTAAAATAATTTATAATTTAGAATGGGGAGAGTAGCACTTATTACAGCGTAGACGTAGAAGCCAGCTGCCTGAATGCCGGACTTGGTTCCCTTCATTTTCTTTGACGAAACCCGGTTGCACTTCTCTTCAACATTCTATCACCACGCTATTTGTGCTTGTAGCAGTCCTCCGTCGGTCTCTCTGATGTCAACATCACTCTCTTTTTGTGCCATATATAAAATATTATAAATTTATAATGTGCCGTGCGAAGAATAACTAACCGAGGTCTCCATAACTCGTACTAGCATGCAGCATATGCAAATGCCTCCGTGATCCAGCATCTGCCGAGACTAACTAAGCAGGACCTACCTAATAACAGCAGAAACAACACATGACGACGTGAATGGGGATGGGGGTGGTACTGTACAAGGCAACAGAGAGCATTGCCGTCGCCGCTCAACAGAATCGCAGGCAGACGACGCCCATGTCCAAAGCATCCGGATTCAGGCAGGAGGCGGGGCCGGAGGGAGCCCCACGGCCGGTGCCCGGTGGAGACAAAGGCCCAATTAATCGAGGGAGGCAGGGCCCATGCGGCGGCAGCCTCAAGAAGTCAAGAGAGCAGATTATTAGCTGTTTAAATAATAATTTTTTCTCACATAGCTAACTTATCTTATCAGCCAATTTTTATCACCAGCGAAACACCCTATAAGTATGTTTGTTCCCGTCCACTTCCGCTGTTCAGCTTCAGTCAAGTCTTGGAGGGATGGTGATCCGATGCTACGCCTACAGATTTACGTATATGTCGCGGCATGAGCTGGAGCCGCCGTGGTGTTCCGATGCTAGAGGGCTGGCGCTCGACACGGAGTCCTCGACAGTAACGTGGCCGGCGGCGCCTGGCACAATTCAGTGCACGGTTACTTCCAAACACTACGCCAGATTTGGCCTTCAGTGGCGGCATATCACTGGCGGTCATCAACCAACCGCTACTGATAATCTTCAGTTGCGGTTCAAAGTTTCAATAATTAACAGGGATGGCCCGGAAGTCCATGAACCGCCAGTGAATGTAGGTTTCAGTGGCGGTTGTAATCTGAAACCGCCACTGAAGCTTCAGTGGTGGTTCTAAACTCCAACCACCACTGATAGTGAAGCATCAGTGGCAGTTCTAAACTCAAACCGCCACTAGTTGTTCTATATCTGTATATATGCTGGCTGTGCGGGATAGCTCCCAAAAGTTCCAATTCATTTCCTTGCTCTGCCGAGCACCACCTCCACTATTGCAGCGCCATCGACGCCGAGAGAGGAGCGGCAGACTCCCTTTTCCCCACCCGACACACCTGCGCCGAGCACCACCACCTCCACCGCCCCGCGGCGGACTCCCTCTTCCGCCATCCTGCCTCGACACATCCGTGCGCGCGACGCGGACAGCCCTGCTGCGCGCCCCGAGCCCACGACCGACGCCCCTGCATCACCTCAACGCTGACCACCACCTCGACGCCCTGCATCACCTCGAAGCCAATCACCACCTCGACGCCCCGCATCATTTGTGATATTTTTGTCTTTAAGTTCTACAGTTTGAATGCAACATTTGTGATATTTGTTGTAATAGGATTCTTGATGGATCGTAATACTCTAAGTAGTACAATTTCTATGTAATATTTTAATTAGTACAATTTCAATGTAATCGTAATCTCGATGCATTTAATTTATAATATCGCAACATCGTGGCAAATAAAAAATAAAAGAAAAAAAATAGAAACGGCCATTGTTGTTAAAGGTCAACAGTGGTGGTTCCTATATCCAACCGCCACTGTTGGTGAAGTGAACACTGGCGGTTGAAGTCTAGAACCGCCAGTAAAGTGAAGTCTAGAACCGCCAGTGAAAGTTTAGAAACAGTGGCGGTTGGTAAGAACCACCAGTGATGAATACCCCCATCACTGGCGGCGGTTCAAAATCCGTTGGTGAAGGAGAGTTTTGAACCGCCACTAATATGCAAATCTGGCGTAGTGAAACAAAAAAAAAAAAAAAGAAATCGTTGCACGCTAGTACGCCTGTATACTAAGCTATGCACACATAGATCAAAAGCAGACTTCTGCTTAGATTACTTTTGAAACAATTATGTGTGTGTCTCACTTTTAAAATCATCGATCTATATATATTGAGTCGAGAAGTTCATTGTGATTATTCCTATACAGACTTTTATTTTCTTTTCATCTCTGCTCTCTGATAGAGCACTTCCAGCAACTGGCTGTTAACTCGCTCTATGTCTAGCACTGCTAGCAGCAATAATACACGCTAGCTGCAATCTGATAAACCGTCTCTATCGTAGATATGCTCGATGCGTATGCATGCCGATCGATCGATCAACAAGACAAGAGTATTGTGTGTACAGGTCAGCCTGGCCCCGCAGGTATGTACAGTTACTGTATATAATAAAGAGTGATCAGCTACGAGGTAGCTAGCCCAGAATGCATGGCACCAACCGACCAAGCTGGGCCGGCTGGGCCGCGCAGGGCAGGTATGTACTTCCTCCGTCCCTTTTTAATTGTCGCCGTGGGATACGTGCCACTAGTTTAACTTGATTTGTAGAAAATATGTGTAATATTTATATGTCTAAATAATTTTGTTAAAAAACTAGATCCAAAGATCTTTCCGATGATACTAATTATAATACTAATCGATGATATTTATTATTTATTAAAATTGCCGGTATTTACTTTTCGGGAAGCGAAGCGATAGTTATTTAGGGACGGAAGGAGCACGTGTTTATATGCATGGCGATCGAGTTGGCGACGACGACGACCTGTACGGTACGGGCATGCATATGCGTGTCGCCGTGCCGGCTGCATGCACCGGCAGGCATGCATGTGGCTGCCATGCCATGCATCATCGACGACGTACGCCCGATCGAGACGGATCGAGACGACGACGACGCCGCCACCAGTAGCAGCGCATGCATGAAGTAGGTCATACTCACCAAACACCTCTCATGCATCGCGCGCGATCCATCTTTAATTTCGCTGCAGATCGAGCTATAGACTATTAATTGGTACGTACATATGTACCAGACGACGTCGTCGTTTTGTGCTCTGTTTTATCTCCTTTTGATCTATCTAACACAACAATCATTGGTCCGGTAATCCTTCGAGAATTAGTCTTGTTAGTGCGTGTCTGAGCATGCATGACGCATGGCAAACACATGCATGCATGCGTGGTGGAAGAAACGGTACTATCTAGTTTCTTAGTGCGTCACCTCCTCAGTTCCAGCATTATATTCAACTATATAATCCGGCCAGTCAATCCCGGCCCAATAAGCACGGCTAGGCGGCAGCAGTATCTCTTCTCTATCTACAAATAAAAAGAACAAAGAGGAGACAATTTTTGGTGCGGTAATTTTTTGGTGCTGCACTCTCTTTCCCATGCGAACATGCAAGCCCTTCCTCTCATGTTCACGTATTGATATAGAAGGCAAGTGATCCTTTGGCTTTGGCTTGGGTGAAAATTAAATATTGTTAAGTCCTTCCTTCCCTCCTTCCTGCATGCGATCTCCACGCAGAAGGAAATAAAACAATTACGTATGTGCTTTGTTCCCTTCCCGGCTAACACGGACGTGGTTACAGATAAAACAAATCAGCCCAAAATCACTCAAGTTTCCATCTCGTACACACATGCTAATCACGGACGTGGTCACAGGAAAGGAAGAAAACTTTTGTACGGAAGGACGACTCCGCATGCCCTTCCATAATCATGCTCGATCTTGCCCTCAATTAGAGCAGCACTGCATGTCCTTCCATAATATTTTCGCTCATGTCATGGTCAATCACGGAATAGCCTTCCATAATATTTTCTTTAACTCCATCTAATTCAATGCTACTATATTATTTCTTAGCAATCCTTGCTCCGTATATAGAAGGCACTTGATTAAAATAATCACACCTCCTTGCCAATATGGAAGTCTCTACACGTGATTGAAGGCAAAATATTCAATCCGTCAATCAGTACAAAGCAAATAACGTGATTGAAGGTAAATTATTCATCAATCCGTCAATCAACAAAGCACACACTAGCCAAATACACCCGCAGCCATCGTCACCTCCGCACACCTGCCCGCGCTCACGACTGGAGCTGCCTGCGCACATCGACATCGCCTCTGCATAGACGTTGCCTACGCGACGTCGCCCGCGCCCGAGCCCGGGGTGGCCTGCACACATCGACGTCGCAACGACACACCGTCGTTGACTGCGCTAACGTCGCCCGCGCCTACCGGAGACCGTCGTTGCCGCACCGACATCGCCCGCGCCCGTCTGGAGCTGCCTACGACGCTTCACCACGCCGCGTCGCGCCACAACAATCACCACCGATGTGGACGAGGACCTTCTCTCCCACCACCGATGTTTTCTCCAAGTGAGTATCCTTGCCACACCCCAATTTCACCATATATACAGGGACACCTGCATGTTTTGTTGGTTCAGGCTTTCATGCATAAAATTATGAATGATTTTGCTTTCAGCGGAGCACATGTTATAGGCTATAGTATACACTAATGAGCAATTGTTAGTCTTAGTCTAACAACTTGTCATATAGTTTGTTGTATTATTTTTATCAGGAAGGAGTAATCAAAACATGCAAGTCTGCTAAATATGTCACCTTTCTTATGGACAAAAGAATGATTCATCATGGAGCTATAGCTCTCTAATACTCCTTGAGCTAAACTGTTATAGTTTAGACTTGGACAGATATTTGGAGTTTATTTTATTTCATTTTTTATGATTGGACCAATCCTCTTTTCAGGAGTGCGTCAAAATAAACATACCACATTTCGTCTTTTAGAGATTTGAATTTATTAAGACCGTGAATTGTTTACACATTTAGTTACAGATGGGTTTCATTTGAGTATTTGAGCCTTTCATAGGATAGTGTTAGCATAGTAAAAGTGCAATGTTGAGGTACCTGAGCTGAGAGGCTATCTAATTGCTAACAAGGACAGTAGACATTACGGAGGAAACCTAAAATAGTAAGACCTGATTTAGAGAATAACAAATTAGAGGAGATTGATGGTGACCCTTGCCGTAGATATTCGAGTGGATATCTTATTCTGCAGTATATGTTTGCGTGGAATCATCCTAAAGGTGCACATATTTATACGGTGAGTATAACATCATTCGTTTTAAGTTTTTGTGGTAGATTTTTCAAGACACACATTGTTAGCCATGTTACGGACACTAATCTATTTACATATATACTCAGAATGGTGTGAAGATGCGACAGAAATTATTTGTGGATTTATTGGCGCACGAAAAAAATGGTTATCGGAGATATCTTCCTGTCAATGTAAAGTATTATCTTAGACGCATAACAGAAAAGTCTATATCGTAGAGTATGTGAGATGCGATACCATTATTATGTGGCTGTAATAATTTCACGATATTTATCTTTACGACTAAATGTCACTCTAGCAACCGTATTTAAATTTATGGTATTGTTATCTTATCGTGCGATCTGGGTGTTGTTAGATCAAAAATTATTGTCCCGTAGCAACGCACGAGTACGCTACCTAGTACGGAGTATATGTTAGCTGCCAAAACCTGACAACGGTTTGGGTTAAGCCTGGTTTTTTGGTTTGGTTTTGCTTTTGGGCTGTATTGGTTTGGGGTGAAACGGGCTAAGAAGGTTGTTGGTCTGGTTTGGTTTGGGCCCTATTAAAGTGGGCTGATTTGGTTTAACTGTCAATAATGGAGTTAATAATGAGTTTTTATTCTATCTATTTATTTTTTTTTGCTTTTGCTTATGACTAAATATAAACAATAGCATGAGGTGTCAGTGAATTGGTAGGTTGAAAATGTATTTTAATGGGTTGAATGTACAAGTAGTTTGGTTTGGTGTGGATGATTGAAGTCACAGTCTAGTTTGGTTTGAATTTAACTTTCAAATATACATGCTTTAGATCGGTGCGGATTTGGTTTGGATCTTGACCCACTGTCAGCTTTGCCTGCCACTCGCGCTTAACCAAAAGATTAGACGGCTGGCTAATTAATCCCAGTTGTGCAGTGTGACACGCCACTGACCACCACTGTTTTTTGTTGTTTCATAGTAGTTACACTGACCACCTCTCTGGGCTCTGATGGATGGTACACGATACGTCGTACATGAAACGAGATATATATCAAGTAGGTAGTAATTCAATTACCTTTTGTTTTTAAAAAAGATTAGCCATGTAATTATCAGCTGTAATTGTAAAATGACATACTGTACATGCATTATTGCTTTTAAAGATAGCTAATAACACTACGACATAGATGATTTTTAATTAGAGGTGGCTCCAGACCCTTTGTAGCAACAGTTTTGCTATGCCAACCACGCCCCTCCGTTACTGTTGCTAGAAATGCATGGCCGATTTGTTCTACAATCGGATTTTTTGGAGTGGTTCTCTATTTGTAGGGTAGCTACATATTTGAGTCGCCCATACAAATTCGTTCCAAAATTCACAAATCAGGGATAAAAAATTTAATCTGAGGAGACCCTCACCAGTCAGCGCCATTTTTCGCACGACCATAAAAAAATTCACCATAATAATTAAACCATAGAAAGTGCACCTGCAAATTAATTAAAAAATAGATATAAAGCTACAACAAAAATTTGTACTAAACCATACCATATATTTCACTATATAGATCTACTCACGTGGAGTCCAACAATATTGGATTTTCTATTTTATATTTTCAATTATTTACTATGATGTTTCAAAGATTCAGCTAAAATAAATAAAAAATAAAAAGACAAACCTGTCTTTGAAAACTGTTTATAACTGGCCAGGAGGTAAAAGGAACAGTTTTAAAAGTTTAGGAAGGTGGTTTTTCTGGTTTTAAAGTTTAGAGAGAAAAAATGGACTGTTGTAACCGTTAATGCGGACTTGTTTTCCTTTCAGAATTGTATAGTACCGACGACTGTTTGTATCATCACAGGTACATCAAGAAACATCGGCGGGCCCAAAATTAGGCAAGTGGGTTGTAGGCGGGAAACATGACATTCCCTCCGATCCGATCAGGATGAAGCCTGAATTTAACCATGAGTACCAATGTTGCTAGCCCATGATATGAGCAATAATGCAAACTATGCCAGAAGCATAAGAGAGAGAGAGGGGGGGAGAGAGAGAGAGAGAGAGAGAGAGAGAGAGATGTATGGACACACATCATGCATGCATGGACGGTGTTCGGGTGCTGCTTCTGCATGAACACATGGGGTCCTCTCGGATGCCGGCCGGGCTGGCTTGCGGTTATTGCACTAGCCTGCCTTTTTTTAGCTTGTCGCACTCGCAGGCAGCCGAATGCATAGATGGAGAGACAGCGACAATGGCTACTAGCTCTCTCCATATGAGATGCTGCAGGAGCGCAGGACACAACTCTGAGCTGCATGGGAGAACAACTTGAGCTAGGTGCATTATTATACAACGGAGATAGAAATAACCATCAGCAGTTTTTTTGGCTTTTTGCTTAGCTATTTCATTCCGTCGGCCAATATTAGGGCATGTACAGCGCGGCTTTTTAAGCCGTCTGTATGGTGCAGGTTTTACAAAAAAGTCCTTGTAAACGCGTAGAGACGGCACCATCGTCGTCTCACGAGACGACGAGCTGGGCTCGTGCTCCAAGGTCTAATCACCGACCGAGCTTGCGCTGTACCTGTCGCCGTCGTCTCTAGGCGAAGCAGCAGGATCTGGCTGCGGCACTCTCCAACCACCACCGCGAGCTCTTCATGCTGCCACGCTGTGCATCTGAGCTCTCAGCACTGCCGCACCGATGATGGCCAGGCGATGGATGGAAAAAGGGGACGGCCTTGGTACGCAGTTGCCGTTGGTTGGAAGCCTCGTGCGAGCGCATCGCCGATGGGTCGCCGGTTTCAAGGTGTAGGTTTGCCAGAGGCCGGAGGAGAAGGACGAGCTCCGCCTCCGCTCCCTGGCCCCGGCGAGAAGCGCAGGCAAGCTCTCGCGCTCACCACATGCACGTGGGCGAGCTTCTCCTAGCCGCCGCGAGCTGCACACGGGCGGCCTCCGCCCTAGGCACTGTGTCTGGTGCTTGGGCGAGCAAGCATCTACTACTCGTCGATATGCAGCATTGACGAGAACAACGATGGTGAGGAGAGAGAAAAGATGATAACCATGTGAGAAAGGAGAAGGATAAAAAAAGAGTGGATGAGGACGATAGACGTTTCAGCCTTTGTTTATTCGTACTGTGATTTGTGAGATACTGTTCATATCATAAAATTTTAGCAATATATATAATATATGATTTAGTATATCGTTGGTTTTAATTTTTTTTGTAATCATGTTCATCAATTTATATTTCATTTGTTTTCTATCAAATAGCAATACAATGGTATATGTAGTGGTATTCACAGTTAATCTTAGTACATTAAATAGCTTAAAAACTGCAAACAGACAATGGGTTGTACGACCTGTCTTTTTAGCTGTCTCTATGTTAGATTCGAGATTCTAATAGATGACCCCTGTCTATGGGTTGTACATACCCTTATGCCCACTTACAATTTTTTTTTTTTTTGTAAATGACAACCAAGTTTTTGCAGACAACAAGGATGCCTGCATCTGCATTATTTCAATAAAATGAATTAGGTATACAAGTCAGAGCTTGATCTAGTTTACTCCTACAAATTGGAACAAGTCCCTTAAACATCGGCTTGTCCACGTCATCATCGTACGTGCTCCACGTGATTGGCCGGGTGTGGTATGCGAAAAGCTGCTCTGAAGCGGACTATCCCAAAATATCTTCTCCCCGTACGTACTCAGCCGTCCAATCCCAGTTGCCTCTGCTTAAAATATCTTCTCTCCGTCGCCTCCGATCCCCTCTCGAAACCTCTCGTCCGGTCAAAAAAAAAAAAAGCCGTCTTGCTCGCAGGCAAAGGAAAAAACTTCTCCTCTCCTCGACCTATTCCCCGTCCCTTCTCTTCCCCACCTCGTCTCTCTCCCCATCTCTCCCGACAGCGCCAAGCCGGCAGCGTGAGCAGACATCGCCCGGTCGCCGGCCCGCCTGCGGCGGCCTCTCTCCTCCTCCACGCTCCCTCATGCCGGCGTAGGTGGACCGGCCACGCCCCACGCCCGGGTGTTGCGCCCGGTTCGGGGTTGGCCGCCGCAGTCCGCCGACGCGGCGCCCCTTTCTCCGTGACGCGGCCGCCCCACGCCCGGTTACTGCGGGCGGGAGCCCCCAGCGCTCCCTCCTTCCACCCGATCCGCGTGTGCTGCTGTGCTCCAAGAAACCCTGGCTGGCTCTGCTCGACGACCCGGCTGCGTCGCGGCCCGCGGGACGGTGAAGCCCTCGCCACGGCAGCTGCGGGTCGCCCGTCCTGGGCGGCGGCGGCGATGGCTTAGCTTGGCGGCTGGAACCGGCGGCGCGTCACCTTCTTGTCCTCCTGTCTCATGACTTCTCGCCCCAATCCTCTTTCAAACCATCTTTCCCTTTGTGCAGGTCCTTTGACAAGGATATTAGTGGGGATGGGAAGGCACAGCTAAAGGAAAGACAAGGTCCGGCGGTGTGGTGTTGTTCCTGTCGTCAGACAATGGAGATAGACACGCCTGCACGCGTCGGAAAGAAGCCACCAAGCAGCAGCGACACTCAGATGCAGGCCGGCAACAAGGTATTCCCCCTTGAGCTATTTTTTGGTTATAAAGGTATTTTTGGTCAACAATTACATAAAAAAGATATGCTTCTTTTTTCAATCTATATAATAAGTATGAATTTAGAATTCTCCGTCACGAGTGCAAAGCATCCCATTAGCTAATCACCCAATGTATGTAAATACACCTATTTATATTAGGTGACAGTGCATGTCATGTTTCGGCTATTTTCATTCTTGCAGAATGTTGCTGAAAATGCAGAAAACTATTACATCAAAATTGCTTTGGCTTTGGTGGGTACACGCCTGTCCTTACACAAACATGCAGAATATAGTAAATAGTTCGTTCAATAAATTCAAAGAAGAACTTTGTAAAAAAAATTCAGGGAGTATCTTCAATAAAAGGAGAAATATGGGAATTCCTGTATTGTTTGCTATCAGATTATCCTGTATGTAGTTATAGCTGTACAATCCGTGCTCTTTTAGTTGCCTGCATAGGTTTCAGATTTTTACATGTTCTTCAAATTTAGTTCAGCAATAGGTACTTCACCATGACCCATGGAGACAAAATACGTCATTTTGGAACTGCCAAAGTGTTAGGTCAGTAAATAATTCTTTTAGATGCAGGTTATCTGAGCGGTGGTTCTGTTTATTGCTAATGCCAGGACATGCTTCATACTTACCTTTACTAAAACTGACCTCAAAAGAGTGCTACTGAATTTGAACAGGGAATGTCATGCTCCGTTCCTTTAGTCAGTTTTCCAACTTCCCTCTATTTTTCCCTGGTGATTCCATGATATAGTCATGATAACAGAATATGAAATTATGTGCTTACTTTGGTTTCATGATAACAGCTAATGCACTGGCAACAAGGTCATTGCAGTGGAGGCACAAATTGATGCTATTTGCAGATCTGTACAATATACCCCCAATGACCTCAGATATAGTAGATGGGCAGTATTGTGCTCTGGTGCCTATTGCTGTGAGGGTTACACTCATTTTCAGGTCTATAATGCTGCCATGATCAATTTTAGTTCCATAATTCAGTACTGCCTCTGACCAAAACCGTACCTAGAGTCTGTGTGAATTGATAGTTTCTGGTATACTACTGTAGGAGGCAATATATACCAGGCACTAATATGGTAAGCAGTAGGAGTTCCAGTCACTTCCTGTACTGTGCCTAGATTATTTCTCCTTACCTGTATATGAGAGTAGCTATTACTTACTACTGCACAGTGCGCACATTGTCATTTTCACCCTACAGACATTGTCTCTATGCATGTTTGTCAGATTTCGATTATGTATTATTCTACCCACAGTAGCAATTTCAGTCATCCTACAATTTTCTGTTTAGGTTCTACCATGAAAATTGTTCATTTCGTGAATGCAAATATTGTTCCCAGATAGCATATGGCATACCATGATACCAAGATTACAAACAAAATGCTTTGCCTCATTGAGTTTCAATTCAGCATTTGCCTAACCCTGTCCCAACAAACCTGGTTAGAAACATAGTTTTCTAATATTTTCTCAGTCTACACAAAATAAATGGCAGTTCAGCACACATCCACGCATTCCATCTTGAATAGGTAAATGCTGACCAATTTGACTATATTAATTGAATTCACGCAAATTCAATAGCATACTAAATTTAAGTGATGCTCCAAATCTTAAATTTAAGTGATGCTATAATATTAGTCAATTCCTCATTTTTTTTCACCTCCGACTTCTCTATGTCCACATTTTTTTCTCAACCGGACTATATCTATATTAAGACTATCTGCACTGCATTGAATTCATCCTGATTAAGGCAATTTTATATCAATGTGACTATGAAAGAAGTTGACTGCATAAAACATGATTAGAATCTACAGCTTTTTCTTAGATATATCTAGGTGATTTTCTATTTTCCTTCCATCAGAAATGCGAAAGAAGATGGCTCCTTGATTCTTAAAATTGTTCCTTTTTACTATGAACTCATGCCATACTTCTTTGGTTCTTTTGCAGAAAAGATTTTACCATCGCATATTTTACTTTGTAAGTGGCTAGGCCAGGTAATTAGCTGGAATTCTACAAAAGCTCTAAATGTTATCTTTTAGTAGACTTTTGCAGTACCTGACACTAACCTTCCTGCTAAAGATTGGAATTCTATATCACCAAACTATTGTAGAAAGAAGCGCAGCACAGTCATTAGCCCAGACCTCAGCAACCATGCACACCATGAAGCATACTTTTCCTTTTACTGATTTTTTTTCCCCTTATAGTTGTATCTTTTGGAGACATCAGTACTTATGTACTGCTCCTTGCCTCTTTCATTGTGAATCAACATGCGTAACACACTGCTCTTAATTATTTTCCAATCCAGCCACTAATGTTACATTCCACTTCTCCAACTCCTGTAATATTATGAAACAGCTATAACTGCATGTTAATAAAAAAAGCATGACCCACGCAATACACAAGTATATCCAGCTGCGCGCGGGTGCGCGCCCTGGCACTAGTTAATTAAAGCACGCAGCGGGCAACGGAAACATGCGACGTCTCAACGCAAAGCTAGTAGGATAACGCTGAGCAGTTGCTACACAAACAAAAAGACCTAACCAGTCTGACCTGCCATATGAGATGCGGCCAGTGACTATTCGACAGGTCGCGGCGATCGAGCTCGGTCGGATCAGAAGACTAACCACTGCTCGAAACTACAGTGAAATAAAAAATTGCACTGTCATTAAGGTGACTACCGACAGGACAAGTACATGAACGAAAGAAGAAAAGACAGCTTTCTTGTGTGGGTAGTCCACCTACAGGAAAAATTCATATATGTATTTTTGCACGTTAAAAAATTTCTTGTTGGTACTTTTAGTCATAGAAAAATTACAAAGGAAAAATTAGTCCATCAGGTCCTCACACCAGCCAGATCGAGCATAGGTACGAAACAGAAGCACAAAACACGACCTCCCATCCTAAACAAATTTCACCTACGGGCATGTCTGGCTACATACAAATACACTACAATCCATATAGTTTGGAAAAGACTGCATAAAATTCTCCATGTCCTTACACTTGCCTATGAGAAAGAAAGCCTTCGGGTGAAAAAAAAAGAAACCCTCGTGCACACCCCTCCTCTAGTTGCCGATGCACACTTATCAATATCCACACCTTCCTGGTGAGCCATGATGCAACTCTATCGACTACGCATGTCCATTGCGCCTCCCATTGCCACTCAGCCCTGGCCTGCCCAGGCATGTCTCACCACTCGCTCCTCCTTTGTCTAGACCTCCTTGTTGGTATTTTTTAAGAATAGATAAATCATGTTTAATAAATTCATAAATTAATACACAGTGATATTATCTTAATCTTGCATACACCACTAATGCTGTGTCGGGGAAATGCACATAGCTTTTCATACCATGAATATATCCCCAATAACAACGCTAGATAATATGTCAGATAATTCTTTATGATTATAGATTAATGTTACACAAGCACATAGAGTTACTGCTGTTCCATTTCATCCAGAAGTATTCAGGGTACCGTTATTTATATTTTCCTAAAAAACATAATTTGGTAGAGTGTAGTACAATGTAGATAACATGGCCGCGTGATAGATCAATATTCAATACAAGGGTACATGATAGTTTTCATGATAGTGGAGGAACACATACTTGAACATATTTGAGAAAGATAAATATAAAAGAAATAAAGAATAAAGAACAAGGAATAGTCTAGTGTGGAGCTATCTTATCTAATACAGTAATGCCTAAGTTAGTTGATGATCATTCTTCATATACAAACACTAATTAGAGCTAGGCAACAAAATGGATCGGGAAGCAACCGAGTGTTGGTTTGCCAGCATCCTCATATGAGAATTTATGCACTCCTACACTATACACCATAGCTAGATGTGGGAGATTGCAAAAGACGGAACCATAGACTATGAAATACATTTACCTATCCCCTTATACCCAAACACTATGTTTATGTATAAAGAAACTATTTAAGTCCACTCGAGACTATGACCCTCTGGATTGACAAGTATCAGACTGGACACACCGTCAAGCATGATAAACCACCATCTCAACTTAGCTCTTATCAGATTAATACATAGAATGAAAATGATTAAGAACTAAGTTATTTATGTTGATATAATAGCACAAATGAATATAACATCTAAACTATGCTCTAATTAAATAGCATAACTGTAATGATAAAATAAGAATAAGAACAATAACTAGAGAAATGATATATCTTATTCATACTAAGATGCTTCTCTAAGGAGTTGAGCCCTCCAAAATAGCTTCCTAGCTCCAACTGGACTAGGGATAAAATACAAAGGTGGAAGATACTACTCAAGTATGGTTGTGTTCTCTAATTCTAGAGGTTCTCTTCCTCTTGTTTTATAGTAGAGAAGGTCGGTTTTGAAGGAGATAATTATAGTAACCATCAAAAACTGCCTCGAGATACCACCATACGACCACCAAAGGAATGTGGGGTTGAGGGGAGCCAGGGGTGCCCCCGGTGGGCCCACTCGCCATCGCCTTCGTATGGTGGACTCCTTGTTGGGCCTATATCTCGGTTATGTCGGTTGTTGGCCTAGATTTGCAATATATATGGGCCTTCCTTCATAACCCAAGCCAAAATGGACTGAAATACGCCTTTCTTGATTGCACATTTTAGCTGTTTTCACTTGTTTTCTTAAAAATGAATAAATTTCTAATACAAGAGGAACTCGATAAATAATAAAATGTATATTCATGGAAATTTTCTTTTTCATCCTTTTTTACTTAAATTGGTGGGTGTGTGTTGGTATTTCAAACGTCATTACTAATTAACGAGATTAGAAACACATGGTATGAAATTAACTTGTCATTAACAACTAGCCACTTATCTCTCACCCACATCCCTAAGCATGAACTAAGTTGTCATCCCTAATTGTATATGCTAAGGATAAGTATAGGTTTATATATATATGTATCAATCAATATGACTAGGCAGAAATATCGATATAAACTAAGAACGGTTCTGCAAGCGGACAGATAATTATACCATTGTAGCATTTACCTAGAGAGTTCTTCCAGGTTGTCAATTTATATTTATACCACTGGGAAGGTCTATGTAGGACTTATATCTATAACTTACACTATTGATGTCAACTTATACTATTGATGTGAAAAGTAAACCATAACTAGAATCCTCCTCATAACACGGATAAGTCACGTGATAAAAGATATATAATAGATAATGATCAGTCATCATAAATAGATAAACATCAGAGCTCTTAGTAATAGCTAGCCAATGGATAAACTCAGGAATAAATACTAAGGTAATTCAATAACTACATCAATGAATACTCTAATTAGTGCAATTACATCTAGCAATCATTGTTAAGTTAATCCTACATCATGATCACATGTAAAGAGGCATTAACTAGGAAGGATGTGAAACAGAGTCATCATCCAACTTTGTGACCGTGCCCATGCTAGTCCTACGTACGGAGGTTGGACTATAGAGGAACCAACGCAGCCTGCCACCGCGCGGACTACCACACGCCCCAAGCACATCGGGGTGCACTCGCAGATAAGCAAGATATCTAAACACCACGTCTACATATCGCCGCCAATCATTCACCCACGATATCTACGGATGAACGCTATACGAGCAATTACATAAATTCAATAGGATCAAACTAACTATGCTAAACATATAATCAAAGCAGACAATGAGTATTGCAATTAAGAACATATAAGAGATTAAGAACAATGTTGCCTGAATCATAATATTAAATACAATAAGAGCAAAGTACTAGAACTATACCGAACTCCACGCTCTAGATAGACGCTAGGGGCTCCGGATCCCACTGAAGAACTAGAACTCTTCTACTTCTAATCTAACTAGGCTAAAGCTATGAACTAGAGAGACTCTGATGAACTAGAGAAGGCTCTTGATGGCTTGATCTCCAAATGACTTGATGCCTCCGGGGGAGGAGGGGTCCGCCCCTTTATTTATAGCCCTGGGATGAACGTGCGCCGCAGATCAAACCGACATAACCAATGGCCGAGATGCATCGGGAGAGGCGGTGGAGGAAACTTCCGAAGGGGGCCGAAACCCCTAGAGAGGGCGCCG
The DNA here is from genome assembly GCA_015844335.1 of Chrysopogon serrulatus. Classification (NCBI taxonomy): domain Eukaryota; kingdom Viridiplantae; phylum Streptophyta; class Magnoliopsida; order Poales; family Poaceae; genus Chrysopogon; species Chrysopogon serrulatus. Next base: position 136,877 of record JADLZL010005370.1, read on the forward strand.
GCCGGCGCCATGGTGGGGCCAGCCGGCCCCCACTGGCGGCGGCCCCCCAGCTTGCTTTGGGTGTCTTCTAGAGTCTTCCCACGTCCGATGTTGATCTTTCCCGTGGTGGATAAGTTTCATGGTTAATATGCACTTCAATCCCTCTTTTAAGCTTTTCTGGAAAAGTCCCTGGAAAATATAGAATATGTAAAACTCGTGGAAATTATCGGTTAAAACCCTAGACTAGTGTGTAATCATGTATCCTCTTGTGTTTAAAGTTCTAATGAATGTTGACGTTATCCACCGTCAACAGTGTGATTTCATTGTTAACGACTATAAACACTCCATCAACATCGCACACGCATGCACGCCCGCATACCTCATGCTGCCCCCTCTAGGCCCTCTGCATTTTCCCTGGGCCCTTCTCTCTCTCCCCCTCAAGGTGGTGGCCTCATTCAAGGGCCTTTGTTCACTTGACTGAGGTAGCAACCCTCTTCCTTAGCTTTCTCTCCGACCCATAGAAGGCCCTCGCTCCTCACGTTCAAAGCTAGTGTCCTCAATCTTGCCACTGCCTAGCCATAGTCACCGATCAAGATAGCAACTTAAGCTTAAATGTTAAAAGGCGACCAACTAAAATTCCTACGCCATCAAATATAGTCTAACCTTTGAGCTATCTTAAACCCCATGTAGTATTTGTTAAGTACTTTTGTACTTATAGTTGTTTTACTTTTATAATACTTGCCAAAATCCTAGATTGGTAGTAGATTGCTAGACTTTGGAGGACTTTAAGCTTGTCATCAACCTATCAGTAGTCCCTATGATGTTGGAGTCTTCACTTGAAGGACAAAGTTCACTATTAAATTTCCACCTTGTCTAAACACCCCAAATGTGTTGCGATAAACCTAAAATCGTTGCGATAATAGCAATAGCAACACACATTTTTTGTTGGGAGGCATTGCAGGTTCTTGCATGGGTATAGCCTTGGACAACACTTTTCTTCAAAATGGTGCAATAGCGTTTTGGAATTGCAATACCTGGGGTGTTGCAACCTATGTTTTTGCTACAGTTGTATGTGTGGCAATAACAACTAATGAAACACCTTAGGACGTTGCTGGACCTTGCAATGGCAACATGCCCATTTCATAGCAAATAGTGCACTAGCAATGACGTCCATGTGTTGCAAAAGAATGTATTGCCACGCATAACAAGTGTAGCAATATGGATGATGTCGCAACACCAAGAAGTTGTGGCAACAGGTGCAATTGCAACAACCAACATTTGATTGCTATAAAGTGCAATCGCTATTGCTACGCATTACGTGCGTGGCAATAAGGATTATGTCGCAACACTAAGAAGTGATAGCAACATGGAATAATTGCCTCATTCACACTTTAGTTGCTATAAGGTGCAAGCTCTACTGCTACGCCAATTGTTCGTTGGTATAGGATATGTTGCCACAAAAACACGATTGCCAATACCCGCTTTTAAAACACTTTTGGTTTGGCGCCAACAAACAATATTGTAGCACCATTAATAATTAAATAGAAACTTAATAGACATCACACATCATTTGAATAAAGCCAATTAATTAACCAAAATATTGACTTGTTTAATTTGTTCACATATAGAATTCAATGACCCAATTTCAAACTCAGGCTACACAAAAATTGAAACAAAAATATCCCAACACAATTGTTCCTAAACCAAAAAATCTAAGATGCCCAGACACCACTGCAGCTTGGCTTGACTTGGCCTGATTTGTACGATCCCATCACTCGTGTGCTCCACTCAATCTAAGTTCGTCCTGAAATAAAGAATATTGACATTTGATATAGGCTTTCAGTTTTTCAGTACAGTGACATTGCAAATCACATGTTCATACGATATATAATTGTCAGAAAAATGAAGCTACAGAAAATTACCTCAATATTTGCAACCTATGCTTTCAATTCCTTTTGTTTGATCATCTCTTAGCCACAGGATCACTCAATTGTCTCTTAGCCAGAGTATATCTATGTAAGAGATTGAGAAATACCAACACCATAGTCATTTCATCATCAAACTAACATAAAGAGTCGTGCCTAGACCTATACTGAGATACCCTCCAGGCCTCAATATTAAACTCTACTGAAAAGTAGCAGCTACCTGCAGCCACAAACATCAAACATTAGTCAAAAATATTAAGTTTAGTATTAACTAACAGTTGAAGCATAAAAGAGAAATCTGAAGTTAGCAGATGTGGTCGTGAGTATAGGTTCACGAGTGCAGGTCTAGGACAGGGTTGGCTGCAAGTGCAAGGATTAATTTTGCAGAAATCCTTGCAAAGAACGCGCCTGTGCAAAAGCAGATTACTATCACTTGAGCAACAGCATACTAAATAACTAAATGGATATCAGCATATCCTACTGGATAAGCCAGCATGACACAACCAGAGAGAAGCTAATTAAATTACTGAATAAAGATTATTATATAAACAAGCACATTGGACAGAGGAAAATCTGAACCAAATAAAAATAATAGTTAATAGTACTGAATTGTAGTTTAGGATAGCAGCGCAAGCCAGCAATCATAGAATGTAACCAGAAATAGCAAACTACAACTATCTTTTTGGGAATAGAAAAGAAAGTTGTACAAACTGTCGACATAAAAGTGCAGTTCACTGAAAATGGGTTTAATCTGAATTTTTAGAACCAATAGAGCAGTGAAGTAACAAAACAATATAACATTAAATCAATCAAGTAGCAAGGACTGGTTAGGCGCTGCAAATAGTTCTTGCAAATCTGGCACTACAATAGATCCCGAGGCTTATTCACTGAAGCTGATGCATTGAACTGAAAGAGAAGTTCTGAATTCTGAAAACCTTGACTGGTTCCAGGAACAAAAGAGAACATGCAAGCCATAAAATTTAAAAAGGGTACTGTAGCTTGACTTGTTACAGAAAGTGTTAAGGGTGTCGGTCCTTTGGGTAGCTGGCCCTCGACTACGGAGCTCGTAGTCTTGTGCTGTTGTCGTCTAGGCCTAAGGTTATGCCCCTCGGTTGGCTAGGCTTGGTTGAAGATGAGAGAGAGAGAAAAATATATTTTTTTTTGAAAGGAAAGAACTTATATTAAGCTAACAGATCATGTTTACAATCATGTTCTAAAGCTGCCGATGCGCAGGCCGAAACACCTTCAGAAACAAAACCAGAAAAAAATTCTTTCCTACCAAGCTACCCCAACACATGGGCCACTCCATTAGCACTTCGGTGGCATTTTAAAACTCGGAATTGCTAGAAAAAACTCAAGATTCTCTTAGTTTCTTCTATGATGTAGCAGTTTGTCGACCGGTTTAAGCTCCTATCTGTGAGAGCTTGGACAACATTTTTGCAATCTGATTCCAGACAAATAGGCCCCAAAGAGGATATAAAAGCCTTGCGAATTCCAAACAGTGCCGTTAAACATTCTACCTCTTCGGCTGATCCACAGGAGCTATCACAGGACGAACCAGAGAAGATAACATCACCTTGATGGTTTCTGGCAACAAAACCAGTCTCTGCCCGTCTCTTGTTGTGATCATAGATGGCGTCCACATCTAATTTTATCCAACCAAAGGGAGGGGGTTCCCAAGGATATATCTTGTCACATACAGGATTAACTTCGAGAGGGACTTTTGGTATTTCAGAGTTGCAAGGAGATTTGCCTTTACATGAATGAGGATAACCATTAGCTGCATTTGGGTTCAGGGAGACCAAATAATTTTCTAGAAAAGCCACCGAAGTAGATACTTTAGAATCACCTTTCTAGAACACAATGTCATTTCTGTGGTGCCAGGTCCTCCAGAACAGGAGCATCAATTTGATTCTGAGATCTTCTGACACACTATTTAGCAAGACATTAAGTCAATCCGGTCCTGTATAATTGAAAAGAGCCTCACCCGGGAGATCCCAAGTCTGACGAGGGCACAACGTAGCACAATTGCTTTGGTATAGCGGACCAAGGCGTGGTGTCCATGTTCAGGTTCAACTCTGCATATAGTGCAAGTAGGTTCAACTCTGTTTGTCGGACCCAAGGCATCTCGGGCCAATTTCCATGCAAAGATTTTAATTTTTGTGGGACTGGTGTTTTCCAGATAGCATTGAAGATGTTTCTGTCAGCAGATAGACTTGTACCACATGACTTTGGAGATTTGGATTCCACAACAAGTTTGTATGCACTTCTAACTGAGAAGACACCATTTTTTCAAAGTGCCAAGCAAAAATATCTTCTCCCTCCGACTCAGGTATTTTGATGCCAAGGATTTCTTCAGCTTCATGGTGAAGGAAAGTCTTTCTAATGAGTGTTTCATTCCAGCCCCTGGGATTTTGAAGCGTCAAGTCAGCCACTAATTCTAAAATTCTTTGCTGGACTTAAAATTTTTCAGGAGCCAGATCGAGGTATCCAGTTGTCTCTCCAAATTTGGATTTTCTGTCCACTATTGACTCTCCAGATAATACCTTTTTTAGGAGTTCTAGACTATGTTCAATGCCTTTCCAACATTGTGAGAAATCCTTTGGGAAACTAGTATCAAGCAGATTACCAAACGAGAAATATTTGCTTTAAGCACTTTTGCATAGAGGCTGTCTGGGAATTGTAGAAGGCGCCAGGCTTGTCTAGCTAGGAGGGCTTGATTGAATAATCTAAGATCTCTGAAGCCAATACCTCCTCTCAATTTTAGTTTGCTAATTTTGTCCCAGGCAAGCCAATGAACCTTTTTCCTTTCATTTTCATCACCCCACCAAAAGTTCCTTATCATTTGTTCAAGATCATCACAAAGACCTGCAGAGAACTTTAAAACACTCATGGTATATGTGGGGAGGCTCTGTGAGACTGACTTAACCAGAACCTCTCTGCCCCCACTTGATAGTTATTTCTCTGTACAATCATTGACTCTCTTGCTAAATCTTTCTTTCAAGCTTTTGAATTTACCATTAACCATTCTTCCTTCCGGAACAGGAAGTCCAAGATATTTTTCCTTAAAATTTCTGGTATGAGTATCCCAGCAGTTGGAGACTGCAGAGGCATTAGCATCAAAAACTTTATGACCAAACATAATACTACATTTGTTTTTGCTGATTAGTTGTCCAGAGCCTTTTTCATAGGTGTTCAGAATATTCTTCACAGCTTGAGCCTGTTCTCCGTTTGCTTTCACAAAAAGAAGACTATCATCAGCAAACAAAAGGTGAGAGATGCCTGGAGCATACCTAGAAATGTGAAGATCCTGCAGCCGTCCATCAGCAATTTCTTTATTTAATAAAGTTGACTATTTAATAAAGTTGACAGCCCCTCAGCCGCCAGCACGAAGAGATAAGGAAACAAAGGATCTCCTTGTCTAAGGCCACGCGAAGGTCCATAGGAATCCAGAAGGTGACCATTTAGGTGAACCAAATATTTAACGATTCTAATGCATTCCATCACCCAGCCAATCTATCTACTTTCAAATCTGAGTTTTTGCATAGCATTTTCCAAGTAATCCCAGTCAACACGGTCGTAAGATTTGGCCAAATCCAGTTTGTAAGCATAGAACTCCCCCCTTTTGTCATTATTAGACTGAATAGCATGGAGACACTCAAAGGCTATGATCGGCATTATCTGTAATCATACGGCCTGGAATGAAAGCACTCTGAGTTGGTGAGATAATGTACTGTAGCAGCGGTCATAATCTGTTCACCAAGCATTTTGAAACCACTTTGTAGATAACATTGTAGAGGCTGATAGGTCTATAATCTTTGAGGCCTTTTGCACTTTTCATTTTTTGTATTAAAACAATCACTGTATCATTGATTCCATCAGGCATTTTGCTGGAAGAGAAAAACTGCATGATACTTTTTGTAACATCTTCTTTTAGAGAGGCCAATTTCTTTGGAAGAACCTTGCTGGGAAGCCGTCCAGCCCTGGAGCTTTAAGAGGCCCAATTTGGAATAAAGCATCACTTATTTCCTCTTCAGAAGAATCACTTATTCATATCAATGTTAACACTCGGCCGAAGGTGATCAGTGATTAAGCCAGGAAGCACTGAAGGGTCTTTTGTGAATAGGCTAGTAAAAAAACCGTTTGTAATCTTGCTGATTTGGTCTTCATCAGTTACCATCTGATTTGCTTGTCCCTTAATCGTTCCTAGTATACGGATATATATAGCCCTTGGCTGTTACACGACGTGAGCTAATTGCTCCTAAAGAAAACAGACTCTTGCTAATAAAAGGAAATGGACTCTATATAAGAAACTAACTTATTCTAGAGCTACTGGACATTGCGTCCTGGGCTGCAACCGCACGCTCCTCGCGTTCTGCTGTACGCTGGACGTCTCGGGCTTGCCCACGTCTCATGTACGTGCACGCCCACATGACAGAAAGTATCACCAAACATGGCAATGAAATCCAATAAAAATGAAAATTCAACAAAAGCCTTGCCTCATCACAAGCAACACATTCCAGCAACTAGTTCAACAAGGCACCATGCTCACATAGCAATAGGTGGTAGTCAGGTAACATGAGGTGGTAGTCAGGTAACATGATAAAAAATGCTAGATAGGTAGCAGGATAAGTAGCAGCTTCAAGAATGGAAAAGAAAAATCAGAAACATAGAAGTAGCCATTTTCAGATAAGTAACAGCTTGCACAATGACAACAAAAAAAACTCTAACTTGAAAAAATAAACTCTTATGCATGATGATGGATGCATGATGAACGTGCACTGATTATGAAAGCAAAAATAGAAAAAAGATTGAAAATCAGCAAAGGTTGTGTCATAGCGAGCAACAACACTGACTCTAGACTTCCTTTGCTGCTCAAGCCAAAAGGCTTCAGTTCCCAAGGAAAGGTTCTTGGTGACACACTGAAATGCACAAGCCAAAAAACTATGATTTCATATCTTAGTTGCCAGATGCTGAAATGCTAGAAGAAGAATGTTAGGCTGCTAGCTGTAGAAACTCTTGTCTGAAATTAATTTCTATATATTAAAGGCGCCTATATTAAAATAATTCATGAAATTTCCTTCTATCATGATGAAACTAAACTCATGAGATTTATGAGAATTTCTATTCGATAAAGGCAGAGATGAATGTTTATGGTCTGTGTTAGGAAAGGCAAAGGTCTATTTAGTGTTTTTATCTGTACACAGATTCGCAATGGCAACATCTCTGATTTATCTATAGTAGCTTAGTACTAACTACGTTCCAAATTATAGTTCATTTGACTTTTTTGACCCCAAATTTGACCACTCGTCTTATTCAAAAAATTGTGTCAAATATCACATCTTTTGTTGTTGGTTGCTTTACTAACAAAAATTTTCAAGAATAACTTCACAATTTTTTGAATAAGACGAATGGTTAAACCTAGAGTCAAAAAAGTCAAATAAACTATAATTTAAAATAGAGGGAGTAGATTTTAACTAATTCTCTATATTCTAAATTCTTAGCTTGTGGCATTTTAAGTGTGCTTTATTAAGCAGCCATAAAGTCATTGAAAAGAAATAAACTATCTGGTGACACAATCTTCAGTCAGACATGATGAAATAAATTATATCCAATGAGATTAAGTGTTTCATATTCTCTACCACCGAAATTGGTTGTACAGCCAAACTATGCAATTTGCAAAGTTTTTAAAAAATAGCAGTAACAACAGATTGGTACTTTTAGTTGTAACTGATGGCTACAATAAGCTTTGTTTCGTATATGCAGAAATTGGCCTCTGATATAAGAGGTTCAGAAATTGGCCTCTGATATAAGAGGCATGGATTTATACAGCTCTAAGTCACAAACATGACATCAGGTTTGAGGAAGCTGATGACAATGAGAACAGTCAGTTGAAGATGCTATCAGGACACAATCAGATATATATATGTCCATTAGTGGAACTAGAAATAATTAAAAGATCCACTGTAGAGTAACTAATCTAATAATTAATAAACAAAAAGATTCAACAGACAGGCGCTAATCAGGACTAAGTCACTGTTTGAGAGATCTATTTTTTAACGACTCATTCCATAGTATATGCATTGTTATATTCATTAAATCAGTCAATGTTAGAATGTAGCGGTGACATCTTTGGATCCATCATACTTAGAACAAACTTTTTTGGAAGCCCCTTTTTTTTTTGCTAGATTCAGTTCTTAATTTCTCACAAATTGATTTCTGTAGGATAGTAATGTTTGCTAATTTGAGTGGCTCATTGTTTTTTTTTTTTTTTTTTGCTTACTCATGAATTTGCTTGAAAAACGTTGTTACCCTTTGAGTGTAATTTGAGTTTCAGTCTGCAACCTCTACATGGATCAGTACTTTGCAAAACAGTGCAAACTGTAAACATGTGTGTGGCTTGCCCTACTAGATGTCCTGTTTAAATAAATAAATAAGTTATTGATCTTTGTTTCTACTTTTTAACTGCCAACTTAACTTGCACTCACTGCTGTTGATTTCCTCTGATGACATTTTTGTTAAGCAAGGAGTGTCATGTATAACTGAAGCTATGTTACTTCTTGCTTAACAAACTACGTTTTGATTAACAGGCTCTGTTCCTTCTGGAGCTATTCTGATTGTATTAATATTTTGGTTGGATATTGATTCAGTGTGTCCATTCTACCAGGTGATTTTAGTGTCCTTTCGTTCTATCCATGTGTTTCCAATCTTCAGATAGTTGGCTTGGTCTTTCTTGATGTGAGATAAACTCTGCTTTTCTTAAAGAGTTAGCATGTAGACCAAAAACCTTTTTACAGGTACTATTCAGGGGAACCTACTGGCTTCGACAATGGGCAGGACTGCAGCGACGTGAGAGCCTCAGGGAACAGCTGAAGCTTGCTACCCAGCTGCTGGAGACGTCAGCTTTACAATTCTTTAGTTCTAATGGATGGTTATCAACTAGGTTATTGGTCTTTCCTAGTCAAGACTTTACAGTTGTTTCGTTGTCTTTAAAGTCTAGGTCTAAACTTAAGTGTGTGCGAGAGTATGTGTTTCTCGTTTGATCAAACGTTGTAATAATTGACTTGATTCTATCGCTTGGTAGATGAGGCTGGATATACACTATATATCCTTTATCTAAAAAAAAGCACTACGCTTTGATTAGCCAGGCTAAATTAGTCACCTTGTCTACTATAGTTGCTTACCCTTAGCATGTTTGGCTCAACATATGGTACAGACTAATCTTTCCCCAAAGTCAACTTGGTTATTTCTGTGATGTCCTGAAGTCAACTCCTATATATAGGATTGGCAAAGTTTTGTAGTTCGTAGTGTCATGTATAACTGAAGATTGTTCTGTATAGAATGCTATGTGCTCCTTGTTTTAGCTATTTTTTAGTGACAAAAGAACATCAGATTAGCTCTCATGTTTAAACATAGTTACTAGGCTCCAATATATCTGTTGTAGCTGCTATCGTTCCTTTCCATGCTTAGATTAATGCCTTCATATTAGTGAAAAAAAAAAGAACAACATCAGATTAGCTCTCATTCTCTTTTGGCTTGGCATGTGACTGCAAATCCACAAGGAATGCCTTATGAAGCCATTACTGTTTTTACCTTGATTCAAATATTATCTGATTTGGCTTGCTACACCTTGTTGTGTATATGTGCTATGTGCCTTGTTGCTGCACTGCAACCCAGCAGCGGCACTCCATATATAACAGATGAAAACAGCATCTTTGAAGCATAGTCTTCAGGTATATTGTTTACAGATCTAACTGGTTAGTAGATCCATCAACCTAGAATAGTAATTGAATCTTCATTTATACAAAATAGCAGGTCATTTAGTTAATTCACATTGCTTTCCTCTTTTCTTTCAATTGATATAAATCTAGAACCATACACTGTGTTAATAGATCATCCAACAACTGAACCTCAGCAGTGATCTTCTGATCGTGAACCAATACACTATGGAACATGCATTGTGTTAGACCCCTGAAACTCTATGCTGTAACCGTACAGTTAATGTCACTCTTGTATAATCTGGTAGCCAAGGCTCTATCATCCAAGTTTGCTTTCATTTAGAATGCATAGTTTGTTTTGAAAGACATGTATATCCTCAGAAATTAAAGTCTTATTTGATTTGGATAAATCACTATTGTAACGAGCTATGACTTTGGGAATGATCTGGTAGCTGAAAGACACTGGGTTTATAATGCCTCCATGATTTTTTATTTTTTTTGCCATAAGTCATCATCAAAGAAATTGCTCACTTGCTCGATGGAAGAAGAAAATGGTATGCCAACTCTCTGATGTACTAGCTGCTATCAACACATCCTTGTGTTTGGCTGCAAACTGAAGTTACATTCACGTAATTTTCTTTGGAATAGGAGAAGCTCAAGAAGAGGTCGGTCTCTGATGTCGAAGCATACACATCAACAAGGATGGGTGACGAAGAGGCATTAAAGTGGATGATGACACCTCTGCTGCAATTTTGCAGATTGTTACTGCTGCAGCAGAGAGGCGCTTCATTAGGAGCCATCCACATATACCGCTTGATGCTGTGATGCCAAACCACCAGCATTGTCGGCACCCAGCACCTTGCCTTCCGCTCCCCTTCCTCGGTTCCTTCCTCCCTCATTCGTTGGCCAAAGGTGCAGGTGCGTGCTCGGCAGACATATGGAGATGGTGTTCCTCTAGGCTGCAGTGACCAAAGGTGCAGGTGCGTGCTCTGTGTTGCAGCTTCATCTCCATCTCAGTATCTCTATGGCTTGCATGGATAAATCAATGTCTGTCATGACTCATCCTTGGTAGTTGGTTCTGTGTTCTCTACTTTTTCCTGCTAGAAGTGTGCTATTAGCAATAATGCCAGCTTTGATGGCCCTTAACTCAAGACAGGTACAAGTGTAGAGTGGCCTTTCCATAGATGTGCATACCACTCCTAAGAGTTGTGTTGTGATTTGTTCTAGTACATATATACTGTAGCAATTTCTTCTGTTGCCTGCAGATTTCTACAACTGGAATGGAGTAAATATCTGATACTGTGAAGGGTCATCATTTACTGGTGACATTGAGATTGTGGACACTATGTTTTGAACTTATATGGATTGTACCACCAGTTTTACAGAAAAAATGAGACTGGCGACGTTGAGAGTGTGGAGACTGGAGAGTGTGGACACACTGTATGCTTTCATTTAAATGGTCAGGCCGTGGAGTGAAGTTGCCCATTCATATTTTTTGTGTGCAAGGGCTACCTTAGCAAGAACAATGGCCTTGGCGTATTGAGAACAAGTGCCTCCTATAATATGTTATGTTCATACCAATCTATTATATCAATATAATTAATGCGTCGTTGCTAAATATGAGTCTTTGAGTCATATTCATTCTTTTTCTTTCCTAAGGTTATTTCATTTGGATGCTAAAAAATAAAGGTTATTTCATTTGACAAATATAGCTGTATTCATTCTTTGTCAAAGTTGTTATTCCATTTAACAAATGAAACCGCAAAGTTATCACGCATGCATGGACGTTTGCAGATTACTAGTGATCAAATTAAAGTAGCTAGCCAACGTGTGGCCATGCACTTGCTCTTTCTCGTCTCGTGGGAGGAACAAGGAGTCTCCTGGTGCATGCATCGTGGGCATGATGTGCGCTGTCACGACCATAGGACATCGGGAGTTAAGCCGATGAAATACAGGTGTCTCCTACATCAATATATTACAATGACACTATAATTTTATAGCAACCAAATACATCTGTGGTAATAGACATATTGTTGCAATAAACAACTACCTATTGCAATGGTCATAAGAAATATTACAACCCAACAAAGATGTGGCAATAGCAACATACTATTGCATCACTTTTGATATTAAGTTGCAATAAGTATCTATCTAATTGCAATGGTCCTGATGAATATTACAACCCAAGCAACAACACTGTTCTATATGGTTGCAAGAGCATCGGCAATGCCAATCAATACTAATGCAACAAAATATCATCATGGTAATATTTTTAACTATTGCAACGCTTTTCAAAAAATGGTTGTTATAGATCTCACCTCTTGCAACGATGAATGTAAATATTACAATGCACTATTTTTGTGGCAACACAGTCCCCCTATTGCCACAATTTTGAACAAATGTTGCAAAACACATCCCTATTACAACATAATTTATGGTGTTGCAAAAAAGAATGCCACGTGGCAATAGGGTGAAAATCTAATAATTGTCTTTTCTGCTTTTTTGTTGGTTAAGGTTATATCCTTTATATGAAATACACTAAATTGGTAGCAGATCGCTAGTGTTTGAAGGACTTAAGCTTGTCATCAACCGGTCAGTAGTCCCTATGATGTTGGAGTCTTCACTTGAAGAACAAAGTTGCCTTTCTAGTGTTTGTTGTTTAAGATTATATCCTTTGTATGAAATACATTATGCACTAAAGTATTATCTTTTGATATTACCCCTATGTGTAGTGATACGTGTGATTTGACATTATGGGCTCACACATTGTGTGTACCTAGTTTTGTCTTTTAAATTGGTTTTTGTACCACTTTGTACTATCTAGTTTGACACCCCTTTGTAGCATACCAATAAGTGAAAAGGTTTTAAAACTAATCTACGCATTGCTACATGCTATAAACATAGATGCAAGAGCATGCTATCACATTGATTACAAAGTTGAAACATTTGACATGCTCGACATCATCACTTACATTATTACAAATCTAATGCAACTTGAATAGGCTAAAATAGAAGTAAAACAAAGAAGATATGATGAAAACAATGTTGATGGAAGCTTCATAAGTAACCCAAACTTATTTCTAAAATAAAAGAAATCAAAAAGTGATTTTCTAAAAAACATCGGATGGATTGTGGGTTTGATTTGTGAAAGCTGAGTAGGTTTTCACAAAAATGCTCAGCTGACCTTCATTGCCCAAGTGGCCACATGGCGTGCGGGGTTAGTTGGATCTGTGGAGCAGCTATGCTCTAGAGCATTGAGCCGAGTCCACCACTATCCTATAGACCAAACTGGTACATTGAGTGGAGATCGTGCTATTGATTGAAGAATGGATGGCTAGGGTTAGGGCTCGAGTTTATGGTCATCAACACAGTGTCCTAACTCAGCAACGCCATGGCCCGTGAACTAGCTTCCGTCGGAATTTCTCTAGAACAATGATTTCATGATAGTCTATGTGAAATGCACATTGGTGTAGTTGGTGCCATAGATACTAGTCTACATGGTTGGTGATGACTACGAATAGCCGAAGGCGGAACTAGGCTAGGCTTGGTGGCTCAAGATTGATCTTGATGAAATGGTGACCTTACGCACATATAGAACGTTGCAAGAGAGGAGGAAGAGAGATCATAGAGAACACAGGCCCAGGCTTGATCCTTACCTTCTTTGAATGCTCTACAATGGGGTCTAGTAATAGTAAGGCGGTGGCACAGATCAAATGCAACAGTGGGAGTTAGGGTTTCTGGTAGCATAAGCAAGCTCCAAGGCAAGGGGGCAGCTGATCTACGGTTTGATGGATGCGGCGAGGTGTGGTGGGGTCGACTTATATAGCCAAGAGGCTGCACCATAGATGGAAACGAGGAGATCATATCAATGTGGATTCCATCAGGTTCAGAGTAGGAGGGTGGGATGATTTCCATCTAATGAAGAAGACGACACCTTCGCTGCTGACAAAAAGTGCAGGGACTGCTACTCAGTGAGACATAGAGCGGAAGGAAAGTGCATGCATGGACCTCCCTCTATGTTGTCGTGCCTCAAGGGATTGCGGTGGCATTCTTGGCCAGAGAAAGGGACAGAGGTAGCCCCCAGGCGATCAAGAGACTCAGTTAGGGTTTTATCAGACCTATGGGTGTCACAAGCTTCTCTTCCTCTCCTGTGATGCCCTTAATCCAAGAGTCTAATACACCCTCTATATTTGCTTCTCTCTAGCCTCCTATACCCATGCACGATCTGGCTACATGTTTGCTAGTCAAGATGAGGAGAGGAAGAGGAGCCGAAGCGTGGCACCTAGGAAAGGAAGATGAGAGCAAATAGGAGATGAAGAGTTGCCTATAAGCTCTGTTTGCTTCAGCTTATCAGCTGTTAGAACAATATTTTTTCTCACAAAAATCAGATATTTCAGCTTATAAGTCGCGCTAATATAGACAAAGTTTGGCACCAACAGATGAGTCACTTGCCAGATTTTAATTCTGTAACACCCCGGTCCAGGGCTTAATAGGATTAATATGATACTCATACCAATAAGTTGTAACTTCTTTTCCGGAAGCTCATCTCGAAAGAACTCCAAGGTTAAGCGTGCTTGGCCTGGAATAATTTCAGGATGGGTAACCGACCGGAAATTCGTTCCCGGGTGCGCATGAGTGAGGACAAAGTCTTGCAGAAAAAAAGACCGGTGTTGGTGCGTGGGGGACAGTATTGGTCCTATTAAAGCTATCGGATAAGCGGGCCCGGCCTCGAGGAGGAGGGGACGTTACAAATGGTATCAGAGCCGACTCTCGCGGTTTCACGGGCGCGTGTGTCGCAGTTGCGCAGGCATGGTGCGCATGGTTGGTGTGGATCCGTCGTGGTCACACGGCATGGCACATGCGCCGGCATTGGACACACCGGACGTGGCCAAGGGAGGAGGTTCCGGCTCGGGGTGATCGACGAGGATGTCGACGCTTAAGGGGGGTGAGGATGTAACACCCCCGGGCCCGGGGCTTAATAGGATTAATATGATACTCATACCAATAAGTTGCAACTTCTTTTCCGGAAGCTCATCTCGAAAGAACTCCAAGGTTAAGCGTGCTTGGCCTGGAGTAATTTCAGGATGGGTGACCGACCAGAAATTCGTTCCCGGGTGCGCATGAGTGAGGACAAAGTGCGGAGAAAAGACTGGTGTTGGTCTGTGGGGACAGTATTGGTCCTATTAAAGCTATCGGATGTAAGCGGGCCCGGCCTCGAGGAGGCGGGACGTTACAAATTCGTTCATAGAACCGGCAGAATGTGTAATTCCTCTCACTATTAGCTGCGGTTACCCCTACTACTCCAAAGTGGACATGAGGTCCACAGAACTTTGCAACCATATATGGTAAGTAGGCTACACAAGTTTTTCCATGGTACACTATGGACTTGAGAAATTTTTAATGACACAGAGGAGCCAAGAAAGAAAGATGAATGATGTTAGAAGAACATGCCTTGCGTGTGGGGGAACTGTTGACAGATGTGACTCATGGCCATGGTGGGGTGGGCTAGCAATTAGCCCAGCCCATTAATTACATTGCAGAGGAAATCAGCCTTTTTAATTTGTTGGGCTAGCAAATAAGCCAGAGGTAATAGTTCTTTTCTGAAATCGGATGGATATTGTGCATGCTGCATCTTCATGTGTTATGTTGCGCACATTATTTATTATTACTACAAGTTTCATATTACATCGCGCTAGAAATCATCCTTAATTTTTGTGTTGTATTTGACAACTGACATACACACGAAAGGAACTTTATTGATGCTCTCTCTCATGAAACATGCTGGGACCAGTCGTTTGTCTTGATTAGATGACGAGTGACTTGTACATGTCGATCTTATATACGCTTGGCGGCTTGGCGCTACGGTGGTTGTGGCATAGTATTTCTGAATGCATTTGGGTATGTATGTACCTGATCGAATTATATCATCAGCTGCATGACTATGATAATAATGGGCAGCAGAGCATGCCTAACGTTACCATTGGCATGTCCAAGCACAATAAACAGAATACAAGAAAAGCCTAGTACTATATATAGAAGAGAAACGCACTGATATTATTATATAAATTGGAAATATTATATAGATGGAAATATACAGGCGATTACACGAAGGAAAACGAAAATACTACCACAGAAAGTTATTAAAATAAAATGGACACATAGGAGATATATGTGTGATGAATAGCAAGCGTCCATACAACAAGTCTGTCTCAAGGTTCTAGGATTCAATTCACACCAAAAAAAAAAAGGTTCTAGAGGATTCAAAATCTGAAAAATCAAATTTCAGACCCTACATAAAATAGGATTATTTCGGGCCCAAGGTGAATGTCGGCCCATTCTGGAATGAATCCTAGAACTTCGGTCTGTCTTCTACTTAGAAGCAGGAGCAGGAGCAGGAGCAGCATCAGCACCACCACCACCGAGGTTGTTTTCATCATCAGTGGCCTCGTTGTTGGCGGCGGGCGCAGCAGCATTGGCGCCGACATTGACGGCGGGCTGGTTATTGATGGCTTCGAGGAGCCACTGGTGCACAGGGACGCACTCCCTTGTGTGGCCCGTCCTCCAGTGCAGCGACTGGCAGGCGCGGGAGCAGTAGCGCGCGATGCCGCAGACGTGGCAGCGGCGGTACTCGAGCGGCCGCGTCTCCGGGCGGCCGCAGGTGGGGCTGGAGCACATGAGCAGCAGGCTCGTCGGCGGGAACGGCGTCGCGCGCGCCGCCGCGAACCAGTCGCACAGGAACCTGTTGGCCGGGTGCGGCGGGGCGGTGGGCACGGTGGTGAAGCAGCCGAGGTCGCCGATGAGGCACCGGGGCTGCGGAGGACGTGCGCGTAGGCCACCGCCTGCTCCGCCTCGGTCGGGTACCGGGCGCGGAACTCCTGCAAGTTGGCCGTGAGGGTGAGGCGGCGGCCGGCGGCGACGTCCTGGCGCACGCCGCCGGTGCCGTTGGAGTGGCAGAAGGCCAGGTCGCGCATCGCGCCCATGTGGCCGTGGCACGCGGCGAGCGCGAACAGCTGCGCGGCGGTTAGCGGGACGCCGTCCTCGAAGTCGATGTGCATGCGGTTGTAGTAGACGACCGCCGCGGCGAAGGCGGCGTGCGCGTGGCCCGACGCCACCGCCGTCATCATGCGGGACCAGCCATGGTGCTGTTGCTCGAAGCAGTAGAACTGGATCTGTGTCGATCGGGTGCCGCGCGCACAGACAGTGAGAGACAGAAGCAGATGGACATGCGGATGTGATGTGATGTGCGTGCACGTAGACTAGAAAGAAACAAGGCAAGACCGAGGGCGACGCACCATGCCAAGAAAAAGTTGGCGTCGGCGTTGCCGAGGTCGCCGCAGAAGCGGATGAACGGTCCGCGGCGGCGCACCACCTGCGCGGGAGCACGGACACGCACGCCGCCGACGCCGCCCGGAGCACCGGGGGCTCATCACCAGGTTGCCGAAGGTCTTGCACCTGCGATGCCATGGTTCAAAGTCGAGTAATCCCCGTACGTTCTTCGAGCAGAAACAGATGAGATCGATCGGGAAACCAGAAAAAACAAAACATATAGGAAGTCCAGCCGGCCGGCGTGTGCACGTACACAAGAAGGACGTTGAAAAGGTCGGTCGGCTTGTCGGCGGACGCCGCCAGGGCGGTGAGAATAGCGACCATGACCTCATGGGGGAGCACCTCGAACGCCCCCATCGCCGCAACCCGTGATGCCGCCGCCGCCATCCGAGCTCTTCTCTTTGCCTCCAGACGACGCAAACTTACCATAGTGGCCACGTTCTCTTTGAATTCTCTTTCGATAGCTCTGCTACTGATGTGAGCAATGCTTCTTCACTTCACTCCAGTCCTTAGAGTGAAGAGAAGAACAAGATCGAGGCTGCTGAAACTGGAACTGGATGGAGATCAGCAAAGCCATGGCAGTGGTATTTATAGCGGATCGGAGGAGCGGGGTGGACAGTGTGAAGCAGCGTGCGGCCAGTTTACCCAAAACCCCTGATAACCCCGCACGGCGCTAGACGGAGTGACGCCGTGAGGAGGCTGCGCCGTTAGAATCGATCGACGGCATGTCCGTCCGGCCGCCGGCCGGCCGTCCGGGACACCACCCACGCAGGGCTGCAGGTGCTGCGCGCCCGTTTCCTGTCGTCGCGCAGCCCTGTTCCGCAAAAGACCACCAGAGCGGCGTGGCGTGCGATGCGAGTCACCGGTGGCGCGCGGTGCGCGCGGCCGTGACCTGGAGCGTTCAGCGCAGGGAAAGGTTAGGGATAGAATTAGAGAGAGATAGACGCGAGATGCCGGAGTGAACTGGCGCCGCGCGGGCGGCTGCGTCTGTGTGCGCTGAAAAGGCCGGGGAAGCCGGGGCGGTTTGCCGTGGACGGCCGGCGGCGTGCCGTGCAGCGCAGCCCTCGCGGTCGTCGCAAGGCAAAAAGGCAGGCAGACGGAGGCACCGACGACCGGACCGCACGAGGGGCATGCAGATAGATGCCAGGCCGCGTCGTCACCGCGAGCGCGTGTCTGTAGCGACGACGGGTGATGTGGCTGCGGGCAGCGCCAGCGGCCCTTGGAGTTTTGCAGTGGTGGGCAGTGGCTTTCCGGTGAAGCCGCGACAGGGCTGCGTCATGCCGCGGCCGCACGGTGCTCCTCCGGCTTCTGTCGTTACTCGCGCTGCTGCCGGCACCAGACAAGAAGGCTCTTGTTGCAGCGCGCGATGCAGTAGCCAAACTCCTTTTCAAAAGACCATGGCTCCGTGTACGACACATGCATAGAGATACAGCGCACACAGCAGAGATAGACGGCATGGTCGTCGTGCCGATGCCGAGGAGCACATACGTACGCAGGCCACTTTGTTTCCTAATATATTTTTTAGAAATCCCTATTCCTACAATTGGGCCATGCATCGAAGCATGGATGCATGCAAAGGCCTGGCGACTGGCCAAGTAATCTCTCGGGGGACAAAAGCTATAGTAGCCAAGTTGCCGAACATCTTGCACCTGCGCTGCCATGGTTCAAAGTCGGGTATGTTCTTCCAGCGCAGAAACAGAGATCATGAAACCAGAAAACACAAAACATATAGGAAGGCCGGACAGCCGGCCAGCACGTGCAAGTACACAAGCATGGCGTTCAAGAGGTCGGTGGGCTTGTCCACACGGACACTGCCGGAGTGGTGAGGATGCAGAGGATCACCTCATGGGCCAGCACCGGACAAGCCCACCGACCTCTTCAACGCCCTACTTGTATACGTGCAGACACCGGCCCGCCGGCCGGCCATCCTATATTTGGTTTTCCACCACAGCCACCAGTGACCATGACGCCGCCGCTATTCTCACCCACCTCTTGGCCTCCATACGACACAGACACGCCATACTGGCCTCTCGCTACTTTCAATTCTTTCAATTGCTCTGCTACTATTGTGAGCAGTGCTTAACGAGGAGGCTAGTGTGGTATGTCGGCGTCGTATGGAGGCAAGAGGCGAGCAAGAGAAGAGAAGAAGAAGATCAAGGCTACTAATGGAAGTGGATGGAGATCAGCAGAGGCATGGCAGTGGTATTTATAGCGGAGAAGGGTGGGTAGTGTGAAAGAAGTCCGCACCTAGTTTTACCCAAAACCCCTAATGACCCCGCGCGTAGACGGGGTGACACTAAGAGGAGGCTACGCCGTTAGAATCGACGGCGTGTCCGCCGTTTGGCCGTTAGGGACACCTGTTCGCCTGCTTCAAATGTTTTTCATGCATGCCTCCGATTCCACAGGCCCACACGGCCCAATAAGGAAGCTTCAAATTTGCCATCTCAGTCTTTAGTTCTTCGGTCATTCATTTTTCAGTGTTTGCTACGTGGGCATTGTCCTTCTATTAATTTAGCAACTAATACATTCAATTTTGTGTACAAAGAACAACTCAAAGTATACAATGGAAATATGCAATAGTATATATTAGGACCATTCAAGAACTATATATTCAAACATAGATTTTGTGACATAGAAAATAGTGACATGGGAGCATTTTGAAAATCTCAAAGCAACAACTAAAAACAAATCTGAGTAGCATCAAACTTCTATAGTATGTTGCCATAGCAACAATGCAATTTTACAACAAGTACCATTCAAACATAGATTGTTTGATCATTAAGAAACTTATTAGAGGAACAACAAAATCTCACTAGATAAAATGCAATAGAAGAATACTAAAAATGCAATCTAAAACATACAATTCCCCATGAGGAAAATTGCAAATATACCATACAAAATTGTACGGATACAATATTCATTATTAGTTCTTGATATTGTATGAATAGAGGCAGTATAGCAAAATGACCGCGAGCAACTTGTTCTTATAGATAGCACATCTTGTAAATAATTATTTTTGTTGTGGGGCTCATAACAATTTGTATTATACGTCTAATATATAGTAGCTTGTGCAGTGATGATGTATAGCAACTTTATGGAACTTTACTTGAAAATAAAGAAAATAGTCATATTTGAAGGAAAATGGAATAGTATGACACAAAGCAAATTGCTCGCATGCTAACATCGGTCGTCATTCCACATCACAACAAAAAACTCCTCAACATGTCCTCATGTATCGTCAAACCACACAAAAAGGTCTCATCTACTTAGGGCATCCTAAATAGTTATTGAATCAACAGCTAATTACCTACGGTTTCATTGGCCACAGAGGAGAGAGACTAACACGCTAATGCGTTTGAACTCACTAGTCTCGCATGAACCCTAAAAAAGCTCCCTCTCTCAGCTCTCATGCCCTATATATGTAAAGTCACTCCATACTTTTCTGTTTTTTTTGTTGTCTTCAACTTCCATATCAGTTACGTTAGCCATTTGGTATTCCATTAAGGATGTTCTTAGCCCATATATAGGATAGCCTAGCATGTGGATCTAGTGCAATCTAACCTTCTGCACATAAAAGATCGACAAAAGAAAACAAAGAGCATAGTTGGGCTAAACATGTAGCAGGCCCAATTGCTATAAATAGAGAAGAATGAAACTAATAAGCGGCAAGTGAACTGGTCTAGATAATGATGCACATGGGCCTTGAAAATGTGTGCCCAAATGACCTTATTATTCGGCCTACATGATTGTGAGCATGGAGTTCTAGTAGGTGTGGGTGGCATTTAATTGTTTTCCACCATCTAGATGATGGGCCGAACGATTTCCATGATATATAGAACATGCTCCATCGAATATATTGTGACTCTATAGCCCTTGTGTCGTGGATCTTTCAAATTTTTGAATGCTTCATGTTAACAAATTGTAACCAAGATCAGTATACTCTGAGTAGTTAAACATGTTCGGGTAGAACCCTGATTCTCTAACATACATACTAGTATGTACAATGTTGGTGTTTGGTTGTCACCTAATATGCATCGAGAAAATGCAAGCAAGAGGTTATTATGATTTTCCTAGAATTGAGAAGCTCAATAACTTTAAATGTTCTAACTATGTCATTCAAAGTGTTTAAGAGGTGAGAAGGTGTCTAGGGTCTATGCAAAAAAAGGCCTTGGTTTAATTAGAGCAGAACTAACACTGCAGGGCGAAATGGTTAGAGGTAGAGAATGCAACTTAAATGAAACCTGCGTGAGGCTTGTGGGTGAAGAAGTGGATAAGAGGATATGGTATGATTAGAGGTCACCTGCAGTGCCCAAATCAAGCTCTTTGAGGCTGGAGCTCATGTGTGGTAGTAGGATTAGGGACGAGGTGTGAGCGTGGGAAGGCTAGAGGCGAGATTGAACATATAGGAATAAAGCCGCTAGAGACTTAACAAGTGGACCAAGTGATAATTTAGTCGTGTTTTTGGTACCTTGTTATTGTACTCTCATAGCAGGAGTGATATTTGAATGGTGGAAGAGGAATTTCTATAACATTCAATGGCATGTAAATAATTATGTCATGTGTGAAATTGAAATTTGAACTAGGTTGCCACACATGCAGGAGACAGAAGCATGTCAGTATGATTGTTTAGAAAATTCTGGAAGGCTAGGGCCAGGTTATTGGTACCTGCACGCTGTCTGTTGTGGCATTTCAATATGTATGTATAGTTTCTTTGTTGCCCTTACTAGCAAAATATGCCCATGCGTTGCACGGAAGAAACGACTATCTAATTCATAGAAAACAATGACACAAATGTTATATATTCGTTTGTGGTTTACTCTTTCTACAAAATTTAAAAGGTATATTTTATATATTTTATGGTAACAATGACATCCATAATATAAATTAATTGTTACAATAATAAGACAATATTCTATTAAGCATGCATCAAATTAAAATACAACCTTAATATATATTTTTCTATTGAAATATAAAAATATTTAAATGCTGAATATGTAGTATATTATAGCTTTACTTTTTATACCATACATATGTTGCCACTGTTAAATATCGAGTTTTGTGACATCCCTTGCATATCCATACAACTTTATAATTCAAATCTCTCACTAAATTTAGCAAAAAAAATGGTTATGATGGAAGATCTCTATCGATTTTCTACATTGCAGTCGTTATTGGGGATTGCAGAGACATTTAATTCCATCTTTTAATAAGAATAAATTTCTCTTTTAATTAGAAAAAATACAATCACAAAAAAAAGAGTGGACATGCCAAAATGGAAAAAAGGAAAAAAAGAGCATGTTATGAAAATGGGCTCCATGTACAATCGGAAGAAAAAATCTAAATAAAATGAAATCGGACATGGTGTGCTGAAAGGAAAAAAAGAGGAACACCCGCACAGGGGAAAAAAGAAGAAAGAGTCAAGTACGGTGATGGCACGTTATGTAAATGGACCCTTTGTAGAATCGGAAGAAAAAAAATCTAAAAAAAGAAGTCGGACACGGTGTGCTAAAAACGAAAAAAATTAAGGCCCGCACATGAAAAAAAAAAAAGTCATCTACGGTGATGGACTCCAATTTACGGACGCGGAGGGAAGCAATCGAAAAAGAAATAGTAGGAAGGAAATATTAGGAATAAAAAAGATTTGTGATTTACTCCACCCCCACAATCATGGAGCCCTTTATTTGTGACCGGAGAAAACATACAGAGTGATTGACTCCAACATGGACTCCTTTGATTTGGGGTAATTGAAATCCAATACGTCTTAAAATTAGACTTCTTATCAGTTATTGCTAGACGCAAGCTGTTATGACTACAGGTTATATAAATTCGAGCAGAAGAATCTCTCTACTATCCGGTAGTTAGGAGGAGCTGGATAAAAAAAAGGATGGACAAAAAAAATGGGCTAAAATTTTGGTGTTTTATTATTAGGTTGAGATAAGTTATGAATCTCAATTTTGGTTTTCTCTGGACCAACGATACGTATACATAGCATGGTGTAGTAGACCCAAGAGAATTGGGGTTGAGATTGAAGCCATATCGTTTTCATATATATGTGTGATTTAATTAGTGGTTTCTATGGTTATTTGAATTTAAACTCAGATAGGGAATATTAATTCAGATACCCCTCAATCCCTTTCAATTTTGAGGTAGAATGGGTAATGGAAGAGATTGAGGGGTATTTAAACTAATTTTTGCTTCAATGCCCTTCCAATCTCCAGGTGGAATGGTGGATCCAAATGAGCTTAGAGAAAAAATAAATCTTACAGGAATCTATTACTATACACTAGACAAATAGAAGGCATTGCTGAAGATTGAACAGTTCCTATTATTTGGTGGATGCCTGAGGAGCAGCAAGCCTTTGAGACATTTACAAGTTAGTGGATATTGGCCTATTTTCTAAATTTAAAAAGGTAATGTCAGGAGGACCACCTGGAGACGGAGTTAGAACCCCGTCCAGTCCCGTTTTGCTCTGTCAGCCACCGCTAGGTCGCCGTCAGCAACTACCGGGGCAAAGAATATGTGAAAATATCTCCAGGCAACCATCCCTACCACCAGGCGGTGGGGGTCCACCTCTCCACGCAGGGCTGCAGGTGCTGCGCCCGTTTCCCCCGTCGCGCAGCCCTTTTCCGCAGGAGAATGAGATCGACCACCAGAGCGGCGTGGCGTGCGAGCCACCGGTGCGTGCTGGCGCGCGCGCGGCCGTGCGTGACCTGGAGCGGCCACCGCAGCGAAAGGTTAGCGATAGAATTAGAGATAGACGCGAGATGCCGGAGTGAACTGCGCCGGCGCGCGCGCGGGCGTGGCCCGTCCGGTGGATGGGTGCGTGGTGACTACGCGCGGGCGCGGCGGCTGCGTCTGTGTGCGCCGAAAAAGCCGCGGAACCCGGGCGGTTTGCCATGGAGACGGCGAGAGCCGTGCAGCGCAGCCCTCGCAGTCGCAAGGCAGGCAGACGAAGGCACCGACGATGTAATGCCCGTGGCCGTAGCGGGTCGCCTACGACGTGAGCGAGACAGAGGTTCACCGGAATAAGACCCTGACGCCGGCGAGGTTGCCCCTCCCCTTGGCACTATTGTATTTCTGAATAAGCAAGAATGAACGTCATGTGTACAAGTTCAGCTCTTATGAGCTATTACAATCCTGACCCGTCAGGGCCACCTATCATACTACAGCATAAAACGCAAATATAAGAATACGCCTTGGTATGTAGGAAACGCCTCCACGGTAGTTGTCACTCCTGTGAGGTCTGCACTCCAGGTGTGACATCTCCCCCGGCTTGAGTTGGAACCCATCGCCAGGCTGGTGCTTCAGGAAAACGGTTTCTGACGACGTAGTAATCTTCCCATGTAGTGGCATCGTCAGGGAGGCCACTCCACTTGAGCTTGACTTGAGAAATGGCTGTGTTGCCTTTCTTCACCATACGCTGCTCCAGGATCTGTTCAGGAATTACATTGGATGCTTCCAAATCTGTCATATTAGGTAAGACATCGAAGACTGGAGCATAATTAGCAGTGTAAGGCTTCAACTGGGAGATATGAAAGACTGGATGGATCATGGAGGTTGGTGGCAAGTTCAGTTTATATGCCACCTTTCCCACTCGCTGGACGACAGTCAAAGGGCCATAGTACTTGAAAGCCAGTTTTGGGAAAGGTCTGTTGACCACTGAAGACTGTGTGTATGGCTGAAGCTTCAGGAGCACTTGCTCGCCCACTGCAAACTCAAACTCTCTGCGTTGCTTGTCAGCTGCCTGCTTGAATTTGTTCTGAGCACGGCTAAGTTGCTGTTTCAAAGCTTCCAGCTGTTGCTCATGAGACTGTAACTGCTCAGTGATAGAACCTGGATTGTGTGGAGCAGAAGTAGGGAGTAAACCCAAGTTGGGTTCATAGCCATACAAGGTCTTGAAGGGAGTGGAACCAAGGGAGGTATGAAGTGAGGTATTGTACCACAGTTCAGCAAGCCAAAGGCAAGACTTCCAATCCTTTGGAGATTCATGGACAGCACACCTGAGGTACATTTCGAGACATTGATTGACTCTCTCTGACTGACCATCAGTTTGGGGGTGGTAGGCTGTGGAGTACTTAAGGTTTATCTTATAAGCTGAGAAGAAGGCTTTCCAAAAATTACTGACAAAAATGGGATCTCTATCTGTAACTATAGACTGAGGAACACCATGCAGCTTGACTATGTTTTCCATGAACAATTTGGCTATGGAGGGTGCTGTATATGGATGTTTGATAGGGATGAAGTGTGCATATTTAGATAATCTATCCACAACTACCAAAATGACACTGAACCCTTCAGACTTAGGAAGGCCTTCAATGAAGTCCATGGTAATATCTTGCCACATACCTGAAGGAATAGGTAGTGGTTGTAAGAGGCCCATTGGCTGTTGCAATGAATGTTTGGCTTGCTGGTAGATTGAATATTGCTTGATGAAAGACTCTACATCAGATTTCATGCCCTTCCATGAGAAATGTCTTTTTAGTCGAAAATATGTTGCTTGTATGCCAGAGTGGCCACCAATGGCACTGGAGTGACATACTGAGATCAATATGGTCTGGAGGGCTGAGTTGTTGCCAATCCAGACCCTGTCTTTGTGCCAGATAATCCCCTTGTCCAAGCTGTAGCCAGTGTCATTAGGACTACACAGAGCTAACTGTTTGAGAAGTTGTTGTGCCTGTTGGTCAGTTGTGTAGGAGTTGAGAACTTCTTGTACCCACACTGGTTGGATGGTGGAGACAGCCTGTATAGACATCATGTGACCAACTCTGGACAAGGCATCTGCGACTACATTTTCTTTTCCTTTCTTGTAAACTATTTTGAAGTTGAGACCCATCATTCTTGCCATAGCTTTTCTTTGCAACTCAGAATGCAGATTCTATTGAGACAAATATGCCAGGGATTTGTGGTCAGTTTGGATAATGAATTGACCTCTCTCCAAGTAGTGTCTCCACTTATCCACAGCCATGATAAGGGCTAGGAATTCTTTTTCATAAATGCTCAGACCCTTGTGCTTGATTCCTAGAGCCTTGCTTAAATAAGCCACTGGTTGGCCTTGTTGCATTAACACTGCTCCCACTCCATCATTACAAGCATCAGTTTCCACAGTAAATTGCTCAGCAAAAATTGGCAACTTAAGGACAGGTGTCTTGGTCATAGCAGTTTTGAGGGTGTCAAAAGCAGCTTGTGCTTGTGGATTCCATGCAAAGACCTTCAATTTGAGCAGATTGGTGAGGGGCTTGGAAATCAGGCCATAGTCTTTGACAAATTTCCTATAGTACCCTGTGAGGCCAAGAAAAGCTCTCGTTCGATTCGTGGGAGGCGGCCACTTCAACATATCAGCAATCTTGCTCTTATCTGTAGCAACCCCTTCTGCAGAGATGATATGGCCAAGATATTCCAGGGTGTCTTTGGCAAAGGTGCATTTACTTTCTTTCAAGTAGAACTTGTGCTTTCTCAATAAGTCAAAGACCAGCTGTATGTGTTCTAAGTGTTCAGATATGCTAGAACTATAGATCAGGATATCATCTAGGAATACCATGACAAACTTCCTCAAATAAGGTTGCAAGATCTCATTCATCACACATTGGAAAGTAGCAGGAGCATTGGTCAGTCCAAAGGGCATTACTCTAAACCGATAATGACCTTGGTGTGTTTTAAAGGCTGTTTTGAATTCATCCTCAGGGAGCATTCTCACTTGATGATAACCTGCTCTCATATCTAACTTTGTAAAGAGCTTAGCACCAGATAACTCATCCAAGATCTCTTCAATCACTAGCATAGGGAATCTATTCTTGATTGTAATGTCATTCAACTTCCTGTAGTCAATACAAAATCTCCAAGATCCATCTTTCTTCTTGACTAAAAGCACTGGTGATGCAAAAGGGCTGTGACTATGTGTGATGTGCCCAGCCTTCAGTAGTTCTTGAACTTGATGTTCAATTTCTGTTTTGTGCATGGGTGAGTAGTGGTATGGTTTTGCATTGATTGGTGTGGCTCCTGGGACCAAAGTGATAGCATGATCATACACTCTTGGTGGTGGTAAGCATTTGGGATCAGTAAAGATGTCCTTGTACTGAACTATGAGAAGTTGGATATCTTCTATAAGTGAGGTCCTGTTGTGTTGCTGTGTTTCCTGCATCTGGGGTATGTGATCCACAACCGCCAATGCCCAAATGTTGTTCCCCTTTACTTCTTGAGTTATCTGAGTTGCTGAGATGGGTGTAACAGCTGAGTCTGGGGGTGGCAGACCATGTAGTAGAAGAATCTGGTTCTGCTCAGTAAATCTGATAGTATTCTGGTGCCAGTCAAATTCTACTGGACTGTGTTCTTTGAGCCAATCACAACCTATGATTGCATCATAAGGCTGCATATCCAGAACCACCATATTTGTGGTGAAAGACTTGCCCTGACAATAACATTGTAGGTTTGGGACCATCTTGTCAGTGGTCATAGAATCCCCATTAGCCAGCTGTACTTTTCTTGGTGTAGTGGGTATGGTTCTCAGTTTGGCAAGTTGAACAAACTGGGAACTAATGAAGCTATGTGTGCTTCCACTGTCCACCAGTACAAGCATGACCTTGTTTTTCACTTGAATCTTGAGCTTAATGCAGTCAGCCCTGTCTAAACTAGACAATGCATTGAGAGAAAGCTGACAAAATTCTTCCTGTAATATGTCTTCAGCAGCTAACTCATTGAGTGTTTCATCTGTGAGCTCCCTGTCCAGATCATTGGCCACTATAGCATTGATCTTTGGTTTGTTTCTCTTTGGACAGATTTCTAGGTGACCTGGCACAAACTTCTCACCACAATTGAAACACAGACCATGTAATTTTCTATGATCCCTGAGTTGTCTGTCAGTTCAAGTTGTGGATTGCTGGGTTGTCTGTCTTTGTTCAGCCTTAGGTTGTTGAAAACCTTTGGATTGATAGGGAGGTCTAGGATATCTGGCTCTAGCTCTGTCCTGAATAGCTTGCTGAACTGTTGCCAATGTTGCAGCCTGCTTCACAGTAGTAGGCATTTGTGTTTCCACAGGGCCTCTGATATTTTCTTTGAGACCTCTGATGTATTGCTGTGCAAACCACAGATCATCATAATGGGGATTGTGCATTGTCACACTATACTGAAGGGCTTGAAACTATGTAGTGTATTCCTCCACAGTGGTTGTGTGTTTCAGCTCTGCTATATCATTGAGAGATTTTCTAAAATCATCAGCTCCAAATTGGTCCTGTATGACTACACAAAAGTGTGTCCAACTATTGAAATCACTCTTTTGTTTGAATGCTTGGTACCACTTCCCAGCATTTCCTTTGAGGTGCATCCTTGCAGCTGTGATCCACATGCCTTCTGGGATCTTGTACAAAGCAAAATAATCTCTGCAATTATCCAGCCACACCTTTGGGTCCTCTCCATAGAAATCAGGAAACTCCATCTTGGGCATTGCATGTTTTGGGATGTAATTAGGATCACCATCCCTGTCCCTGCCCCTGTGATGCTCCTCTCTATCAGTCTCCCTTGGTATGGACATCATACCTTTAGCTTTGTCTTGTTTGGATTGTTGCTCAGTGTAAGCAAAATCAGATCTCAAAGGCTTGGACTGCTCTGGTTTATTGCTCACAGACTGATGAGCAAATATGTTCTGAAATGGTTCTTGTTCAGGGAACACCAACCCATCAAGGTCTGCCTCAGTGATGCTATGATCGTCATCGAACCTGGGCTTGTCCTCTTCAGCTGATATCTCCATCTGCCTTCTGGTCAGGTTTGAGATTGCAGCTCCATTAGCCAAAACTTGCCTTGAGATTGTCTGAAATTCCTTACTAAACTCATCCACGGCCGCGTCCCGAATATCCATCTGAGCTTTCATTTCCTTTTGCATAGTATTGGTTTCGGCCACTTGGCTGAATAGCAGATCGAAGTTCTTTTGCAGTTGTTCCCACTTGGAATTTTCCTCATCTGACCTCCTCGTCATTGATTCCAGTATCAAGCTCGTTTGTGCAGAGGGATCCACTCGTGTGTTGCGCCTGGGAGCCAGAGGTGCTCGCAGAAGGTTCGGCCTTGGCCTCCCCTACTAATCTGCAAAGCACAATCACCGCCGCCCGGGGAGATGGCAAAAGCCTCGGGATTTTACACTAGGATTGCAGGAGCACAAGTGCTGCACCGCAACCTAGCAACCTGAGCTCTTGGATCGCCCCTCGCCTTCGCCACCGCACCGCAAAAGATTGCTGGACACTAGGAATTTTACGCACGAACAAGTGCCGTGCAACCATAGTCCGCACTCGTCCCGGGCCAGATTGAGTGAAGAATGAAGCGGATCGAAGGAATTTCGACCGCAGACTTTCGTCGAACACCTTGCAGGCGCTTGGCGTGTGCGTCGCTGGTGCTACGATGTCGCTGGTTCGAGATGGTCGACGGTGCTTGGCGCAGTCGTGAGGATCCGCGTCAAGCTGAGGTGGTGGTGGTGGTGGTGGTGGTGGTCACCGCGGTGTAGGCTGCTGCGACCGGTAACTAGCGCGGACGTCGAGCGATGGACTCGCCGCCCGCCGCAGAGGACGATAGGCTCTGGATACCAACTGTAATGCCCGTGGCTGTAGCGGGTCGCCTACGACGTGAGCGAGACAGAGGTTCACCGGAATAAGACCCTGACGCCGGCGAGGTTGCCCCTCCCCTTGGCGCTATTGTATTTCTGAATAAGCAAGAATGAACGTCATGTGTACAAGTTCAGCTCTTATGAGTTATTACAATCCTGACCCGTCAGGGCCACCTGTCATACTACAGTATAAAACGCAAATATAAGAATACGCCTTGGTACGTAGGAAACGCCTCCACGGTAGTCGTCACTCCTGTGAGGTCTGCACTCCAGGTGTGACAGACGACCGGCCGCGCACGAGGGGCATGCAGATATGCAGGCCGCGTCACCGCGGCACCGCGCGTGTCTGTAGCGACGACGGGTGATGTGGCTTGCAGCGCCAGCGGCCCTTGGAGTCTTGCAGTACGTCGTGGGCAGTGGCTTTTCCGGTGAAGTCGCGACAGGACTGCATCATGCCGCGCGCGGCCGCACGGTGCTCCTCCGCGTCTGTCGTTACTCGCTGCTGCCGGCACCAGACAAGAAGAGGTTTTGTTTCGTGCAATGCAGTAGACAAACTCTTTTGGAAAAGACTGACTCCGTGTACGACACATGATCGAGATGATGCGCCTGCAGTTTTGTTTACCAGCGCTTGTAATGTGGTATTGCCTCCACGGCCCATTGTTTTTGTTCGACTACATCATCTCCTCATGGATCACTCTATGCAATGTGCGCGCACTACATATATCTCATCACATCAAATATGCATCGGCTTAAAAAAAAATCACATCAAATAAGCATGTGTCTTCTCCTCCGAAAACAAACTGAGGAGTCCAGCGTGCGCGTGTGTGTGCAACTTCTGCTATGATATCTGTCTGTAATACCTAATAAGCCATCACACTGTAAAACTATATATAGGTGTTCAATCGAAAGAATACCCGAGAATTATTCTTGAAATTTGCATTTTGTTCACAAAAACTTCTTGAATAAAAGGTAAGAATTGCACATCAAAACTATGCTAAATCACTATTTTTATTGAGGTGTCACTCTATTTAATACCTGTAAATTACCTCTTACGATACAGTGGCCTTAGAAATGTAAGTTTCTAAGTACGTATTTTCATTATGGGTAATAATATTTCCTATACAAATAACTTTTAATAATAAATTACTATTTCACTAGATACTAAAAATCCAATGGATAGAAATTGTAGCTTTATGGCTGTAATGTTGGGACAAAATAAGGACATTAATCCATCTTTTATATATCTTTTGTATATCTTGAGGTTGCTAAAGATATCTCATTTCACTAGTACACAAAAGATCAATGCTGGCGGTGGTAAACACATTAGCACTGGCGGATCTCAGAGCCGCCAGTGCGAAAGGCCAGTAGAAATGGA
The DNA here is from genome assembly GCA_015844335.1 of Chrysopogon serrulatus. Taxonomy (NCBI): domain Eukaryota; kingdom Viridiplantae; phylum Streptophyta; class Magnoliopsida; order Poales; family Poaceae; genus Chrysopogon; species Chrysopogon serrulatus. The sequence goes on from JADLZL010005370.1 coordinate 167,783, forward strand.
TCATTTCCACTGGCGGTTTCTTGAGAACCGCCAGTGGAAATGAACTTTGTACTGGCGGTTGGTTAAGATAACCGCCAGTGGAAATGGTCCTTTTCTACCGGGCGGTTCACCTCCAAAACCGCCAGTAGAAATGGACCACTTTCACAAGCGGTTGACTTACCAACCGCCAGTAGAAAGTTTCCCGCCATTTTTTGAAATTAAAATGGAAACCTATTTATTTATATTGAAACTCATGATAACATGCAATTACACTCTATCATACATCTATTTACATCAATATAGATCTTTGTACATCAAAATTGTATTATATCATACATGCATACTTCAATATAAATCCACATCACAAATATTTCATCATATATACACATCCACGTTTTTCTTTTTTTTCTAATTGGGAAAGCTTTAATAATCGTTTCGACTAAGATTGAGACGCCTAATATCAGTTAGCGATGCATATTCTGGCTTTTCCCAATTCACCGCCGCATCGTGATATTTTCCCCGTTGGTGGAATGACTTCTTTCATGATGAATGAGCAGAGATCCTCAACTATGTTGTATAATGCTTTTTCATTGAAATTTTTCTGTCGGATCTTCCGCATAGGCCTGGTAAGAAAGTATGTTAATAATTCAACATTATATATTTTCATTTGGTAACCAATCTGTACAGCATTAATGACAAAACTTATAAATGACAGCTACTTATACCTTATCGGGGTTTCGATGTATCGCCCTTGGTCTCTCATAAACTCGCACACGTAGAACCCACAGTGCGGCGTTCCGGTGGTTGCTTGTGGCACTATAATATATAGTCAAGTGTTTCATTTGTGCTTTAGAAATGTACTATGTACTAATTAAACATGTATGATATGCACTTATAAATTTACATACCGGCCGGTTGTGAAGTATTTCCAATGGTTCTCGGCTTTAGAAAGGTCATATGGACCTTTCGAAATCTTATAATACCTATATGCCCCGTGTTCTCGAATAGAATCACTTAGTTATTATATAATTCTTATAGATAAAATAAAACATGCATATATATATATATAGGCTTATTACCGTTCTAAGATTGACAAGAATGGTCCATAAGATTCACTTATGTAATGCGCGAAGTCTAGTACCAGTTGTCCTTCCTTCTCTAGGAAAAATTAAAAAAACAGATCCAATGGTCCCCAGAGGATCAAATTTGTAATGAGGCATTGTCATTGAATTCTTGACTTCATATATGTAAACTCACACGTACCTAAAGTTGTAGGGGGCTACTATGCATCGCTTTGTTTTTAAATTTTAGTATTGCTTCTCCTATGTACAAGGCGAATTTGGCATCAAATTTTTTTTTCAGATCTGCTTTTTTCACCTTAACCTCTTCAGGTGTTAAGCCCTTCAACTTATCATGGCCATCACCTATTGTGAATGTGTGTCGCTCCCTCGCATATTCTCATTGGGCCGAGATACCCGATCCTGTTTTGTTCTTCATATGTCTCATATCGGACCGTAACGCATCTCTTTCCCATCATATTGCATTCTCGCAAGACGCACATGTATTTGTTAGAGTAAGAAATAAAGGCTTGTCTGTTGATTTACTCAACTCAATATTATAATAACGTGTATTTGTTAGTGACACTTACAATGCAAACACCGTCACGAGCTGTACGTCAAGCCTCCGGAGGTTCATCATTTGCCACAAGTCCTCGAAGATGACCATAGCCTTTTTCGCCCGGATGCAAAAAGCATTTGGTGGTATACAAACATTGATCGCCGAAATCAGCAGCAGATGCTCTCATATACCAATCATGCATCCTTTTGATCCCCCGCTGGGATTTGCTTAAGTTTCTCCCAAGTGAGAAGAGGACCGCCATGGATATATTGAGTTGGGATATTTCGTAATCATCCCACGTTGGCTTCTTTACCTCTATGATCTTCATTTTAAGCTCTTGGCCTAACTCCGAGGCTTCGATGCTGACTTCTCATGCTCGCTCAACTCAATGACTCGTGATTTTCTAGTCATTCCAATTCTCGATAAAAACCTCGCCGTTCCAAAGACTTTTTTCTCTTTGGCTCGTAGGGCTTAAAACCAATTTGGGTACCGAGAATTTCTTTTGGTACGGGTTTCTTCTTCCTCGTGGCTTTGGGGCGGCGATAGTGTTGGAGTTGTTTTTGAGCTTTTTTCTCAGGCCGGGCGAGGAAGCAGAGATGTGGAGTGGCGATGATGGTTGTCGGATAGGTGAGGTAGGAGGAGGATCATGTGCCGAGGGTGAGTTTTGAGGATCGAGGGAAGTGACGATTCCTCGAAGTTTTGGGGAGGCCTTCGCCTTGTGTATCCGGAGGAGGATTCTTGGGTGAAGATTCTTGGGTGAGTGGGAGGCCTTCAGAGGATGGCGCTGGTTGAGTCAATCGAACGTCACGCCGAGGCCAAAGAATAAAATTATTAATAGCCCGCCCGTGTCTCGATACCCTCGGGACTGTGGATTTCTAGCACGTCGTCCTCATATCCTTGACGATCGCTGACACTTCCACCCCGCAATACTCTTCCGGAATTTCTTTGCGGTGGTACTCACGGCCGAGGGATTGCAAAGCCTTCAGCTACTTCCCCGGTACGAACATTCTTCATTCCGTATCCGATGAGTAGCTTACAAGGTGTTGGTGCAACTATATCATCCAATCGGATAGTGCTCCTTGGTTGCCGTAGACGCAACACTACTTGGAAGGATTGGACCTTCTGGTGGAGACCACCATCCGTTGATCGGGTTGTGTTGCGACTCGTGGCATATGTGGAGGCCGTGCACTCATCTCGCTGAACCCGACATTGCACTCGCTAATTGTTGAATAAACCGTGGATCCGGATTTGTAAGCATGTTGGACATAATTTCTTTCACTTGTTTCTTCGCCTCTTCCTCAATGATATCCCTCATTGCTTCCTTGTACCGATTGCGTTTCTTGTACATTTCAGCCCACTCCTCCCCGAATCCTTCTTTCCACCCCTAGCCTTGACGAGACACCTCGTACACGCCCCGGATGCTCGGGTTTTCGAGACCAACACTTAAGATGTCTTTTCCCTTTTTCTCTTGAATTTTCCTTCTCTCTTTGCGTCTTTGTTTCAAACATCTTTTTGTGCTGCCTCTTGTATTTCATCGGGACTCTAGCACCCGCTCTCTTCTTGTTTTATGCGTTTCTTGCATATAGCCAATTCGGCGCTTCTTTCATCAAGCATTTTAGATAGCACCGGTTCTCCTTTTCTTCTTCCTTTTCGGCCTCCTCCGCCCGCCATTTTGGGATATGAGCCTTGTAACCACCGAGCCAAGATGGTGGTGGTACTTGTTCTTCTTGGCTAGCTCAGAGTTAGCTTCACTCTTTTTCTTGAAGTCGGGATCATCCTCTCAGAGTTTGAAGATCTCCCACCGGGGCGGATGTAATCTTATAGTACCTTTTTGTCGGGTCTGGTTCTTCTTGGCATACTTGGTATTGAGTTCCCACCTAAAATTTCAGAACGAGATTGCACACGCTCGAATGCATACCAGACACGAGGTCTGGCGATCCCTGGTGGGAAAATGAACCTCTCCCCGCAACCGCCTCCATATCTCTGTCTTTGTATCATCGGCACATCATTCCATGTGCGATTTGTGATGTGAATCTCATCCCTAACTAAGAAGCCAATTATGTTCCGGAACTTGGCCGGGCACCTCTTCAGTGCTAGAGGCTCTCCTTTCATGCTGACATCGGTGACCCTATATGTTTTTTCGGGCCACTTGTTTGTTCCTCTCTGGCCTCGTTTCCCATCACTCTGTTTCCTTGTCCTTTTCTTTGAGGTGGTTGTCTCTGTTGTCTCTGGCGGTGCGTCACTTGGCACGTCTACTTGTTCTTCCTCCTCAGCTAACCCGATCATTCGAGACAATACCTCCTGTGTCCATTTGAATGTGTAAGTACTACATGAAGTCCTCCATAACTAAGTACATATAGATATGAATGTGTAAATTAATATCGTTACCTCATCAAGCGTTGGATCATACGGGTCAATCTGCTCGGGACGACGAGTCCTATCCGGGCTAGGATGCGGATCACTTGGACTATGGTACTCTTCGGAATCTCCCTGGTTGCTATGGTTGGGAGAACTCATCGATACTAAATGACTGTAGATAATAGAAAACCCTAATTAGAAAACGCTAATTTGAAAACCCTAAGTATAACCCTAAGTATTAATCCCTAAATGGAACCCTAATTACAAAACCCTAATTATGAATCCCTAAGTGGAACCCTAAGTATTAATCCCTAAGTGGAACCCTAATTACAAAACCCTAATTATGAATCCCTAAGTGGAACCCTAATTAGAAAACACTAATTAGAAAACGCTAATCAGAAAACAATAAGTCGAAAACCCTAAGTTTAACCCTAATTAGAAAACCATAAAGGAAAACCCTAATTATATCCCTAACTAGCTAGTAAACTCTAATTAAAAAACTCTAAGTATAACCCTAAGTATAACCCTAAGTATAACTCTAATTAAAAAACTCTAAGTATAACCCTAAGTGGAAACCTAATTACGAAACCCTAATTATGAATCTCTAAGTGGAACCCTAATTAGAAAACTTAAAAAAGATCAAAGAGTATTTACCTATTCAGCGTGGAGGGAAGACCGATTCGTCGACGGTGGAGAACGGTGGTGGAGAACTGTGGTGGAGAACGGTGATGGAGAACTGTGGTATACCCTTTGACGGCGGCTAACGATGGCAATGACTGTATATTTGTAGAAAAATTATAAGTATATAAGTATTAGATTAATAAAATAAAGAAATTAATACATATATTATCATATTAATTAATTACAACTATATAAGTAGTAACGAAATTAACTACCATAGTTAATAAATAACAATGTAGTATTTATTACAAGTATATAAGTATTAAATTTATGAAATAAATGAATTAATACATAAACTATTACATTAACAAATTAATGAAATTAACTAATAACAATAACAAAGTTAATAAATAACATTATAGTATTTATTACAAATATATAAGCATTAATAAAAAAAAAGAAATTAATTCAAATAATTAACCCTAATATGTTAATTAGTTAACTAACATAATGATTAACCCTAATGTGTAAGAAAAATTAAAAAAAAGGAGGGGCGGCCTGCCAAAGCCTAGGAAGGCCCAAAGAAGGCCCACGCCCCCCTTCGCCCCGCCCCCAGCGGAGGTAGCGGCGCCACGGCGCCGCCAAGAAACGGGGCGCTGGGCTGGAGCTCCACGCCGGAGCTCGGGGGGCGAAGGTACGACGGTGGCGACACGTGGCATGGGGGCGCCGACCTTCTCGACGGCGGTGGCGGAGGTCGGTGAGGCCGCGGCGTCGGGCGGACGGGCTGGCGGCCGTCGGGCCTCTGTGGCCGGGATGGACGACGGCTGATTTCCGCGGCGCTGCTCGGCGGCGGAGTTCCGACCTCAAAACGGTGGCGGTGGCGCGGGCGGCGCCCAGGCGCGCTCAGGCGGCGGCGGCGGTGGATTTGGGCAGCCGACGCCGCCCCTCGAAAAAAGTTCGCGCCCACCGGATTGAAAACGCTTTAGTCCCGTGGCTTGAAATATATATAGGACCATTTGTGGCGGGCGGTTGGTAAATGCCAACCGCGTCAGAAATGGTTTCGGGCGGTTGTAGATTAACAACCCCAGCAGAAACGATTTTCACCGGGCGGTTGGTAGATGCCAAAGCGGTTGGTAATGCCAACCGCCAACCAGAATTTTTTTTTTCACTTATTATTTCATGCGATACTTAAGAAAATCATAACAAATTATAGAAAAAATCATAAAATAGAAAATGATGACTTTTTGGAATCCTTGTGAGTAGCTCTATGCATTAAAGAAATAGAAAGTTAAGTAATTATTTTTTCTCTCTATGTATAAAGCTAAGTAATTATTTTTTTTCTTTATTCTTTTTCTATAAAGCTAAGTAATTATTTTTTTCTTTATTCTTTTTTTATAAAGCTAAGTAATTATTTTTTTTCTCTCTATGTATAAAGCTAAGTAATTATTTTTTTTTCTCTCTATGTATAAAGCTAAGTAATTATTTTTTCTTTTTCTCTATGACTATAAAGGAAAGTAATTATTTTTTCTATATGTAGAAAGAAAAGGACTTAAATTTTCTTTAATTATGTAACACCAAGAGAGAGACATTCATGAGACACATATAAAAATATATAAGAGTAGTACCATAGGTTACAAATTGTATTACATAAACTATATTACATGACAAATGATGTTTTCATTAAATAGAATCTATCCAACCACTTTGTTCTTCCTTCTCCATCGTGGCGCACCTGGGGTTTAGAATTACGTGGAATGCTACGCTCAACGTTTTGTATCTTCGATTGATGGTCTCAGAAGAGAGACATCTCACCGAACTGGTTAGAATCATCTAGGTCAATTGCACCATCAGCTCCTAAAGCTTGTTGCTTTCAAAAAAGAACTACATGCTTCAGCTTATCGATACTTTTCTTTTTTTTTATTCTTAGGAACGATTTGTTCAAAGCATAAAAGAAGACCGGCAAAGCATGGTTAGCAAGGATCCATGGGTCATCTTTGTAACCTACTTTATTTAGATCAAGAACTCTAAGCCCATGACTATCCTTTGTGACATGTTTATCCTCAACCCATTGGCATCGAAACACCGGTGTCCGAAATGTACCATAGTGTAGTTCCCATATGTCCTCAATGAAGCCAAAGTATGTATGGATTTCCTCATTTTCATCTATGGCCTCGCATCGAACACCGCTATTTTGTGTCATGCTTTTTTTTGTCGCTAGCAATGGTACAAAATGTGAAACCACTAATGTCATAGGTGTTCCATGTAGTGATCTGGCGTGATGGTCCAACTGCCAACTGCTTGATAGTTTGTTGCTCAATTGTTTCTCCATCTAGAAGATTCTGATCCATTAGCCAAGTGGTGAATCGATGTTTGTGTTCATTCATTACCCAAGCTTCAGTTTGCCCCTGGTTTTCATCGCGTAGCTCTTTGATATGTTGGTCGATGAAAGGTTCCATTATCGATATTTGATGCAGGATGCTATGATGTGCTTTGAGTACAATATGGTAATCTAAAGGAATAAATGATTTTCGTCCCATCCTACCACATCCATGTAGCCTGCCCTCATGTCGAGACGTAGACAAACCTATTGCAATTTCACCTTTTAGGCAACTACCACAGAATGGAGCAGCGGACTCAATGGCCTCTTTAGTAGTGTACCCCTCTATCATGGCTGTCTCAGGACGAGCACGAGTGGATACATAGGAATTTAGTATTGACATGAAACGCTCATACGTCCATATCTCATGCAAATACATAGGACCCAGTGCCTCTATTTGAGGCACCAAATGCACCACAAGATGTACCATTATATCAAAGAATGATGGCGGCAAACACATCTCAAGTTGTGACACTGTCTCCACTGCAAATTCTTGAAGAGACTCTAACTCATCATGGTCGATTACCTTCTGTGATATTTTGTTGAAAAAGAAGCACAACCTTGTGATTGCCATTTTTAAAAACGCTGGACTTATAGCCCTGATGGCAATAGGTAGAAAAGTTGTCAGCATTACATGGCAATCATGTGCGTTGTAGTTAGTAAGTGTAAGGTCCTTCATGGAAACAATGGATCTTAGATTGGAGCAGAAACCGGCTGGAACTCTCAATTTCTTCAACCACACACAAATTGCTTCTTTCTCATCGTGTTCGGGTTGTAGCTTGTCTGCGGGGAGGTGGTACTTTCTATTTTCCTGAATAACAGGATGAAGCTCATGTTTTATGTCTAAATTTACCATGTCTAGACGTGACTTTAGTCCATCCTTTGTCTTGCCCTTCATATCAAGCAAGGTGCCAATGATGCTTTCAAACACATTCTTCTGAACGTGCATTCCATCGATTGCGTGTCGCACGTCAAGGTCTTTCCAAGTATGGCAAATACTTGAAAAAAATTGATATCTTCTTAAATGTAGCCCCCGGAGTTGGCTTGATATCCTTTCTAGGTTTTCCATCTATTGTCTTTTTTCCAAAAGCAAACTTGATATTTTTCACTATCTCAAACACTCGTGACCTTTTATTGTTACCCAATGGAGCAAGAGACTTTAGTTCATTTGAATTGTCAAAGTATCTATCCATCTTTCTTAAGCGGTACACTGTGTCCTTTTTGATAAGTAGCGCCCGGTGCCTCATGTACACTAGCTTATTGGATGCACCGAGGGACACATAAAAGGTTTCATCTACGCATACTACACAACCAACCTTTCCCTTGAATTGACCTCGATAATACAAAGAGAGCAGGATAATCGTTGATTGTAACAAAAATAATTGCTCTCGAGTGAATGACTCTTTCCCTGTATTCATCCAACATGTCAACACTGTGTCCCACAAAGTTTTCATTTCCTCCATCAAGGGCTCCAAGAATACATCCATGTCAACACCGGGTTGTGTAAGTCCGTAAATAAGAATGGTTAGCGTAAGATATTTGCGCTTCGCAACAGGTGTGGAGGGAGGTTGTAGATAGTGAGGATCACCGGCCAAGTGTTTGTGCTTGCTGCTCCCTTTCCGCAAAGGGATTCATTCCATCGGTACATAGTGCAAACCTAACATTTCTTGCATCCTTAGCAAAGTCGGGTGTTCTTCATTGAATTTTTTCCATTGTTTGCCATCAGCTGGATGTCGAAGCTTTCCATCATTTTTGTGCCTATCAGAAGCATGCCAGGTCATAAGCTCTGCATCCTCTGGGTTAGCAAACAAACACCTCAATCGATCAACCACCGGAAGGTACCACATCACCAAAGCAGGAACTCTTCTCTGGGCAAAATAATCTACTTCTTTTTCTTTGTTGCTTGGTTTTGAACCCTGTTCGGTCTTCTTTCTCTTCTTTCCTTTGGAAACTGAAGTTGCATTCTGTTCTTGTAGATAGTCTTTTTTTGTCTTGTACCGACTTGCACCATAGTTTGGACACTTCTCTAAGTCTGCGTAATCACCTCGATATAGGATACAGTGATTTCTACATGCGTGGATCTTCTGTACACCCATAGTAAGCGGACTGATGAGCTTCTTGGTATAGTAAGTGTTAGCAGGCACTTTGTTCTCTTTGGGAAGCATATCTCCGAGAGTACTCAATAATGCATCGAAGCTAGCATCGGACCATCCAAACCTAGCTTTCAACATCAACAACTTTAGCACAGACCGTAACATCATGAACTCTTTGGTACAACCCTTTGTCTCATCATACAATGGCTCTTTTGCTGCCTTCTTTAAGGCCTCCATACCTTTCATAAAGAACATTGATGGATCAGTATGACGACGCAATAGTGTAGCCATGAGTTCCAAGTCTTCACACCCTTCATCTTCCACTTCATCCACCACTTCATCTTCAACATTTGGCATATCAGGTTGACTCTGATCTTGTGTCTCATGTATGAACTCGCATCCGTCATCAACAAGCATATCAGGGCAATTGGGGTTGATGTTCGCAGGGGTTGTATCTGGATATGGGGTAGAGCTACCCTCTCCATGTTTTGTCCAAATCAGGTAATCATTCATAAATCCTCGGCGGAGCAGATGAGAAAATATTGTTTGTGTGTCGTCAAAGACCGCAATATTTTTGCAATCCACACAAGGACATGGTATGTGCTTCGTCTGTGTTCTCCATGCATGCATTTTAGCGGCATCAATGAAGCTTTTGACCTCTGGTATATATGATGGATCAACTCTTGATAAATTATACATCCAGAATGATCTCTCCATCGTTTATAACGAATTCATTATAATCTATGTATTTTAATCAATAAACCTTTTGAAATCAGGTATGTATGATGGATTTACTAACCTTTTAATGATTAACAACCTCCTCTACGTAATTAGAAAACCTCGCCCTTGTATATTCCCCAAATTATAGACGTTGAGGCCTAAGGTTTCTTAAGTATGAGAGAGGAGGCATGGCAAATAATTTATCAAATCTACCAACTAATTGGAATCCAATACAAAATTATACATAGCTATTTAATTAAGCACTAACCCCATTAAAAAATTAATACCAACTAAAATAATATAACCAACCAATTAATTGGAGTATTATTGAAGAAAGACATAGTAATTAATAATGGCAAGAATAATTAAACATTTATTCTCTCTAAATAAATTTAACACTAGTAATTATCTAAACAAAAATAATTAAAATTAAATCTAATGAAATTGAACCCTAACAATTAAATAAGAAACAATCTTCAATTTTCTTCTATCAAAATAAACCTATTCATGCATGACACACTAAATCTAAAGTGGAGAGGATCCTTTAATTCAAAAATAATTATGGCAATAGCTAAGAGACATAAAAAATCCATCTTTATTCACCATATCTAATAGAGAGAAAACCCTAAGTATGAAATAATCAAATAAAGAGAAAACCCTAGCTTCTTCCCCCTCTCACTCATGGTGAAACCATAGATCCAAAAAGGCTATAAATGACCAATATTGGCTAAAAAGGTGCAAGAGAGACATAAACTAACCTTTTTTAGCAACCTTCTTCCAAGATTTGAAGATCAAAACCTCCCCCTTGTATTTTAGGAAATCGGACCTCCAAATCGCCAACAATGGAAGGTTGGCGTCGGGTTACTTGCGGCTGGTCGGGGGAGGAAGAAGGGTATATATATAGCAGACCTAGCACTGGCGGTGCATCAACACTGGTGGTTGGCTAAGCCAGCCGCCAGTGCTGATGGCTCCATTAACACTGGCGGTTGGCTTAGCTAACCGCCAGCGATATTGCACATTAACACCGGCGATTGGCTAAGCCAGCCGCCCGTGTTGATTGCTCCATTAGCACCGGGCGGCTGGCTTAGCCAACCGCCCGGTGTTATTGTGTTTTCACAGCGGTTCCTCGAGCCCGCCCACGTGTTTTTTAATACTGGCGTCCGTTAAGTTGAACCGCCCCTGTACAAATAAAATCCTGGCGCCAAGAAAAATCATTTCGTACTAGTGTTTGTTTATTGCATACCGATAGAAAATAACCGGCCAGTTTTATAAGAAAATTAATTATTTATGAATCCTTCGGAAAACACATCCGATATGAGATATAAACAAATACCACCCATGGGTGACATCACATCTTATTATTGTGTACTCCCATAGAAAAGATTTTGAGAGGAGGGAAAGAACGGGCGGCGTGTACATACGCCGCTGTCGTTTCTCTATTAGGCCCATAATTACGCATACACGGCATGGCATAGAGCGCACACAGCAGAGCTAGATGGCATGGTCGTCGTGCCGATGCCAGCACGAACGCACGCCATTTTGTTTGGTAATGTTTGTAGAAATCCAAATTCCTACGAATGGTCCATGCACTAGTACAAAAACGATCTCTTGATGCTTTATATAGATTTATTTCTAGTGAAAGTTTTGATTAATAAACGTCAATAAAAATCAAACGGTAGGACCAAATCAAGAACCACCACTAGAAATCCAATTTCTAGTGATGGTCCTCCTAAGAAACTGCCACTATTAATAAGTGTCATTTCTAGTGGCGGTTCCTTAAGAGGATCGCCAAGTACAATTTCTAGGGACGATCCTCTTAGGGAACCACCACTAGAAATGGGTGCTAGTCACATTTTCTCGAAGGATTGATGCGGGGCTAGCGGTTGGCCAAGTAGTGATCTCTCGTTTGACAAAATTAAAGCTAGTAACGCGTCATCCTCATGAGACTACGGCTTTTTCTCCAACGTACGTAACCGTTATCCACAATCACCAAGTCGTCTGCTAGGTGATGTCGATCACCAAGAGTAATAAGCAAGAACTCTCACTTGGCCAAGACTAGCCTGAGAAGAGTGGATGCACACTTACTACTCTCTTTGCACTAATAAGGTACTAAGCAATGGATTAACAAATCTCTCAACCTCACTAGGGCTCTTACACTCTTAAACACTTACAAGTTATTCTTTACTTGTTGGAATGAGCAAAAGACCTCAATTGAATGAGATAAGAGAGTATAAATACCCCATACAAACCTCCACACGAAGAGGTATTTCAGGCTATTTAAGTGATAATCAGACGCGTCCGTTGGGATGAATGGACGCGTCCGATCATGAATAGTCAATGGCTAACTGTACCTACTAGATGTCAACTTGACTGAACGCGTTCGATCAATAATTGCATATTTTTTTTACTTCTTTGAATAGTGACCGAACACCCTAACCCCAGTGTCCAATCCATTGTGGACTAGAGGCTGGTGACATCAGAGCGTCTAGTCACTCCGACACCCCACATACACTGACCAGACGTGTCCGGTCAGTTATGTGGCAGCATCTGATTGAGCCAAAATGGCTTGTTTCACTCATGTTTTCATAATCTTTCGTATGGCTTTGATTCTACTGACTTTTGGGCTAACTCTAGGGCTGCCTAGGCTTAAAATGACTAAGTGTGCACCACACCTAACTCACTAGACTTGACTAGATCAAGCTACCCATTCATACCCCCTTAATAGTATGACCAAAAATAAAAATAAAGTCCTAACTACTTTAGGTGTCTCTCTAACTCCAAGCAACACTTAGAACTAGCCATCCTTATTAATCTTGGCGTCTATCCTTTGAAAACCAAAAAGAATTTCAATCATCGGGGCATAAGTACCATTGATCGTCCAAGTCAATCATCATTATCGTGACCTAACTCAAATAGTTTCTACAAAACACATGTTAGTCGCAATAATCTTGCGTTGTCATTAATCACCAAAACCCACTAGGGGCCTAGATGCTTTCACTACATTTGCTAGCCATTTAGGGTACTAAGCCTGATGACACCAACGTCTAATGGTCTTTGAACATCAGCTTTCGCTGCTTTCGCCCATTCATTGGACATTTTTTTTGAGTCTCTACTTCCTTGGCCTAGCATCCAATTTGATGTTTAGATTATATTGCGTCAAATCTCAGCTAACTCCCTATAGGTCCTTCGCTGACCAACAAAGACATCTCTATTTTTGTGCAAGAATAAAACCATTTTTCCTTTTTGTTGTTCTCTAGATCAGCTCCGATGTCGATACATCTCGAGCAAAGGTGTTAAGGGTGTGCCTTTGCTTGGTTCTGCTCTTAGGCTTGCTTTCTTATGGCTATCATCGATGGGTGTTGTTTTGCTTTTCAGAACTTTATTGATGAGGCTACATCCATGTGTAGGCTTTCCCTCGATTCGTTTGGCTCTGATTTGGTCACCACGAATCGTGATCTCTGAAAGGTGATGGCATTTTAATACATAGGTAGCTTTGTTTAATTGTAACTTCAAATTTGTTGATGAATCCTCTATGAAAGATAGCTAATACAGGTAGTCAATGTTGACTGTATATATCGAATGTGATCATTTCGGCATGTGGACCTATAACTCCTTTAGCAAATGATATAGGAACGACATTCTTGCTAATTGCCTTGAATGATTTTCTTTCTGCCAAAATTTAAGAGCGGATTGTCAAATAGTTCCACCGTTCACCTATCTAGGCCCACTAATTCAAAAAAGGGATGTTTAGTGTGAAACCAGCTATAATCTCCATTGCGATGAACGCATTGGTGTATGGATAGTCGCTCATCAGGAAATTTGATTCATTGAACGTGATTGGGATTTGTGACCATGCTGATCTGAGGTTGCCTTGGTGAAATGATGTGTACCCTTCTCATCTTTGTTAGTTGGATCCATATGTTATTGGGAAAATGTGACCATGCGAAGGAAGGATGTTGGTTTATGGTATGTGGGTCCTATGTATTCTCTTGCTTAGCGAGTGTCGGCTAGCTTTGTTTGTTGATGCTTTTGTTGGTACGACAAAGATACTGTTGTGGATTGGCGTGGGTGATTATAAGGGTGTGGGGCTAGGTATGATGGATCTAGCCAAGTGAAAGGCTATTGGGCTAAACTATATCTACATCGTTGTTGCTTGATGAATCAGATTTAATGGTAGTATGACCAGTTGAATGATTAAGTGTGTGAAAGGTCCTAAATGGCTAAAGGGAGGCTGAATAGCCTAATTAAAAATTCTACAAATACACTAGAACAAAGTGTTAGTATAACAAGAGGCGTAATTTTGGTTTGCCCTAACTCTAATTGTTAAGCAAGACAACTAATGACAACTCTAGTGAGCCTATGATCTCTACTTCACACACAAGAGCTAAGTTGCTACTTTACACCTAGGTGAGCAAACTAGAGAACTAGACTACAAAACTAGTATCACTTATAACAAGAATGAAACAATATAAGCAAGAGATGAATATGTCAATCACAATATAAAAACCATTATCATCAAGGGAGACAAAGAGCACAATGATTTTTCTCCAAGGTTCATATGCTTATCGGCACACTAGTCCTCATTGTGTTGCGCGTGCTAATAGGCTTTCAATGCCTAATCCTCCACGGGTTCTACTAACAACCACTAACAAAGTGAGGCAACTCAATGACATGCACAATGTATTAGAGCTACCTTGTGGCTCTTCATTGGGAAAGATGCAATATCCCTCATAAATCAATCAGAGCTAGCCACAAACAATCACCAACATATATCGGACCTCCACTGTAGCTCCAAGCCATATTTAGATGGTGGCAACCACCAAGAGTAACCCGCTGTTCAACAATCACTAATGCCACTACATGCTCAAAATCTAAGCTAATGCACTAAGGATCACTCTCAATCTCACTTTGAATGCACAATCAAACAAGAGAATAAGTAGGAGTTTTCTTTAGGTTAAAAGGATGTCCAAGAGAGTGAGCTAGAGCCAACCACCACGCTTATATAGAGGGGCAATCCCTCAACCAACCGTTTTCCTACACAAGGGCCTGACCGAACGCGTGCCACATGATGACCGGACACATTCGGTCACCCATTAAAAGTCATGTGTACTAACGGTTTGAATTTGCCCATTATCGCGCAACGGCCAGCACACACTCGCAAGCCGGCGTTAGCGCGGGCGTGTCCTGATCAATGTGACACACCAACAAGGCATCTAGTCGCTACCTAGAGAGCTCTAGAATGTATAAAACTTGATCAAATGCGTCTGGTCATGGGTGACCGGACGCGCCCAGCGTCCGATCTCATCCTCACCTTTGCCTAGAGTTGATCCTAGCGTACGTCAGCGCTGATCGGACGCGCCACTGAAGTGTCCAGTCAGCATTCACGATCAGAGTCCGGTCAAAACTCAGAGAGCTCCTTGAGGTGACCAGACGCGTATGCAGCACCCCCAGCGGACGCGCATCTACACACATGCGGACTGTTCGCATCCGGTCCTACCAAGACTAGCATCCGGTCACTTCTCCTTTCTCCAAAAATCATCAAATCCTACCTCGCAAGCTTGGCAGGACGGAGAGACCCAAACACCTCAACCCTTGCTCTCATGTGCCAACAAAAAAGTATCTCACCACTTGTGCATATGTATTAGCATTTTTCAATTTTTTTTTCAAAGGTCTAGTTAGTACTCACTAGGTCCTAATGCATATGTGTTGGTATCTGTTAATGCCTACTGAATAATTCCACAAGCGCACGGATACGTTGTAGCACTTCACCAGATAAGTATACCCAGTTTTAATATCGAACCCAAAGGAAGATGTGTGAGGGTCTTCTAAACTATACTTAACTGACTGAGTAGCAAACAAGACTGTAGAAGGTAGGGATATAGAGGGGACAACTAAGGCTTCTAGTTCAGGCTCAAGCAAATTATGATTAAGATGTTTCACTAGGGAGTTGGACAGAGAAGCATAGACAAAGCTATACTCAACTACCAACTATTCTCCTGCTAGGCCTACTGACGGGATAGTGGAATAAATAAGATTCAACGGAGCTATAAGTCACCTCCGCGAGCTACCACCAAATCCGGACAATAGGGTACATCTACGAGCAACGGAGTCTAAGCACCACGCTTACACTACGAATACTACTCTAACCCAAGAGCTACAAGGATTAAAGTACTCAAAAGAGTCGTAAACTACTAAAACAAGATAAACAATGTTACTTACTTGAACACAGAAGTTGACTCCAAAGTAATCTCAGATACAAGCCGTAGAGGTAGCACCGACTGACCGATACTCCTCCAAAACTTTCTCTTTAACTCTATCTCTCTATCTCTGAAGAACTAGCTTCTAGAGGTATAGAACTAGCTCTCTCTTGGAATGCTAACTCGAGAGGTCATCCATTCAAGGGACACCTCCGAGAATCCTACTTAGGGTTTCTAGCTAAAGCTCTTCTCTTCTTCTCTTGGATTCTCCCTCAAGAAGGGTGCCTATCCTTTTATAGCCCTGGCGAATCAACGTGAGCCCTTGGATCAAACCGACATTGACGGATGGTGGAGATCGGTCCTCAAAGGCGGTGGAATAAACTAGGCGAACCGGGCGCGGCGAGGGGCCAACCCTGCATCGGCGGGTCAGGGGCCGACCCGCCGGCTGGCCTGGTGGCCCCCGGGCCCCTGGCTCAGTGTGGTGCCTTCTCATCTCTTCTGGAAAGTTCCTGTGTTACCGTGGTATCCAATCTTGCATTCTACGTTGCGGTGTAGCTCAAAATTGTGTTTTTCCAGTGTTTAGCTGCAAAACCATTGATTCACCAAAACTCGTGGAATTCGTTAGTCAAAGCCCTACTCTGTAGATGGATTACTTTTATATCATTTTAGAAGGTTAGTTGACGGTTGGATTTGAACGTTAAGGACCGTCAACAACACCCCCACACTTAGGCTTTTACTCATCCTCGAGAAAAGGTTGGATAACTTCAGACATAGCTCAAGACAAAGAGATCAACATAAGCTCATTCCTGGTGATTCTTGCATTGTGAGATTCAAAGTGTCTACCATACAACTTTGGGAAGTTAAAAAGTAGAACAGTCGAACGGATTACCTTTATCTCACTACCAAGCCCATTGGAGGTGTTTGTAAGATTTTTGAAATAAACACATAGCTTATCTACTCCTCAATGTGGTACTCTCAAATCACTCATTATATGTGGTATTTATGGATCTCACTTAGGCATGAGTGAATGCCTTTCCTTGCAACCTACCTCTAATGGGCTTATGTGGAGTTCAAAGGTTTGGCAAGGAATAGTATACTTACCTTACACGTCACTGAGCCAGCGTAAGAGTCCACAGGAGAGAAGTGTCATACTCTTAGATCAAGATGTGCATGTGTGTGGAATACATGGTGGCTATCCTGCTCTACCTATCCTCATATTTTGATGGATATATCCCTCTTGCTTGAATTGGCGTGCTTGGAGACAATGGGCTATCTCGAATTTTTCTTTTTTTTCTTTTTTAGAGAGCTAGGCATCTTTGTACCTTTTGTTCTTTTTAACATTTTGACCCTTGTCCATTTTCTTATTTTTAACTCTCTTTTTCTTTTTGCATAGCCCATGTCATCCTGCACGTGAAACTTTGTGTAAGATAAAGATTTCTGATAATGTTAGAGCATAGATGAACACAATTTCTACCAAAAGTCTTTTTGGGTGCGTACTCTCAGTGTAAGAGTAGCACATTTTTCTATGTGGATGGAAAAAGCTGCGCCTACCCCCAGTGTAGGGATAGTGCATATATGGAGTGTAAGTGGATCTTGATCTTGAGAGCATGATAAGTCTCTACAACATAGGTCTCAAAAGCTGACAGAGCTCAGTGCAAAATAAGTTACTTATGTAGAAAGTTATAATCATGTCTGGCTCTATAGGCATTTAAAAATCCACAGAGGAGTAGCTTAGCTATTGTTTTTGTGTTTTTGAAATAAAAGCTCCAATAACTAGGTATAGAAATTCAGGTTCTCATGTGCTTCTATCTCATACTTGTCAACAACTTAAGAAGCATGGGTCCCTATAAAGAGTTCCCAACAGCTGCAAGTGTTATAGGAGATGAATTATGTGATTCTTGCCTTAAGTTATGACTAAGCTACCTATCCTTGAGGTGTAATCATGTTTCATTAAAGGATATTCAATTATGCTCAGCTATCAATAAATGAGAGTGATTTGGAGTGCGTACCTGGCTCCTATTGAGTGATGTTCCTTCTGTTTTCTTTATGGGTTGTCTCCCCCACACTTGTTTTCTGTTTCCTTTTATGCACAACAAGGTGGAGACAAAAACAAACATATATCTAGAGAGAGATGATGACTATGAAAACTCACTTCTTTATTATCACTGAGGCACATTTATTACATAATGAATGAAGGAATTAAATAATCAAACTAGCAAACTAACTAATAAAGCGAACTAATGGACTAACTATCACGTGTGCCTACTCATCTCTATCTCTAGTCTTTTTTTTCTAGCTCCTCGACCCTAGCCTTGAGTGCCTTGTTCTTAATGCGCATCTTCTCATGATTCGCTTCTAAATTTGCTATGCGCTGTGCAGCCGTATTCAGGGCTTTGAGCGCCTCAGACAATGTTTGGCCCTGCAGGTCTAATCTAGCCTCTAGCGTGGCTAAGTTTAGTCGAGGTTGTCGCGGGGCTGGTGTTGTTCTTGCCTTCTTCTTCGGGGGCTCCGGATTGGCTCTCGGCGGTGGATTGAACTTGACGTTGTTGGGGTCCACCCGCACACCATCCAGAGTCACACGCTCCTTCTCCGTAGTGTACTTAGCACCAGTCACCATCCCAAACTTGGTGGTGACTCCTAGCAGCCTCTCCCCTCTCTAGGAGGTAATAGCTTGGTACCCTGGGGAGAGAGATGCTAGGATGACCAGGTGGTCGAGGCTTATCTCTGAGAAGCGGTCGATGAGCTGGAGGCGCGATGGTCGGCCTCTTTATGGCCTGGGCGTAGCGTGCCTCCTCCATTAGAGCTCCTTGAGGTCGAGCTCGGACGATCTCCTTTGATGGTGCCGGGACGATCGCCTTCGGGGGCACCACCGCCAGCTGCTTCGGTGGGATGATTGCCAAGGGGAGGACTTCCTCCGGCTCTTCGACGGTGTAGGGAAGGCTTGAGTTTGCCATTTGGTGGAAGGATGGAGAGATGGAGAGCTTCCTTGTTAGGGGCTAAGAGAGGAGAGCTCTTGGGATGAGAGGAGAATGACCCCAGGGGCTTGTTTATATAGTCCTGGTTCCTTGGGGTACGGGGCATTCCATCCTAATCTATCCCGAGCATCTATCGTGATAAGGCGGCAGCGGATTCAGATCAAAGCCGAATATTCTAAACCCTAACAGAACAAGCTTCGTAACGAGAGGCAGCGGACCGCGAGGCGGTGCCAGGGCAGACCGACCCGTCTAGGGTGGGACCGGCTGGTCCCACCCTAGCTCGGTTCCCGGTGCCCTTCCGCGGGGTGCATTCTTGGCCCGATATCTCACCAAATTTTCTCCCGTCGCGGCCCAATTCGCGACGGGGTTTTATATTTTGATAAATTAGGGAAAAGTTAAGAAATAAATTTTATCCAATTCCTCGGGTGGTCTAGAAGGTTCCAGAAAAATTTTAAGGGGTTGGCCATTTACCTTGAATAACGTACCTTCGTTGTTTTAAAGTGTCACTGCTCCATGTGATGACGAATTTACCACCGTGAATGGTCCTTCCCACTTGCTTTGTAGTTTTCCATGTCCGAATAATCTTACCCTGGAGTTGAATAGTAGTACTTTATCTCCGGGGTTAAAGCTCTTCTTCTTGATTCGTTTATCATGCCACCTTTTGGTTCTCTCTTTATAGATCTTTGAGTTATGATATGTTTTTTCTCACCATTCATCTAGTTCTGAGAGTTGCATCTTTCTTTGTGTTTCGACAGCTTCAAGATCCATGTTCCATCTCTTAATTGCCCAATGAGCTTTGAACTGTAGCTCTATTGGCAAATGACAGGTCTTGCCGTAGACAAGCTGATAAGGTGACATGCCAAGAGGTGTCTTGTATGTAGTTCGGTATGCCCATAGTGCGTCAGGTAGCTTCTCTTTCTAAGCGGTTCCCATCTCATTAACTGTCTTCTATAGAATATTTTTGATTTGTTTATTAGAAGTCTCTGTTTGGTTACTTGTTTGAGGATGGTAAGGAGTAGCTACGTGATGTTGAATCCCTTGCTTCATTAAATAGTTGCGAAAGTCCTTGTCAATGAAGTGAGTTCCTCCATCATTGATCACCATTCTTGGGACACCGAATCTTGGAAATATTGTCTCTTGAAACATTTTCTTGGAATTCACGGAATTTGTAGCTTTGCATGGCATTGCTTCTACCCATTTTGAGACATAATCAACTGCCACTAGAATGTACTCATAGTTGCCTGATTTCGGAAATGGGCCCATGTAGTCGATTCCCCAGACATCAAAGAGCTCAATCTGAAGATTGTTGGTGAGGGGCATGGCATCTCTTGAGTTGATATTGCCGTGCCTCTGACATGCTCCACATCTTCTGATGAAGTTCTTGGTGTCTTCATACATGGTTGGCCAAAAGAATCCACTTTGCCAGATCTTCGCATGGGTTCGAAATGCTCCATAATGACCTCTATATGGTGATGAGTGACATTTTTCAATAATCTGCAGTCCTTCCTCAGTAGGTACACACCTTCGGAGTAGTCCATCAGCACATACTTAGAAGAGATAAGGATCATCCCATATATTTAGACGACTTTCATAGATAAGCTTTCTCTTGTCCGCTCCTGGTGGTACATATCCTGCAACCATAAAATTGACAATATTCGCGTACCAGGGATCCGACATGGAGATGGCGTAGAGCGTGTCGTCTCGAAGAGAGTCATTGATTGGTAGTTCCTGCATATTCTTAAACCGCATTCTAGACAAGTGATCGGGGCAATGTGGTTTTCTACTCCTCTTTTATTTTTTATTTCTAAGTCAAATTCTTGGAGTAGTAAAATCCATCTTATGAGTCGGGGTTTAGCATCTTTCTTAGTGAGCAGGTATTTAAGAGCAGCATGATCAGTATAAACAATTACCTTTGCTCCTACTAAGTAAGATCTAAACTTATCTATAGCAAAAAAACAAATTTAAGCTCTTTTTTAGTAGTGCATAATTAAGTTGAGGTCCTGTCAAAGTTTTGCTAGCGTATGCAATTGCGTGATGTTTCTTGTCTTTAGTTTGTCCCAAAACTGCCCCCACAGCATAATCACTTGCATCACACATCAATTCAAAAGACAGCAACCAATCAGGGGGTTGAATGATTGGTGCAGAGATGAGCGCTTTCTTAAGAGTTTCAAAAGCTTTCAAACAAGCCTCATCAAAATCAAAGGGAGCATCCTTAGCTAGCAGGTTTGTTAGAGGTCTAGCAATGTATGAAAAGTTATGTATTAATCGTCTACAGAAACCTGCATGACCTAGGAAGCTTCGAGTTCCCTTAACATTAATAGGAGGAGGTAGTTGTTCAATTACTTCAATTTTAGTTCTGTCTACCTCTATCCCTCTCTCGGACACCAAAAGTCTAAGCACTATTCCTTCTCTAACCACGAAATGACATTTTTCCCAATTAAGGACTAAGTGCTTTTCCTCACATCTTTACAAAACTTTATCCAAGTTTTCAAGGCATTTATCAAAAGTTTTTCCATATACCAAAAAGTCATCCATGAAAACTTCCATTATCACTTCAATCATATCAGAAAATATAGACATCATGCATCTTTGAGATGAAGCTAGAGCATTACATAGTCCAAAAGACATTCTACGGTAAGCATAGGTTCCATATGGACATGTAAATGTGGTCTTGCTTTGGTCATCTGGATGGATCGGTATTTGATGATATCCCGAATACCCATCAAGAAAACAAAAGAAAGAATGATTTGCCAACCTTTCCAACATCTCATCAATGAAGGGAAGTGGAAAATAATCTTTCTTTGTTGCCTTGTTTAGCTTTCGGTAATCAATACACATCCGCCATCCCGTG
Organism: Chrysopogon serrulatus; assembly: GCA_015844335.1. NCBI lineage: Eukaryota > Viridiplantae > Streptophyta > Magnoliopsida > Poales > Poaceae > Chrysopogon > Chrysopogon serrulatus. The sequence goes on from JADLZL010005370.1 coordinate 189,571, forward strand.
ACAGTTCTTTGTGGGATTAATTCATTCTTATCATTTCTAACAAACTGTCATGCCTCTCTTTTTAGGCACAACTTGCACAGGGCTTACCCACTCACTGTATGGCATAGGATATATGATCCCAGCATGTAACAGTTTTAAAACCTCTTTCTTAACAACCTCTCTCGTCGCATTGTTCAACCTACATTATAGTTCTCTAGAAGGAGTTATCTTAGGATCTGTAGGAATGCGATGGGTGCAAAGAATATGACTAATTCCTTTTGGAGTGAATAGCCAAGAGCAGATCTATGCTTTTCTAGAACTGTAATCAATCAGAAGGTTTTCTCTTCAGAGAGTTTGTCACTTATTATCACAGGAGATTCTCGATCATTATTTAGAAAAATATATTTAAGACCAGAAGGTAGGGGTTTCAGCTCTATGGGAGGCTTAGGTGGTTCCTCAGACTCATCTAGAGGGTTAGGCTCTAGCGTACTATCTCCTTCCTCTTCTAGTGGTTCGGGATCATCCTCGAAATCTGGTTCGAAAGATGATTCAAGAGTTATCTCTAAGACTTTTTCCATAGGATCAGGCTCAGGAAGTGACTCAGTCTCACTGTTGAGAACACCAGTTATAGATATAGGAAATTTAAAGTTCTTCCCAAGGGTAATATTCAAATTCCCTTCTTGTCCTTCTTGTAAAAGTCTCCCTATAGGCTATTCAATTAATACGTCAAATTCTATGACATCAAAGACATAGAAGCTCAAATGAACTCTTATCCCCTTGATATAAATAGGTAAGACATAGAGAATTCCAAAACTTAGAAGTATGTGGCCTAAAGGACTTTTCATAAACTTTGTTGTTGGGGTTAAGGGCATGTCTCTTCGAAGATTTTGAGCATATGTTGCAGACATGATGTTAACTCCCACAACAGGATTGTATAATGCTTCAAAAGATCCCTTGTGGATTTAGCAAGGTATGGTAGTTGATGTGAAATCAACTCAGATGCCATCAGAGGAAAGCTCTAATTCTTCCAATCAATCATTGCTCATAATCGATATAAGCTCTATAGCATTTTGCTTAAGGAAAGCCACCTCAGAAGGATCTAAGACTCCATCACTAGGTGATGACTTCTTTGACTTCTGTGGTCTCCTAACAACATAGTAATTCGAGGTGTTTCTATAATCAGCAAATATATCATCCTCGATCTTGAGCATGAAGTTTGGAAGTGGAATTTCTTCCTCCTCCTGTGGTCCAAGCTCGCTGTTGACGACTAGTAATGACCAGATTTACTCGTCAACTAACTCCTGAAAGAGGCACATTGGCGATCACCAACATAGACTTAGGGTTTACACTAACGGAATTCTACGAGTTTTGGTGAATCCTTGTCTCTGCAGGTATACATTGGAAAAGCTATCAAAAAGGACCAACATGATAGATTACAAGCACCTCAAATGATGAATTAGAATGCACCAATGCGAAGAGCTCATCGAGACGATCAAAATGGACATATCATTTACCATTTTTGGAGTTCTGGATGAAAAGATATGAATTCCACCGTGGGGGTTGCACTAGAAGACTCCAGAAGGCGCGAGAAGACACCACGGCGAAGCGGACCGCGAACGGGCCCGGAGTGGGACCGGCCGGTCCCACCCCTGCACCGGCCGGGCTCACAGGGGCCAAACGGGCCCAGCTTTGGCCCAGGTGCTCCACGGCCTTAGGGTTTCAATCTCAGCCGTCCGCCAAAGTCGGTTTGATCCAAGGGCTCACGTTTATCCCACCGGGCTATAAAAGGAGAGCAGGACCCCCCCAGAAATCACACATTCATTTGCTATTCTCTCAAACCCTAATTAAGAGGTGTCCCTCGAATGGATAACCTCTCTGGGGCTAGCCATCAAGAGAAGATTAGTCCTCTCTAGGATCTAGTCTTTAGATAATAATGAGATGGAGAGTGAGGGAAGAGTTAGGAGGAGGTGCCGGCCTGTCGATGCCCTCTCTACGGCTTGTACCTTGGCGGGATCAAGCTCTACTTGAGTTTGCTCCTGGGATGTCTCTGGTGAACAACTTCTAATGCGAGTAAGTTCTATGCCTTTATTGTTTATCTAGATCACGACTCTCTTTGAGTGCTTTATTCCTGTTCTAGAGGGATTAGAGTATTATCGTAGGTGTAAGCATGGTGCTTAGGCTTAGGATAATCGTGGATGCACCCTATATTCCGGTGGTAGTCAGGAGTGACAGCCCTGTTATCTACCTCTCGTTTGTAGGCCAAGTAGGACGTGGTTGCTAAGGAGATCAACACCCTATGTCGGTGTCTCTCCGTATGTAATGTCCCCAGTTAGCAATAGAAGACATAGACTTGCCCAAGTTAGAAGGAGAAAACCATAGTTATCCTCTCTACTCTCCTATTATCATCAACCTTGATTGCTACGCTCAACCCCATTAATTGTCGCCCTAGTTCTACCTTAGTTCTATCTAAATCTATTCTCTACCTTCACCTTATTGCTACCCCTAGTTAAGTTAGACCGTAGTTGATCTCACACCTTTCTCAGTGGAACGAAACCTGGAATACTTCTAGGATAAAGCTACAACGGTATCCGTGCGCTTGCGGATCATTCAGTGGGCGTTAACAGATATCAACACACTTTTTGGCGTCGTTGCTGGGGATAAGGATTTATCTCTATTTTTGGTAGCGACGTTAATAAGTGTCAATAAGCTTTTTGGCGCCGTTGTCGGGGAAACGGTTTGCTGAGTTGACTACGAACCTAGCTTAACTTTTCTTTTCTTTTATTCTTTTTCCTTTATCCTTTACTCCTTTCTTCTTTCTTTCTTTCAATCTTCTCTTTTCTTTTCAACTTCTAGTTTAGCATGGATCACATTCCTATCAATCAATATGCTAAACCCACGAGCGCAAGCTTTAGGCCATTAGAATCTTCAGAGCCTATCTTAGCACATGGTTATGAGCTACGCCCGTGTTGGGTAGATTTTGTCCAAAAACAATCCTTCTCGGGAGAAGGCGATGAAAACCCATACTCACACCTACGGGAGTTCTTACTAAGATGTGCATGCTTTCGTATTGCTGGCATGTCTGATAAGACTCTACGATGGAAGCTCTTTCCATTCTCTTTGACTGGAAAAGCTAAACATTGGTATAACAAAACCGTAGGAAGTATGCAAGGAGATTGCGAATTGCTATGCTCTGAATTTCAAACCAAATTCTTTCCCATATCTAAGGTTATTGATCTTCGGGAAGAGGTTCTACGCTTTAAATAGCTAGAGGAGAAATCTCTAGAAACATCATGGGATCGCATTAATAATCTCCTTACTACAGGCCCTGAACTTTCTATTCCAGACCTAATATTGCTTCAACACTTTTACTTAGGCCTTGGTAAGGATTCTAAGAAGTCCCTTGATATAGTTTCTAGAGGATCTTTTCTTCATGTGACTGCTAGTGAGGCAAGGTCTTTGATTGATAAACTTTGTGGAACTTGTCCTAGCATTCAATATGAACCCCCTGAGAAAGAGAAGGAATTATTTCCTAGACGAGAGGAGGTTTCGATAGCTAAATCACACTTATTCCAATCCTAATATTTAGCTATCAGTCCTGAACCATCCATGCCCCAAAATCCACCAAGGGAAGAAGAAATTCAACCTTTGGAATATAATCTTTTAGGTGTTGATATCGGGAAGAGCCTAAACTTCCAGTCCTATAAGAGACCTTCGAGTGAACATGATTCAAATCCTCTTGAGAAGGAATCTCTTAGAAAGCATCTTCTTTGGGAAGAATTCAAGGATGGCATGTCTAATGATGCCATAGAGGGAGAGCCAAGACAATTTAATTTCAATCCTATCCTCTCTTCTTCTATACCGACATTAGATGTCTTGTCTGAACCCATCTCAAAACCCATCCTTGACCCCAAAGAATTCCTTGGCACTTGTTCTCCTGAGTCTCATGATTACCTTAGAGATCCACTAAGACACTTAGAGCATAGGAATCATGAGAGACTCAAGGATGACCAAGAAGTGCTACAACAATGGCTGAAATGTGTAGAATGGATGGACCATGAAAAAGCCTTAATAGAATCCAGCCTCGGCCTAGATCCAAACGATAAACCTGTGACTCATCTAAGCCTAGAGGAAGCCATTGTTAAGACCAACTTGAGAGATATCAATCCCAAGGAAATCCTAGACAGTAACATGATTGATGAATTTCATAGGCATGAAATAAAGGAGACAATATTTTTGCCTATAGACATTCATAAAGAATCACCCCTGGAGATTGGTAGGGGAGATGACATCAATGAGCATGGAAGCTACTTCAAAAAGACCTCATCAAAGCCATGCTCATTTGACACATCTCCTGAATCTCTTGGTCTCTCTACCATGACCACACTCGAGATCTTTAACCCCCTCATACATCCTGTCCATAGAAACTTTAAAAGGGAGGTTGTAGATGCATATGTTTATCATAAACACTATAGATCTTAATGTACGGATCTTGAGGTAGGTAGATAAGGATTGGTGTTGGAGGGGAACCACTTCACCATCTTGAAGCACGATTCTGAGGTTTCCCAACAATGAGCTTTTGTCCTAAGACTAGCGCTTTCGACAGACAACATGAACATTCACCTCTTGTTGAATTGCCCTTGTGAATTGAGTATAGAGATATAATTGTGAATATTCCTTCGGGTATTCTTGTCACTAACCTTTCCAGGTTTGAAGCAAGATGAATGAAGGATGATGGTGTAAGGTATGTCCAACCAATTATTATGCAACATTCGATCACATCCATCCAAACTTGATCTTGCCTTGCAAGAATTCAAGTGTGGGGGACATGCTTCTCTGAAAAATCATATGCCATGTTGCTGATCTTGGTTGTCTCTACCTTTAAGCCATGCTAAACTTACCATATAACAATCATGATCTTTTATCTCTACTTGAATATTGCATCTCTACAATGCTTTCATGCTAAATATGTTTGCTACAGTATACATAAGGTTTTGAAGTATTCTTACACACCTTTTAAATTAGGCACGGTGCTTAGTTTAAATTGTTTTCTTAAATTAAATTAGACATGGTGTCTAATTTAATCTTGAACCAAGAGGTGTGGTGATTTTGCTTTTAAAGGCTTTTAAATTAAGCGTGGTGCTTAGGTTAAAATGTCTTCCTGAATCAAATTAGACGTGGTGTCTAGGTTAGTTCTTGAACTAAAAGTATGCTTTAGTAGACACTTTGGATATTTTATTGGACTAACCCCCTGCAGGAAATTCTAAATTCCAATCTATGAAAGTCGAGAGATGAATTCAAAGAGGAGATGAAGCAAGGCACATGACAAACTCCATAACTTTGCACAATGAAGACACAGCTCATTCATCATTGTTGGAAGGACTGTAAGTATCAAAGATCATTCACTTTGTCTTCAACTACTAGTTACCTTTGCCTTGAACCATGGTTGTATAAAACATGTGCATAAATTAGAGATAATAATCCTCCATTCATATCGGTATATTCTTTCGAGTATGTGTTGTCCACTAATCCTATGTAGGCATAAAACAAAGATTGAGATAGAAATCCAAAATGGCAAGGAGCAAAAAGGAAAACAACATGACAAAGGGATAAGAAAAAAAGAGCACCATCTAGAAACAAGAGGAACTATGAACCTAGATGTAAGGTTGACCAAACAAGGAAAGCATCGAGCAAAACAAACAGGGAAGGACCATCAAGAGTCATCTACTCTTCATCACATGGTGTCATCGTGCTCTACTGATGAAGGTAACATCCAAAGGTAAATGGTCACTACTTAAAATGCTTCTCCTTGGTTTTGGTATGAACATGAATAAAGAACTTAACATGTTTGGGTAATAATTATCCATGATCAATCCTGATTAACTCAATATGTCTAGTTCTTGGAGGTTGCTCATAGCATCACTATCTTGATTTGTAGTCTTAACCAAATGAGCTAAAAAGTTGCACATCTTATGCTTGGAAGATGATAGTCATGATCATGTAAAGACCAACACATCATGTACAGATAGACAATCCTTCCATGGGTTAAGCACTTCAACTCTTGTAGCCTAATGAACTTAAATGTTACATCCTTGCTCAACCTTTTGATCCTACCTCTCATGATATGTTGAACAAAGCACATAGCATCAACTTCATATTGTTCAACGTGACTAAGGACAAGAGATGTGGAATAGAAGTTTTGGTTCTGCTGGTGTTTTCCCACCAGTAGAGCCCATGCACTTGATCTCTACCTTGTCTTCATGAGCAGGACACACTTTAAACCAAGTGTGGGGGAGTCAATTCCCTACTTTGTACAAGTGGAGGTCCTGGACCTATCAAAGCTAATCTCAAAATCAAGACGGGTTAGGTAGAAGAAGGTGATACATCATAAAGGGCATCATCACAGAATCTTAATCTTCACCGAAAGAGCTAGCTTGGAGAAGAAGCACTCCCATGCAGGCAACCAAAGAAACTCCAATTGTGTCAACATTGGAGGAATCAACAAGGGAGAAGTCTTGTCCGGAGGACATTAAAATCCGAACCCTTACCGTAAGGTAACATCGGTAGTTATCCATATTTACATTCTTGCATTGCATGAACTATTTTCCCTTTAGCATGTTTACTTTCCACATTAGCATTGCACTAAAAAATTAAAAATAAATATGCATTCATCTTGTTAAATAATTCATGCATTATAAAACTTGAAGCCCATGTGAATAGTTCTATGGTGTGTAAAAGCCCGTAGGAGTCTTCACCGTGGTGGCATAAAAATAACAAAAATAATCATGCATACATGTTTTCTTTCCTGCACAATAAAATAGAAAATCCAAAAATAATAATTGAGCATCTTGTTGCACTGTATACAATGTAACAACCTTTGAAAACCTCTCACAACAACCAGTCCGTGAAACGGCTAACCACTAACTGCTTACCCTAATCCGTTCCACAAGTTTTGGTGTTTTGTGAGATGTATGCTGCAGGATGACTCTAAGAGCTAGTCTACCTAGGAATCTTCATTGATATCACTCGAAGTACACCTTCTCAACACACAGCTAATCCTGTGTGGAGGAAGCAACTTCTTGTTGGATGAGATCAAGATTCCCGGCTACACTTGCTCTTGTAAACATGAGCTCCACCACGAGGACTGCTCAGCTTCAATGCTCAACCACAACAACAACCAGCTTGGGGAAGGCATCCCCTAGGTACCCAGGTAAGTGTACCTACACGATTATCGAGTCAGTCATAAAAATAAAAAATACCAAAAATATGTGAGCACATGAAGGTTCACCATAGTATCATAAGAAAACTTAAAAATGCCAAAAATATGTGGACACATGAAGGTCCATACTTTTTAGAGTCTTTAGAGTCTTTTATAGTATGAGTATTAAAAATGTAAAACCCAATAAAAATGTTAGTATAGATATGAGTCAATAAATAGGCAAGCCCTAATGATGATCCTTAAAGATGAAAATGGTGAAAAACTACTCTATCATAACACCTTTGAAAGTGTCTAGTGTTTAGATATGGGTTTTCCCAAGTTTTGGCTTTAATTGTTTTGACATGAAGTTTTGCTCTGAGCCTGAAACTTGTGGGTTACACATGTTTAAACTAAGTCTAGGCAATTGATTGATCTGATTGAAAAAGTTTGAGCTGCTATTTATCTTGTTCTGAGTGACACTAAAGTTCTGAAGATTTAGCTTTTGAAAAATGCAAAATCTTACATGATGAGTTCCTATATGACAAAGCTTACATTCCCACCAGAGCCAAAAATGATGAGATAGGCTAGATAAACATCCACATATAAGCTTCTTGTCTTGCATTGAGTTTTGTCAACCTTTGTGACCCTTGTGAGAGATTTGTCATACTCTTGAATCAAGATCCACATACACTCCACCTTCATATGCACTACTCTACAATGGAGTAGGCACAACAACATGTCATTCCATCTACACCCATCCAAAAATGTTTTGCTCCTACACTGGGAGAGAACACCAAAAATATTTCCATTAGATAGCCACCCAATAAATGCTACATGTTCTTGTTGCTATCTCTCAAAAATATTTTGTGCCAAAAGGAGTGTTATGAGCTATGCAAAAGTTATTAAAAAAAAGAGATAAACTAAGGGAGTTGAAAAAAAATGGATAAGTGTCTAAAAGCAATGGGTACTTAGATACCTGCCTCCCCGATGAAAAAAAAAAAAAAAAAGAGAGAAAAAGATAGCTCATACTCTCCGGCCAAGTTTCATATTCCAAAAGAGAGGTGTGTCTTCGAGGAGCACAGTAGAATTAGGTTCCACCACATATCCACCATATCCATACACTTGCACATCTTGATTTGATTGTATGACTTGTTTCTTCGTGGATCCATTGCTTGACTTGACAACATATGCATTGCAAGTGTGCTCTTTCAAGTTTTCTCCTCACCTATGAGCTCCACATAAGCTTTAGTTACAGGATGAAAAGAATGGCAACCATCATTCTGACCTTGGTGAGAATCCACAAAAACCACATACACTGAGAGATTTGAGAGTGTCATACATGGGAAACTCTGAGTTTTATTTGAAAACCTCTAAAAAAACTCCAGAATAATAGTTGAACAAAGAGCTTGAGACATAGTGCTTGGTTGGATCTTTCTGTCTTTCGATTGCTCAAGACCCAAGTAAGAGCTGATAAGCCCCATAGTCAAAGGTAACATGAGTAAGTTTGAAGGTCAGCTCAGTTATTGCTTAAGCTTGGAGGAGAATTTTTGTCTGAATGCAGGTATACTTCTGAGGAATTACATCGAGATGGTTACAATGCTTAAACTTATACATATCTTTTGATAAGCTTTCTGAGCTTAGCTTTGCTATGGGACTAGCAAAGGTTAAGTGTGGGGGTGTTGTTAATGGCTAGTAATGACCAGATTCACTCATCAACTAACTCCTGAAAGAGGCACATTGGCGATCACCAATATAGACTTAGGGTTTACACTAACGGAATTCCACAAGTTTTGGTGAATCCTTGTCTCTGCAGGTATACATCGGAAAAGCTATCAAAAAGGACCAACATGATAGATTACAAGCACCTCAAATGATGAATTGGAATGCATCATTGCGAAGAGCTCGTCGAGACGATCAAAACGGACATATCATTTACCATTTTTGGAGTTCTAGATGAAAAGATATGAATTCCACCGCGGGGGTTGCACTAGAAGACTCCAGAAGGCGCGAGAAGACACCACGGCGAAGCGGACCGCGAACGGGCCCGGAGTGGGACCGGCCGGTCCCACCCCCACCCGGTCGGTGCGCTTCTGAGAGGGGGCCAAACGAGCCCAGCTTTGGCCCAGGTGCTCCACCGCCTTAGGGTTTCAATCTCAGCCGTCCGCCAAAGTCGGTTTGATCCAAGGGCTCACATTTATCCCATCGGGCTATAAAAGGAGGGCAGGACCCCCCTAGAAATCACACAATCATTTGCTATTCTCTCAAACCCTAATTGAGAGGTGTCCCTCAAATAGATAACCTCTCTAGGGCCAGCCATCAAGAGAAGATTAGTCCTCTCTAGGATCTAGTCTTTAGATAATAGTGAGATGGAGAGTGAGCGAAGAGTTAGGAGGAGGTGCCGGCCTGTCGGTGCCCTCTCTACGGCTTGTACCTTGGCGGGATCAAGCTCTACTTGAGCTTGCTCATGGGATGTCTCTAGTGAACAACTTCTAATGCGAGTAAGTTCTATGCCTTTATTGTTTATCTGGATCATGACTCTCTTTGAGTGCTTTATTCCTGTTCTAGAGGGATTAGAGTATTATCGTAGGTGTAAGCATGGTGCTTAGGCTTAGGATAATCGTGGATGCACCCTATATTCCGGTGGTAGTCAGGAGTGACAGCCCTGTTATCTACCTCCCGTCTGTAGGCCAAGTAGAACGCGGTTTCTAAGGAGATCAACACCCTATGTCGGTGTCTCTCCATATGTAATGTCCCCAGTTAGCAATAGAAGACATAGACTTACCCAAGTTAGAAGGAGAAAACCATAGTTATCCTCTCTACTCTCCTATATTATCATCAACCTTGATTGCTACGCTCAACCCCATTAATTGTCGCCCTAGTTCTACCTTAGTTCTATCTAAATCTATTCTCTACCTTCACCTTATTGCTACCCCTAGTTAAATTAGACCATAGTTGATCTCATACCTTTCTCAGTGGAACGAAACCTAGAATACTTCTGGAATAAAGCTACAACAGTATCCATGCGCTTACGGATCATTCAGTGGGCGTTAACAGTTATCAACACGCTTTTTGGCGCCGTTGCTGGGGATAGGGATTTATCTCTATTTTTGGTAGCGACGTTAATAAGTGTCAACACTCGCTGATAGTTGTAGGTGTGGATTTCTAATCAACTATCAGATCTTCTTCCTCTACTAGCTTCTTTAAGATGCTTCATTTTCATGGATTTTTGTGAGGACATTTCTCGCGATATCAGGAGTGATATGCAAGAATGATCCTCTAGAAGCAAGGTTGAGGAATTTAGTGGTTTTCCTATTTAGACCCTTATAGAAATGTTGAAGTAGAACGGGGTCTGGTATGGATAGACTAGGTCCAGAATGAGTAAGATAGTTAAAGCGTTCCCAGGCTTCAATTAAGGCCTCCTTCTTTTCCTGTTTAAAGGATAGAACTTCTAAGCGAAGCTCTACTACCTTAGAAATAGGATAGAATTGGAGGTAGAATTCAGCACATAATGCTCTCCAGTCACCTTTAACACTCTCAACGTGGAGATCATACCAATGTCTAGCTTCTCCAGTCAAAGAGAAAGGAAAAAGCTTCCATCGGATAGTCTCATCGGACATATCCTTAATGCGCAAACACGCACAGGTTTGTTCGAATTCATTGGGGTGAGAATAAGGGCTAGCATTGTCTTTTCCTGAGAAAGATTGGTTTCTGACCATGTCTATTAAACATGGGCGTAGCTTATAGTAAGAGGCTAAGATAGGCTTTGAGGACGGCTCTGGCTCTAAGCGTAGGTTCATGAAGTTATATTTATAGATAGGCGTGGAATCAAGTTGATCCATTGAAGGATAGAAAAGGTAAAGAGAAATGGAAAAGGTAAAGAGTAATAGTATACAAAGAAAAGATAAGATTATAATACAAAGGTTAAGATAAGTTGAGTGATCTCGCCGACGTCTTCCCGAACTTGGCGCCCGAGAAATGCTTGTTGGTATACATTAATGCCTCTTGAATAATTACGCAAAGCGCCGCGGATACGTTGTAGCACTTCACTTGGGATAAGTATACCCGGTTTTAATATCGAACCCAAAGGAAGATGTGTGAGGGTCTTCTAAACTATACTTAACCGACTGAGTAGCAAACAAGGTTGTAGAAGGTAGGGATATAGAGGGGACAACTAAGGCTTCTAGTTCAGGCTCAAGCAAATTATGATTAAGATGTTTCACTAGGGAGTTGGATAGAGAAGCACAGACAAAGCTATAATCAACTACCAACTATTCTCCTGCTAGGCCTACTGACGGGATAGTGGAATAAATAAGATTCACCGAGCTATAAGTCACCTCCGCGAGCTACCACCAAATCTGGACAATAGGGTACATCTACGAGTAACAGAGTCTAAGCACCATGCTTACACTATGAATACTACTCTAACCCAAGAGCTACAAGGATTAAAGTACTCAAAAGAGTCGTAAACTAGTAAAACAAGATAAACAATGTTACTTACTTGAACACAGAAGTTGACTCCAAAGTAATCTCAGATACAAACCGTAGAGGTAGCACCGACAGGCCGATACTCCTCTAAAACTTTCTCTTTAACTCTATCTCTCTATCTCTGAAGAACTAGCTTCTAGAGGTATAGAACTAGCTCTCTCTTGGAATGCTAACTCGAGAGGTCATCCATTCAAGGGACACCTCTGAGAATCCTACTAAGGGTTTCTAGCTAAGGCTCTTCTCTTCTTCTCTTGGATTCTCCCTCATGGGGGGGTGTGCCTCTCCTTTTATAGCCCTGGCGAATCAACGTGAGCCCTTGGATCAAACCGACATTGACGGATGGTGGAGATCGATCCTCAAAGGCGGTGGAATAAACCGGGCGAATCGGGGCGCGACCGGGGCCAACCCTGCATCCCGGCCGGTCGGGGCCGACCGACCGACCGGGTCTGCCCGGTGGCCCCGGCCCCCCGGCTCGGTGTGGTGCCTTCTCGTTTCTTCTGGAAAGTTCCTGTGTTGCCGTGGCGTCTAATCTTGCATTCTACGTTGCGGTGTAGCTCAAAAGTGTGTCTTTTCCAGTGTTTACCTCAAAACCATTGATTCACCAAAACTCGTGGAATTCATTAGTCAAAGCCCTACTCTAGGTAGATGGATTGCTTTTATATCATTTTGGAAGGTTAGTTGACGGTTGGATTTGAAGCGTTAAGGACCATCAACAATATGCATGGAATAAAAACACTAGTAGAACTTGATAACTGTTTTTGAATTAAGATACGACTATCTATCCTAAACACCCTCACACCTTCTAAGGTGTCTAAAGTGCCTAAACAAAATGGTCCTATCAAATATATCTTTATCTTGAATCTACTTTGTTTTTCTCTTTTTTTCAAATGAGGAGCATTTGATCACCATCTTTTGATATTCACCACCATAATCATGGTATTCTCCATGTCTTCATTACTTGGATGAACCATTCTTTCTTTTGCTACACACTTGGTCACAAAGGATTAGTTCCAAAAGTTCTATTAATTATCAAAATTAAAGTAAGGCTTTTAGTGTGCTTTCGTGTTGTGCATTGTAGAATATGTGTGGGAGTTTCGCTGGTTAGAGGCATCATCTTTTTCTTTAAGCTCTCTTGCCACTTTGGAGTACTTGCACTCTCTTGTCAAGCTGTCAAGCCACTTTTTTCTTTAATCTCTCTCGCCATTTTTGGAGTACACGCACAGGCCACCATACCAAGTCATGCCGTGTTACGGCGAGGAAAGGCATGACGGTGCATCAGCTTGCATGGGCCGTGCCACTCCACACTAGTACAGAAAAGAGCAATGATGGCGGTGCTAAACACCTCACCACTGGCGGTTCCCACAGCCACCAGTGAGAAAATCTAGTAGAAATGGTACATTTCCACTGGCGGTTGCTTGAGAACTGCCAATGGAAATGTGATTTCTACTAGCGGTTGGGTAAGTCAACCACCGGTGGAAATGTGATTTCTACTAGCGGTTCACTTCCCGAACCACCGATAGAAATCACATTTCCACCGGCGGTTGTCAAGCATACAACCGCCAGTAGAAAGTTTCCCCGCCATTTTTTGAAATTCAAATGGAAACCTATTTATTTATATTGAAACTTATGATAACATGCAATGAAATTCTCATACATTTATATACATCAATAAAAATTCATTTACATCAAAATTACATTATATCATACATACATACTTCAATAGAAATCCATGTACATCACATATGTATCATACGTATATACACATTCAAAGTTTTCTCTTTTTCTCTAATTAGGAAAGCCTTAATAATCGTCTCGATTAAGATTGAGACACTTAATATCAGTTAGCGCTCTATATTCAAGCTTTCCTAATTCACTGCTCGGATCATGATATTTTCCTTCGGGTGGGATGACTTCTTTCATGATGAATGAGCAGAGATCCTCAACTATGTTGTATAATGCTTTTTCATCAAAATTGGTTGTTGGATCTTCTGCATAGGCCTGAAAAAAGAAAGTATGTTTATATTTCAACATTACATATTTTCACTTGGTATCAAATATTTACAACATTAGTGACAAAACTTATAAATGACGGCTACTTATACCTTATCGGGGTTTTTCGATGTATCGTTCGTTGTCTCTCATAAACTTCGCACACTTAGTATCAAGTATGTTTATTTAGTTTCTGAAACGTACTATGTATTAATTGTACATGTATGATATGCACTTGTAAATTTATGTATTGGCCAGTTATGAAGTATATCCATTGGCTGTCCTTGTTTAGAAAGGTCATATGGACCTTTCTGAATCTTATAATACCTATATGCCATGTGTTCTCGAATAGAATCACCTAGTTATTATGCAACTCTTATAGATAAAACAAAGCATGCATATATATAGGCTTACCATTCTAAGATTGTTAAGAATGGTGCATAAGCTTCAGTTGCGTAATGCGTGGAGTCTAGTACTAACGTCCTTCCTAAATTAAAAAACAGATCCAGTGGTCCCTGCAAGATCAAATTTGTGATGAGGCATGTGTCATGGGATTCTTAACTTGATGTATGTAAACTCGCACTTACCTAAAATTGTAGGGGGCCACTATGCAAAGCCTGTTTTTGAATTTTAGCATTGCTTCTCCTAGGTAGAGGGAGCATTTGGCTTCAAATTTCTTTTTTAGATCCGCTTTTTTCACCTGTTCAGGTGTTAAGCCCTTCAATTCATCATGGCCATCACTGATTGTGAACGTGTGCTGCTCCTCGCATATTTTCATTGGCCTGACATACCTAATCCTTTTTTCTTCTTCATATGTCTGATCTGGACCGTAATGCATCTCTTTCCCACCATATTGCATTCTACAAGGCGCACATGTATTTGTTAGAGTAAGAAATAAAAGCATGTCTGTTGATTTGGTTCACCTCAATGATAGTAACACGTGTATTTGTTAGTCACACTTACAATGCAAACACCGTCATCAAGTCTGTATGTCAAGTCACGAGAGGTTCATCATTAACCACAAGTCCTCGAAGATGACCATAGCCTTTTCTCAAGGCGGATGCAAAAGCATTTGCTGGTATACAAACGTTGATCGCCGAGATCCCAGCAGCAGATGTTCTTATATACCAATCATGCATCCTTTTGATCCCTATTGGGATTTGTTTAAGTTTCTCCCAGCTGAGAAGAGGCCTGCCATAGATATATTGAGTCGGGACATTCTGGTAATCATCCCACGTTGGCTTCTTTACCTCTATGATCTTTGTATTATGCTCTTTGCCCAACTCGAGGATTGTGATGTCGACTTCTCATGCTCGGCCAAGTCAACGATACGCACTTGCTTGCCGAGACATTCCAATTCCCGATAAAAACCTCATTTGTGCTAGCACTTTTCTTCTTTGGCTCGAAGGGCGAAACCAATTTAGATACCGAGAATTGCTTCTTCGGTATGGGTTTCTTCTTCTTTGGCTTTGGTGGCGGCTTTGGTGTTGGAGTTATTTCTAGTAGCTTTTCCATTGCTGGCGGGGAAGCAGGGAAGTGGAGTAGCGATGATGGTGGTCGGACAGGTGAGTTAGGAGGAGGATCATGTGCTGAGGGTGAGTTTTGAGGATCAGGAAGTGACGATTCCTGAGTTAGTGGGCGGCCTTCGCCTTGTGGGTTAGAAGGAGGATTTACAGGTGAAGATTCCTAAGTTACTGGGAGGCCTTCAGAGGATGGTGCCTAACATTTCTTGCCTCCTTAGCAAATTCTGGGTGATCATCATTAAATTTTTTCTATTGTTTGCCATCAGTTGGATGTCGAAGCTTTTTATTATTTTTGTGCTTATCAGAAGCATGCCAGGTCATAAGCTCTGCATCTTCTTGGTTAGCAAACAAACACCTCAATCGATCAACCACTGGAAGGTACCACATCACCATAGCAGGAAGTCTTCTCTGTGCATAATAATCTACTTCTTTTTCTTCAATGCTTGGTTTTGAACCCTATTTGGTCTTCTTTCTCTTCTTCCCTTTGGAAACTGAAGTTGTATTCTATTCTTGTATATAGTCTTTTTTGGTCTTGTACCGATTAGCACCATAGTTTGGGCAATTGTCTAAACCAAAGTTTGGGCAATTGTCCAAGTCTTTGTAATCACCTCGATACAGGATACAATGATTTCTACAAGCGTGGATCTTCTGTACACCCATAGTAAGCGGACTGATGAGTTTCTTTACATAGTACGTGTTAGCAGGCACTTTATTCTCCTTTGGAAGCATATCTTCGAGAGTACTCAATAATACATCAAAGCTAGCATCGGACCATCCATATCTAGCTTTTAACATCAACAACTTAAGCACAAAACGTAACATCGTAAACTCTTTGGTACGACCCTTAGTCTCATCATAAAATAGCTCTGTTGCTGCCTTCTTTAAGGTCTCCATACCTTTCATCAAGAACATTGATGGATCCGTATGATGACGCAATAGTGCAGCCATCAATTCTGCGTCTTCATACCTTTCATCCACCACATGAGTTCCGTTGCCTTCATCATCAACATTGGGTATACCATGTTCACTCTGTTGGGGACAATGATGTTGTGGCTCATGTACGAACTGGGATCCGTCGTCAACAAGCATATCAGAGCTATTGGTGTCGTTGTTCGCAGGGTTTATAGTTGGATATGGTGCGAGCTACCCTTTTCATGCTTTGTCCAAATCAAGTAATCCTTTATAAATCCTTGACAAACCAGATGAGAAAATATTGTTTGTGTATCATCGAAGACTGTGATATTCTACGCAAGGACACGGTATGTGTTTTATCTGGATTTTGTATGCATTCATCTTAGCAGCATCAATAAACCTTTCCACCTCTGGTATGTATGATGGATTCACTCTTGATAAATTATACATCTAGAATGATCTCTCCATCAGTTACCTACATATATAATGAATTTATTGTAATCAACATAATTAAAATATGATTGTTTTGAAAGATGGATGACGAAACTAACCGTTTGATGATCAACAACCTCATCTTTGAAATAAATATGAAAACCTATCACTTGTATATTTCCTAAAATATAGACCTTGAGGCTAGGTTCCCTAAGTATGAGAAAGCAGGTATATTAATTAATTAAACACTAATCATATCAAAATAATTTATGAAACTAATAAAATAAAACCAACTAATTAATTGGACTACTATTTAGAAAGTCATAGTATTTAATTGAATAAAGTAGTAATAATTAAACACTACTCTCTAAATAAGTAAACACTACTCATTATCTAAAGAGAAATAATTAATTATATTGAACCTAATGAAAATAAACCTTAACAATTAAATAAGAAATAATCTTCAATTTCTTCTCTCTAAAATAAACCTATTCATGCATGACATACTAAATCTATATAAAAAAAAAAATCACTAATTGAGAAACAATCATGCCAAGAGCTAGGAGAGACTAAAAAAATCCATCTTCAACCACCACATCTAAGCAAATATAATATAGACAACCCTATATTTTTCTCTTTCTCACTAAAACTATTCATACATGACATACTAAATCTATAGAAAAAAAATAAACTCTAATTGAGAAACAATCATGGCAAGAGCTAGGAGAGACTAAAAAAGCTATCTAGAACCACCACATATAAGCAAATAGGGGGAAAACCCTAGATTTTTTCCTCTCTCACTCATGGTGAAACCCTAGATCTAAAAAGTGGCTACAGTTGAGCAATATTGGTTAAAAAGTTGCAAGAGGAGCATAAACTAACCTTTTTTAGCAACCTCCTTCCAAGAATTGAAGATCAAAACCTCCCCCTTGTATTTTAGGAAAACTGGACCTCCAAATCGCCAACAATGGAATGTTGGCCTCGAGTTACTGTTCTGGTCGGAGAGAAAGAAGGGGTATTTATAGCAGACCTAGCACTGGCAGTTGACTTACCAAACCACCAGTGAAAACAAATTATCACTGGCGGTTGGCTAAGACAACCGACAGTGCTAATGGACCCATTAACACTGGCGGTTGTCTTAATCAGCCGCCAGTATAAATGGTCATTATCGCTGGTGGCTGGCTAAGACAACCGCCAGTCATAACTAGCCCCAGGTATTTTTTAACACTGGCGTCCTTCAAATCGAACCGCATGTACAAATAGAACTCTGGCGCCAAGAGAAATCATTTATGTACTAGTGCCATGACGTGATGTGGTGCAGGTTAGGCTTGTTTTTACCACTTGGGATGGCTAATGGAAGCATTACCATAATTGGGTTTTTTTTTTGTTATTAGTCTCATAGAGTAATCGCGAGAGTTTTTGTTGGTAACTCCCTGCAATTTTATTCCCAGTGATTCCGCCCGTCCAGGTCCATCCTCCCAACGCTCCGGTTTCTGTCTGCTCATGTATAAGTATGAAGTTCCTTTGAAAGCTTGGCATATGCAAGCATTCCGTAATTGCATCCTCCTTTCTTTGTAGACCTATTCGAGTCCTCCGTCCTCCCCATTACAATCTCATACGTGCACAGAAAGCCAGAAGAACAAGCCTCCAGAACCACACCAGTTTCTGTGACATTCGCTCAGGTGTGTGTGGGCAATCAAATTTTTGGGTAGCATCTACATGCAACTACCACTACAATAAATGTGTGGCTTTTTACACATGATTTATAACATTATGTTTCATCCACTTCGACTTAGTCACAATAAAAAGTTGTATGTCACGAAAGAAGGTCATACAGCTAGTCCATTCCATCTTGGATATTTAAAATAAAAAATATTTAATAAAATTGGATTGACCCATACTAAAAAAAATAGCTCAAATAGCGTTCTGTGGCCTATGAAGAGGTTGTCCCCTATGTGGGCTAGTAGGCTAAAATGAATTTGTGACCATAAAGAGGTTGCCACTACGTGGGCTTTTAGCAGAATAAAATTTATTTTTTGTGACGTATATGATTCTAAAAATCTAATGCCACATATGTGTGATAATAAATATACAAACTTACATAATAAATTTATGATGGTGACCTTTTTATGTCTATATTTTCGTCAACTAGATATTACATATCTTAATTTGTGACTTAAGTTTTACATAAATAATGGCATAATTGAATGTTAGAAAACCACATATTTCTTGTAGTAAAGCAATTGACTACTTGAGAACGAGCGAGTAGCTCGGTGGTTGGGTTCGACGGTGCTCGACCAACCCGCCCAAGTTCGATTCCTGGAATCGGCAGGGTGTCTCACCAGGGAACAGTGTTCCCTTAATAAATCTTGTTGCCTTGCACGGATGTACCACAACTGTCATATCTCTCAGCCGTGTTTCAGAATCCAGGTATAGGTGGTAGATCTAGCTTGTGCACTAAAGTGTGAGTGAGTGAGTGGTGTGCGTGTGTGTGGTGTGCGTTAGTGCATGAGTTCAGATACTACAACTTGTACTGGAAGGTTGAGGCAATCAAAAAAAAAAAAAAAAAAGCAATTGACTACTTGTAGGTACACCGTCAAAGCTACTTTTGCGATGTCTTCTTCTCGGCAACTAGTAGCAGCAGTGCAATTCTTCTTCTTAGTGAACGTTCGTGGGGCTATACGGCGAACATTTTCATGCATCGACTCTGGTCTATTAATTTAAGCAACACACTATGCTAACTAGTATAAATATGAATGGAGCCACTCGTACCCTTGGCACTAGCCTATCCGTAGGGCATACTCCCTATGTCCCACTTTAGTTGACGTTTTAGCTTATTTGCAGGTGCATATACGATTACAGAAACACAAACACTGCTTGCGTCCAAATGCATGTACGGAGGTGTGAACATGGACCATTCAATGAGGTGCTAGGACGTCTAGTATTTTAGGACAGAGGGAGTACTTTTGATCTTATTGTCTCCGTTCACTAAGGGCGTCTCCAGCGGCTATCGAAATAGCTAGCTGACGTTGAATTTCGTCCTGCGTGGAGGAAGAGAGTACGTGAAACTTGACTCGCTAACGACGAATAAATCGATCAGCTCGCACACTCTCCAACGAATCAACAGTGTCTGACTACTTACCCCCACCTTCTTGTATGCCGTGCACCCTCAGGCTTTTGTATTTTTTTAATCTTCTCTCCCTCCACGTCTGCTGGCGATTTAGCCTTATTGTTGGAGAAGCCCTAAGATATTTGTTTTAATGAGAATGTCCATCATGATTGCCACTTACGAAGTCGGTTGGGGCAGCGAAATCAATGTCACTGTGTCAGAAACAGAACAATCCAATTGTAACGGCCAGCAACTGAAATGCCACAGGCAAACCATATAATATCAATGCTCCATTTTTCCTATTCAAAATTACAAGAGCAAATTAATGTTTTGGCCCAACCCCTGTCCCAGAACTGAAGCTCGGAGTGAGGGAATTAGGGGAAAGCGAGGCATGATAACAGGAGGAACATTTGCCACTACAGTATATCACTGTCACCCAAGAAGACGAGTGAACGCTTGAAGGGCATGAAACATTAATTTGCCTTTCTACTCGAACAGGAACATTAGCAGAACTGTTCGCTACTCATGATCATTTGCTTTAATGAGTGTTCAAAATCATGCCTCAAAACAGCAAAAAGCATGTAAACTCATCTGAACTGGCTACCTCGACATCTGCTTTGGGCACGTGGGCCGCCTGTCCCACATTCATCTTTTCCCACCACCAGCAGATTAGCAGAGTAGCAATGTATTAAAGTTGCGAAGCGAATGAATCACGTCAGACGCAACGAACGGCGGGTTTGCTGGTTCCGACAGTAATATATGCGGCTAGGCTTATTGGTTTCAACAAGCAGCAGACGTCAAACAAAACTCACTGTCTCAGACACCTCGAAAATGTGTTTAGCCGTGCAAGAGTCCGGTCCAAATTTTGCAATCTGAAAACATCCAGAATGCCTAGATTCTAAAAATCGCCGAGCACGATATGTCAATATCCATTATGAAACTAGTCTATCTATTTACAGTCACGTGACACTGATTAAAGCTAGCCTCTTTCTTCCATCAGAAGTTCAACTCCATTAGCTAAACGCCAACAGATTCATTTGCTTGCGTACATGGTAAATTGTTGCGAAAATGGCCTAGTTATCTGAAAATCAAAATTGAGATCAAATGGTTCAACTCTATGGTGAATTTGGATCTTGAGCTTTATCAAAGATATTCAAGAAGCAACACTGCAATCTAGCCTTGTGTTTGATTAACGATATAATTCACATGTACCTGCTTGCAAATAAGCCACAGTTCCGCAGGTCAAATGCCCGCAGCCAGCAAACCCTAATACACCATGACAAAATTCAGAGGACAGTTCTTAGAATGAGATCTCATATCGACTCCCTTGATGGTTACAGATTATTTTATAAACCACTGACTGCAATACAATGTAACAACCTGATAACAGTTTATGGCTCGCTACTAATAAATAGACCTCAGTAACAATAATGATAATAACAATACAGGCTAGCCCTAGGACTTTTGTACATACTACACAAGTTAGCCTCCACAGAGGTGATGTGCACAGCAGGACAGGCGGTGGCAAACAAGCACCTGGAGTGGTCACAATGCTAAGTATGCTACAACTCTCGCCTTATTTACAGAGCCGGGATGGTGATAAAATCTCGTTAGCGGTCAAATGGGAACTCAATGTCATCCTCTAACACCTTGAATGGCTCCGGGTGGCGACTGGAGCAGTAAAGGTTCCACATCTTGTAGTAAGCCCTTTCAAGATTGCGCACCTGAGACAGTTTGCATGCAATGTTGATCAGAATTCAAGACTAACAGAGATCATGATTGCTCAGGGATATTGATTGCGAGAATTTACCCATCTAGCTGTATCGAACAACGGGCAGGTCATACGAACTTCCTTGAGCTTGTTAGTCAATCCTTGAAGCTTCACTGGATTTAACGCAAGGTCTACTGCTCTATCTTCATACTCCTTCATGCTGGCACAAAAAGGAAGTAAGCCTTCGCACCGTTCAATTATAATATCCAAATTGGCATTTTTATCTATATTTACCTGCTAACAATCATCTCCTCCCCAAGGCCAGTAGCTACGCAGAGGGAACCAGCTACTCTGGTTGCCATTTTCTCTAGTGGTAGGGTGATCATTGGCAGACCAGCCCACAGTATGTCAGTGCCTGTTGTGTGTGCATTGCAGAGGGGGCTGATCCAAAAAAAAATTCAAGAGGACAGAGTGTAAATTAATTTTATATTTTCAGCATATACGATTGAAAAAGGAATACCAGACAAAGAACTTCATACGTGTCCAGGAAAAGGTCTGCCAGTGCACTGCGCCGTATATGCTCATTTTTCATAGCAACATCTGTGAATACAATTTGATCTGCTCTTACTCCTCTTGCAGCAGCATCTGTATAGAAAAGGTGTGAGGAGGCATTGCAGGTGTTGAATAAACTGTCCTCATTTGAAGCTTTTGTTTACGAGGTAGATTAAAAAGTGAAGAAATAAACAGTTGGAGCCTCTTATGTGTACTTACGTGCTCTCACTCTAGTTTCACCAGCTGCCGGGAATCTTAAGAGCCATAACGCGCTGTTGGGAACACGTTTGAGAATATTGCACCTTAAGAAAGAATTTAGAGCCAAAGATTAGTAGCAAACATAAAAAAGAATAGTCCAATGAAAAGAATAAACAAATCTAGTTTGACCAATCTAATTCATGAAGAACCATTGGGAAATCCAAAACCAAAAACACCTGCCTCAAACTTGCAGTGCAGACATGGAGCATGTAGATAGTGGAAACTTACCATGTGTCAAATATCTCAGGATCCATTTTGTAAAGCTGATTGAAGCAAGCAAAAATAAATTTATCCTCAGGTAGTCCATAATCAGATCTTTTGTGTGGACATACAGGAGTGAGACAGTCTCGATTTTTCTGGTACAGAACATTTTCTGAAATTTATATCACATTAATGAAGAAAAGAAAAGAAGACATGAAGAAGCATGAAGACAAACCTGCTTGTAGTCATTGACAAAATAGCAGTGAGGCAAATGGACGAGCTTTTCTGAATATATATGTGCATAGCTAATTGGAGAAACAAACTGCAAGATCATATAAAACAAACAACATTCAAAATAAATCACTAAAGCTAATGAACTGTTACACAAGAACCTTAGATGCTCAAGTACCTCATCTGTGACCAAGTAGTCTATGTATGCAGCACCCGTTGTTCCAGGGAACCCCATGTAAGAAACTTGGATAGGTGCTGGCTGCAATGCAAAAATTTCATTCCTGGCACCCTGTTTCCATCAAGCCCATGTTAAGACAGCAAACAGCAACACAAGAACACATCATATATCAGTGTAAGGCTGTGTACAGACAAACAATATAACAAACTGCGCCTTGTGTTAAAATAATAAAATTACATTGATTTCACAACTTCAATATAATTTTATTGTTTTTTATTCAATATAAAACAATAAAATTCAATGGCAAGTCTAATTCTATGTAACACCAATAACAGATATCAGTTGTTCCAACGAAATAGCAATCACAATCCTCAAAAGTCAAAATAAACAATTTGCACCAGAAAAACCAAGGGTGCACATTTCAACACGAGAAAAGCAAACGACAATCATTTGAAAAAACTGAACGACTGAAATAATAACAGAGATATCAAGAATTGAAAACTATTCATGGACAGCATTATTTATTACCTTTGTGTAGCCATTAAGATTTATCAATATCTGTATTTTGTCTTGATTGATAAGTCTGGCAATATTATTGGAAGTCATGGCAGAAACATCGACAAAATGTTCTGCCTCTGACTGAATACGCTGCCTCCACTCAGTACCATCGTTTTGACTGAGTGCATAGCAAAAAGACCTGCCATTCCATCATGGCTCAGAGAGAGATAACCGCAACATAATAATGTGAAAAGAATTTTCAAAAAAATAATGTGAGAAGGGAGGAAGGAAGCTCAATGGAAATAAAATAACCTCGATATTGGCACGATCATGCATTCCAAATACTGATCCCATGAGATGGGAAAGAGGGTGATTTCCAAAATCACTACTAACATATCTGTAGCAAGGAAAGGCCATTTATTCTGCTGTTGGATAAATCTTTCCAATTAATGTACAAGAGAAAGTTTGTGCACATACCCTACTCTCAGTCGGCAGTGTTTACCCTCTGCTTTTACAGGAACAGGAGGTGGATGCACAAAAGGCGGCAGCCCAAAGCGAGAGGCAATCAAGGAACAATGGGCCGCATATTTACGGCTGCCAATGAAAAGGGTTATATTAATAAAACAAAAGGAAAGGATGTACTCTAATTCAGATTCAGAGTAAATTGTGAACCCAACTCCCCCCCCCAACCCACCCACAAAAAAAATAAACACACTAATACAGACAACCTGCCCCTTAACATTCAAAACGGATAAGTAAACACCCCAAAAATGATGGTTTTGGTTGATGTGCATGTCTCTTTAGTTTTGAAGTCATACCATCTTTTATTGAATATTTGAGCTCCTAAATGATCTCAAATGGGAAAAAATCAACTAGATTGCATCGAGCTCTACAATTTTCATATAAAGTTTGTATTCATCTGACTCAATATATGGAGAAGTCATGAGAAGTCATGATTTTGTCATATAAAAGACACCTAACATGTGAGCCCCACTGCCATGTCACCAGAACCACTTAGGAAACCACTTTGAAATGGTCAAACGAGGAAATTTTGTCCAGTTTTAGAAGTTGAGGGAGTAAGCTGTCTGGTATTTGAGTCCCAGGGTGCTTTTTAAATTCAATGACACGTTTAGGGGGTAAATCAGACATTACCGTTCAATTAAAAGACTAGCAAGTGTACAGTGAAACTCACCTTATTTCCAAAGCAAGCATTGGATCGATAGGATAAGCAATGGCATGGAAAGGTTGAACGCTTGGAAGTACTGACATCTGTAGGAAAAAGAGCAAAAGATATAAGCGCAGGAAAAGAATTCCCCGATATTAAAAATGGAATTTCATTCATTTTTATAAAGGGCACCTTTATTTGCCTTCTAATAATTTCTTCAACGTCACGAAACATGGCATCTCTGTTTTCCCAGTCACAGACGCACTGCAGTAATGCAAAGAACGGTACACATTAGTAGGCTAGCTATCCCTATTAAAAGGTCAGTTGCTTCAAATCACCGGACCAAAACTTCAAGAACACAGGTTTATAAAGGCAGCAAAGGTGAGAAAGCTGATATAATAATCCAATGTAAGAGCCTTAAGTTTATCCTAAGGCAGTTGGCAGCCTAGCAGGTTTTTTTTTTTTTTTTTTGAGGGAGCAACCTAGCAGGTTCTAAGCCACTAACCTACATCAGAGATTTCTATGATATGTGACCACTGTTAACTCATAATTGAGATGTGCTTTGCATCAATGTCCTTGCATGTTTGCACACATCTGCTGTATTAATTTGCATAGGTAGCAGACACAACTTAAAGATGAATATAAGTCGGAAAAAAAACCCTTAAAGATGAATATGTTGTAACATATCTTCTATTTCCTGAGAGTTTACAGTCTTATTTAAATTTTTATTTCACAAATGCATTAAAAGGGGGGAGAAAAATTGCAAGATACCTGTAAAGTGTGCAGGAGATTACAGGTTGCCTCAGGAAAATCAGGACGCAGCCGGAGAGCCTGTTTGTAGCTAACTATAGCTGTCTCTACATGCCCACTGCAAAAAGATTACATTACCAATATTATACAACAGAAATAAAACAAAATGATGCCAGAAATTAAATGCAGTATATTAATAACACTATAGGCTTGCGATTCATAGAATACCTGTCCTTGTATGCTGAGGCCAAGTTGGCATGGGCTTCTGCCATGTTTGGCCTGATTGTTGCTGCCTGAACATAATCCTGAATTGCTTCATTAACTCTGCCAATCTCTTTGAATGTGTTCCCTCTATTAACTAGTGCATCAGCTGCTGTAGGATCTATACGAAGTACTTCAGTGTAACATGTGATAGCATCAGCATAGTTTCCCTGTTGCATATACAAAATAGAGAAATCAGAGATAGAAACAGCAGGTATGGGTGTTGGATATTGCTCAAGCAATCATTCAATTTGAGCATTAGAACAGGAACTTTGTTGTCCTACAACTACAATATGATCAGACAAAATGAAGGAAAGAAAACCACCTGTTGCTTGTATATCACAGCCAAATTGTTAAGTGGGGAAGATAATCCAGATGTCACAGATATAGCTGCTTTGTAAAATGAAGCAGCAGCACTTATCATGTTCCTGCAGAGTATTTTTTTTGTCATCGTGAGCTTGCTTGCATCTTTTTTAAATCAGATAAAAATTTATTTCCTTTCATATTAAGAATATATGAATATAAGAATCTTACCACTCCATGTATACGTTTCCTAAGTTAGTAAGGGCTTGTGGGTGGTTGGCTTGCAGTGCAAGGCAGGACTGCATAAATACAACTAGATCACAACCTGAGCAACATGTAAAACAAGTAAAACCAATAGGACGAAAACATACTCTATAGCAGTTGATTGCTTCTTCTACTCTTCCAGCATCTTTAAGTGCATTGCCCTACAGCAATAAAAATTGTGAACTAGTAATTCAATTTATACAAAAAAAATAATAATAATAATTGACAAAAGGTGACTAACCATGTTGTTGTATGCTTCAACAAACTGTGGGTCGTAGACTATAGCTTGATTGTAACAGCGAATTGCCATATCAAGCTGCCCTTGCTCATAGTAAATAGTAGCAAGATTACCTGCACGAAAATGTTCCCCCTACCTTTGTATTACGAGGTATACTAAGGCTCTACTTTGAAGGTAAAGAAAGGACCATTCTCTTGTAAGCTTGTTCGCATCTCACCCGAGATGAGTATCTAAATGAATGAACTCGAAGGATAATCTTTAATCAGTATTTACTTTTATTTTTGTGCTAAAAGCTAAGAAGTTTTTTTAAAAAACTAAAAAAAAAAAAAACCCTGATAGAGAGAAGCCAGGGTTTGGCAAAGGAGAAAAGAATCGAATCTCACCATAAGCCATAGCATAGTCAGGACGTGCCTGCAGTGCACGTTGATAACACATAATGGCATCTTGAGGCATTCCCAAAGCCTGGAGAACCAAAAAAATATAAGATCCAGTTCCCCTCCAAGAGTGAAGTTATTCCTGCATTCTCTTGCAGGATATTTGTGTCACAAGCTAGACTTACCTTATAAACATTCCCTTGGTTAAGATATGCATCGGCGAAAGATGGTTTAAGCTTAACAGCTTCCTGCACGTTTCAAGATCAAGAGAAGAGAAGGTGGAAAATTTCGGCATCAGCATTGCCAAGTGGGACACTCAAAAGAAGGAATGCTTTACTGTTCTCTTCAAGAGCATACTAAGCAGGTGCTGTAGGACAATATGCATGTTTAATCAAATGAAAAGAATGATAAAGCACCTGATGAGAATTTGGGTGCATAGATAACAAGTGGATTAAAATACACCAAGCATGACATGTCAGTAGAGTTGAAGTTTTCAAGTTTCATTAATGAGAAAGCACTATTTCAGTAGATTTGCAAGGCACAAAAGAGCCATGGAGCAAAAAGTAATCACTAAAGGAAGATCCAAATCTCAAATCAAAACCAAAACATGACGCTAGGAAGTGACAGGACAATCTAGCCCAAAATAAACCAATGTGCCATGACAAATGCATGAAGTAACTTCTAGCATTCCTGGATTCCATTAAATAAAATGATCTACGATCTTCACATGCAACACAAAAAAAAATCCAATTCAGGACAAAGGGTACCTAGAACTATATGAAATATAGCATAAGTGACATCAAGTACTCCGTCCACCCAAAAAAATATAAGGTGCGATTTAACTTGTGGTCTTCAAGATCACACTTCAACCATTAATTTCTCTTATATCATTTCTAGAAATCACTAGTGGAAGATCCAAATCTCAAACCAAAACATGACGCTAGGAAGTGACAGAACGACAATTTAGCCTAACATAAACCATCGTGCCATGACAAATGCATGAAGCAACTTCCACCTTTCCTAGATTCCATGTAAATAAAATGATCTACGACCTTCACATGCACCACCAAAAAAAAACAATTCAGTACATCGGGGACCTTGATAAACTACAAAATAAAGCATTAATGATGTAAAGTACTCCCCCAACTCCAAAATATATGGCGCAATTTGACTTGGTGTGATCTCATCACACTTCAACCACTCATTTCCCTCATAATATATAATTTGTCGAAATAAAAGTTTGATCGATAGACTACTTTCTGGTCAAAGGTAATGAAGTTTGAATCTTGAAATACATTAGAGGGAGCAGTTTAATAGCCAAATAAATACAGTTGCAGCATTTACCTTATAATACATTAAAGCTTTGTCAAGGTCTCCTGCCTCCATGAACAGACCAGCAAGGTTTGACCATGCAATTGCAAAATGAGGATCTATACGTAACGCCTCGATGTAGCAACTGTATGCCTGCAATTACAATCAGCATGTCAAATCATGAAAACTATCAGTCTACACCAGTAGTAGTTCAAGTGCTGGAGCCAACAGATAAACATAAAAGATTAGCTTGAGAATGATACCATTAGAAAAAATACAACATTACAAAATGTTCAAATTCGACCAGTGCCCTAGTTTTGTGGGTATTAGAACCATGCAATAGTGTATGTTGATCAATGGTTACAAGTCAAATCACCGTATTAATTGTAACCAGTCCCTTGAACTTGATTAAGGGTACCGAGGTGATTATCTTGACTAGGTTCCTGGCCGTCTGACTAATCATTGATAAATTGCAATTAGTCATTCGATTAGGAAGTGGACCCCCAGGTTGAACAGGCCTGCTCAAGTGACCTCTGAGGCTGGCTTTTCGGCTGCCAATTTGGCCTGGTACGGATAGCTTAGTTCTGCCCAGGACTCCAAAAGGCAGTGACAGAGGAACCAGAAATTGGCACGCAGTAAGCCACCATAATTCCTTGTCCTGCTGGGCACGTTAACATTTTCTCCTCTCTGCCATGGCCATTTCCAACTATCCACCATGTGCTATTCCTCTTCTAGTCAACAATCCCTCATTGTGTATAATTTATAGCATATATAGGTATATGTAGTATGCCTATGTCCTGGAATATATAGGATGACTAATCCCTTGATCGGTTCTGTGGCGACTATAGTCAGCTATACGATTTGTAAACATTGTCCAGGACAAACTCAGATGTGTTTTTGCTGCCATATTTCAGTGTGGATCAAAAAATATCCACCGCCTTTCCTCTTCCTCAGTCTCATCTTCTAATTCATTCTTCCTACTTGATATAATTGGGGGAAGAAAACAAAAACAGTGTAACTCCAATCTCAGTAGAGATACCCTAAACAGATCAAGGACAGGCAGACGAGGGCGAGCAGCCCAAATGCCTCAATGCCACATGACAGCCTGAGGAAACCTATGGCTGCGAACTGGAACCGCACATATGTCAGGGTGCAGCCTCCTTTCCAGCACTACAGATCTGTGGGGCTCGCGCACAAGGGCACTCCTCAAACCGCACCATGGAGCACACTGACGCCATCAATAAGGGAAGGCATAGAGCAGCTAGATCTCTCTCCTTTCCTTCCCACGGTGGCACACCAGACAAAGCAGAGTTCCACGGTGCACTGGGAGAACCCCATGACAAAGAGTCCATGGAAATAGTCGCAAGGGGTCCCACCTGGCATGAGCTGCAAGATGCATACTGGGCTGCTCTTCGTCTGATGGCAGCGCACAGGGGCACATGTTGGAAGTGGATGTGGCAGACAGTTGTCGCCAAGAAATGCGTGCACAGGGGGGGAGGCAGAAGACCAGCATAATGGAGTGGCCCAACCCACATCCAGTTAATGCTGAATTGTATAATTGGATTAATTAGGGCTAACCCTAGAAGGGTAGCATATAGAGTCATACATGGGCCATGGGCCTAATACACATACTCCAACACCCCCACCCCCACCACACACACCCCCCCCCGGCGTCACGCGCGCCTGGCCTTCAGCGGCAGCAGCCCAGGCAGCGACGAGGGCAGCCGCGAGTGTGGAGTCGGCGGCTGCACCGCTGCATAGACTTGGGGACGCGTCGGAGCCGGGAAGGAGGGGCCAGCAGCGCCGGTGCCGAGCCCCGTGCTCGCTCCGGGGACTGCAGCGGCTGCTGCATGGACGGCGGCGGCATGGGCGGGCGGCGGCTCAGGCGGCTGCTGCCTGGGCAGCTGCGGCCAGGGCGGCTGCTACCTGGGCAGTGGCGCCCCTGGCCAGCCGCCAGCACGCCTGTGGCAGCCACTGGGTCAGCCGGGGGCGGCGCTTCTGGCTAACGCGCCAGCGGCCGCGCCAGTGGGGGGGAGGCGGCGGTAGCAGGCGCGCCCGCAGCCGGGCGCGCCAGCTGCAGCAGGGAAGGCGGCAGCTGCGGCGGCGGGCGGGGGGGCGGGGCGGGCGGCGCCCACGGTCGCGCGCGCCAGGCCAGCTCGCCCGCGCCCACGGCCGGGCGCCTCTGCCCGCCTTGGGCCGCAGGCGACGAGCAGGGCTGCGGCGGGGCGGTGGTGGCGACCTGGGCCCACGAAGAGAAGGAGGGGAGAGGGGGCAAGGAGGAGGAGTAGGTTGGAGGGGGAGGAGGGCCAGCCATGGCAGGGCGGCGGCGGTGGCGCCCGGCCAGCGGCTGCTCCGGCAGGGAGGGAGGGAGGGAGTGAAACCCTAGCTTGATACCATGCTGAATTGAATAATTGGATTAATTAGGGCTAACCCTAGAAGGGTAGCATATAGAGTCATACATGGGCCTAGCCTCATGGGCCTAATACACATACTCCAACAGTTAAGTGGCAGTGTTCATGGACAGACTAAAGGAGTTGGAGATGGGTTTAACTCCTGTGATGCTCTGGCTGCCAATCATGGAGCAGAGCAACAATTTAGGAATTAGGAGATGTCAAAGCTACCCTAGAGTAGTGTATCCTAGTTCATTCTCCATATGGAAAAATGAAAGCCTCGAAGTAGATCCAGAGGTGTAGAAGCATACAAAATGGCATACTTTAAACCAGAGGCAAATTATAATCGCACTGGCCCAATTTCAACCTTTATAGTGGCATTTTTTAAAACTGGTAAAATCAAAATCGCATGAATCTAATTAATCTTTTCACAAAGTGCAGGTAAACTAACATACAAATGCACACAAAACAACATTATAGAAAAGAACATGTAAATGCACGGAAACAATAGTAAAAACTAATTGCAAAGAATTTTTTTTTAGTATGAAACAGTGATTGGTAAAAAAGCCAGAAAATTAGGGTTGCTCACCTCTTGAATGAAACCTTGAGCTTTCATCAGATTTCCAAGATTACTATGTGCATCAACCTAATTCAGGCACAAAATGGCATCAGTTCACAAACAAGCACAACTTAACTTTAACTTGATGAACACATGTACGTACCAATCGAGGATTTATAGCAAGTGCTTGTCTACAGCATTGAGCTGCCTCATTCAGTCTCCCCTTCCTTGTATATGCGCTAGCAAGATTTGACCATGCATCACAGAAGTTTGGTCGCAGCTAGAAAGATTAACAGAAAAAAGACAGATGAGGGCCATTTATTTGACAATTAAAAGTTAACTTGACTAGCAAGGATTGCAGTAGAAGATTACAAACATGAATCCACAAAGAGACAAGGAGCTTGTGAAGAGCTGATTGGAACATTTCTTAACTAATGTACTACTTTATTGTGCCTCTACACCAAGTATCAGTACGTTCATGTTTCTTTTCTCGAATACGCAGGCGAACTGCATATCATTGCATTATGAAGCATTGCGCTCATGTACACCCCAAAAGCTGCACAATCACCACACAACTAGTGGCTAGGCTGTCTAAACAGCAACTGGATTACTTTTAGTCTCCAGGCTTTTTACTAGAGCTAGCAGCCTAGCACAAAGTAGCAGCTTGAACTAACATGCTAGCAGTACATACAATCATTCACATTTACATTTTTCAGAGCCTTAGGCCATATAAGACCACAAGCAGAAGCAGCCAGCACAACTGCACAAGCCACGACACTACACAACAACACACAAGCAGCAAAGATGTGAGGAGGATAGGCTTGTTGCTGGGGCAGATGGGGAGCAAGAGCAGCAGACCTGGAGGCAGATGTACAACACCACAAGGTACCAGAAAGCTAAAAGCCTGAAATTCTGGGGAAGACGGCCACCTGGAAGTGAATCGAATTTCATCCCTGCACACTATCTCCACCACAGTACAGCCATGTAGTCACAAGCACTGTCGAAAACTACCTAAACATGGCTGGATAGGCTGTCCAGGACCATCTAGGTGGGCAGAGTGTCTAGACTCTAGAGTAGCCTTTACCCCCTTAACTAGGTGCTAGGCGGCTCGCCACCATATATTGCGCAGCCTTTAGGCACTACCTAGTCATCTTAGATGAGCATGAGCATCAAACACCAAAAATAAAATTCATCTCAAAACGGTGAGAACAGGTAAAATGAAAAGGTATGAAGTAACAAAAAAGAAAAAGGAAAGAAAACATAAACAAGACCAGAGACAAACCTGAATGGCAGTAAGATAGTAACGAATTGCAAGATCAATGTCACCTTTCTCCTACATAAAGAAACACATCGATGACATAATGAAAAATAAAGGTTTTTTTCGGGCGGGAGGGGGGGGGGGGGGGGGGTGCGGCGGCGATGCATTTATATATAGTGTACACAATAATTTATGTCACATTTGCCCAAAAGTACCTTCCAAGCATTTGCCATATTGCCATAGCATTCAGCAAAATGTGGATCTATGGCAAGAGCCTCCTCATTTTTTGCAATGCACATGTCATAATTACGAATCTGCAATAGAACAGGATTCAAGCACATTAGAAACTGTCAGGTCGAAAAAGGTAGCATCTATGCCTGGGATAATATGAAGTGAATTAGCCACCTGATAGTATATAGCTCCAAGGAGGAGGAGGTTATCAGTTCGACGTGGATTCTTCTCGTA
Source organism: Chrysopogon serrulatus (assembly GCA_015844335.1). Classification (NCBI taxonomy): domain Eukaryota; kingdom Viridiplantae; phylum Streptophyta; class Magnoliopsida; order Poales; family Poaceae; genus Chrysopogon; species Chrysopogon serrulatus. The sequence goes on from JADLZL010005370.1 coordinate 222,162, forward strand.
AACAACATTACCATGCTCTAGTGCCTCTCTATACTTCCCTGACCTGTAGTTTTGATGAGCAAGTGCCAAATGCCGCTCTTCATCAACAGCTACACCATTCAAGTAACAAACAAAATTCTCATCAGGCCTACCATCGACATACATGTAAACACAGTAAAACGAAACCTTGCATGTAAACATCGACTGATAATTTTGTTTCATCTGAACAAAAGAAGATAATTCATGTTCATGTTTCCCTCCCACTAAGTTCCAAATCATGGATATTAATTATCCATCCATTTCATGCAGAATTTTATTACCAGTAACATAAATATATTGTGTATGGTTGCAGAAAGTTACTCCTAGCAGAATGTAGCAAACGGTGTGGGGCCTAAAGGTAACTACCATGATCGGGCCATGATTTATGAAATTCATGAGAATTGAGTGCCCTTTGCAGTTTACATATAAATCTTCACATATGACTTAGAAGTAAACATAAGCTTCGCACAAACATGAATCACCAGAATCACACTTTGAGACATTGAAGAATAAAACTATACTATTTAGTGAGCAGTATATCGACTAAAAAGAACAATAAAGCCTTTTGTTTACAAGTTGGGGTAAGCTTCAGTGAAGAATTAAAAACAGTGAAATCTACAATGTAATCCAGCCATTTAAATCATGCTAGGAACAGATGATACTTCTTAATTTCTTGCTAATACGCGGACCCTAACACAGATTTATAAATAAATCTAAACTAACTGCTAATGCCACAACTGTGTGGATGTGCACGTCTCCACAAATATGATGGGTTTTTTTTTCAAAATTTAACATGACAGCAAATAATTGTCCATAGATTGCCACCAAGTTGTCACTACCATCAATGTCCTCACTAAGCCTCAGAGATGAATATACTAGCCCTGTTGACAGCTCGGGATGGCAAAACAGCATCAACATTTGATCATCCTCAAAGTAATCTAAAGCTCTCGATTGCCGTTTGTCAGATTTACAGAAGCAGCCAATATAGTTTGATAGAAGAATGTTTCTGGAACTGAAGAATATGACATCAAGTTCCCAGAAAGCTATGCCGCTAATACAAGTCACCTCCAAAACTGCAATTTTCTAAAGATGGACAAGAGCTAAAGGCGTGTGAACCCTATACAGAATATAGACCACCAGAAATAAGGATAGCCTATAATATTCTTCTAGAACCTTTTATGCCCACTTCTCCCAGTCCAAAGTCGAAACAGTCGGCACGATCGCCTACAAGTTGCAATTTATAATCCAAAATCAACACAAAAAATTATATATTCCACCTTATTAATTATTATAATAGGCACTCAGTAAAAGACGAAAACAACACCATCGAATCTCCGCAGTGCCACCAACATAGTACTAGTATTCCTATTTTTCCCTAAGAAAAAGGACGTTTCCAAATCTACCAGTAGCAGCACCAAGGAAGGGAGCAAAAGATGGGGAAACCGGTAGATCTTAGAACACAAGCTCGAATTCCCCCAAAACACGGACGGACACAATCTCCGCACACAAGATGCCACTAAACAAAATCGCTTGCAGCTAGAGTCACCTCCTGCGAGCTGTCCGGACTTGGGCTTGGGCTCGGGCAGGGCCGCCCTGTCGTCGAGCGGCGCGGGCGGGAGAAGGAACAAGGCGGGCGACGGGGCATTCCTCGCGGGCTCCTCCAGGTCGGCGCGGGCCCCGAACGCTAGCCAGTCGACGCCTCCACCGAGCACCGACGGCTGCGGCGCGTGGTGGGCGCGTCGCCGCCGCCGCCGCCGGCGGCGACGGCGCCGCCGTGCTGCTGCTGCAGCGAGAGCATCTCCGCCTGTGCGGCGGGGAAGGAGAAGCCTCCCAGGCGCGGGCGCCGGCCGGAGGGCCCAGATCGCCGGACGGATCAACCTCTCGCGGAGCGAGAAGGGGGGGGACGGGAGGTCTCGAGGCTTGGAGGCTTCGAGAGAGCAGAGGGTGGGGGACCGTATGGGGAATTGGGGACTCGGAACTTCGGAGACGCGAGTCAGGATGCTGCGGGAGGAGAGAGATTAGCTTCGGCGAATTTCATATTGGGGGGGGAGGAGATTGTGATAGCACAGTAATAAATAAATATAATAAAAATAATAAAGGTGGCGAAAGGGGGCGGTCCTCTTCTTTTTCCGTTGCCGTGGCATGCAGCCGAGTTTTGTCATATATTTTTTACGTTGGATTTATATTTGGTACATTTTCTGTGGTACCTTCGATCCTAAATTATAAATTATTTAATTTATTTTAAATTAAAGTATTTTAAGTTGATCAAAATCATAGAAAAAGTAATGATTTATTACATAAAATAGGCGTATACTATTTTGAAATATAATTAATAAATAATCTAATAATACTTATATCATATTTTATTATAATAAATTTAGTCAAACTTAAAAATTAAAATACTTTGACTCTTAAAAATTAAAATAACTTATAATTTGAAATAGAGTAAGTGTTTTTAAGTGCTACTGGTACTACATGCATAATGTCTAGTATGTGATATGTTCGTCTCATTGTCTCTAAAAAAAAAGTGTCACATAGATGCATAATGTTAATTGTGTTATCAACTATAGTTATGTTGTTTTTATAGAGGGTATATAGATGCATAATGACGACACAGTAGAGTTTATGGATGTAATCATTTGCTTAGCCCACCAATACATGGGAAAGATAAGGGTGTATTTGGTTCTATACGCACTTTTTCTCGCCTTGTCAATGCTAGGAATAAGAACTTGGTAACCAGAAAGAGTCGATTTGGCTGTCTTAAGGTAACAAGGCTAGGTTTTACTCGGAAAAGTTATGAGGAAAAATGGTTTGACATCTAAACACACCGTCCGCTTGTTATTGTGACTTGGCAAGGTAATATAGTGTCTACCAAACAAACCTAGCTTGCCTTAAGGCACCCTGTAGAATATGGGAAATTTTTCTAATCCTATGTTCTTTCTATGGAATTGAACAGGTTCTTATACAAATTAAATCTTAGCTGGTTTCTCTGGAGTTTATGTGTTCCAAATGGATCTTAAAAAATATAGTGGTGCATGCGTTAGTTTAGATGTTCACTAATTTGTCCTCAAAATATGGGAATTACATTCTATGTGGATGGGTAAAATATTTGCTAAGTACTAAATATCCTTGTCTAGTATGCTTTCGAGCCATTGGTAGATGAACCTTTCTGTTGGGCTCCATTTGACATGGCTCCGATCGATTTCAACTAACAACAACAAATCAATGAAAACAAAAATAATGGTTTGTTGTGGCTTGTGTTCAATTTAGCTTCCCATGAGAATGAAAGTATAGATTAGAGCCAGGGTTAACTGGTACATAACATTTCCCCATTGATTGTCTGATCAAAGGGTTTTAGATAATAGGTAGTTCTCAACTGGATATGTACATTCGATATGCATCCTAGATCTATATAAAGTACTCAAAAGTCGGGTCTAATATGTTGTCTATATCGATTGATATATAATTGGACACAACCAAGCACTATTCATATTGGAATCGGTCCTTGGAAAATGAAGTATTTGTATTAGTATCGGTATATATCGCCCATCCATAGTGAAACAAAGCCTTCCAAGACAGGCATAAATCAAAAGATTCATGGTAAGAAACATGCAAAGTAATCTAGGTACACTGAGAGTTTGTTTTGCTACACCTCAATCCGCGCACAATATATGTGGATAGAGATAGATTATATATAGTGTAGCCAAACAAAACCTTAATAGATGTAGGGATAGAGGAAATAAGTGGAAAGATTGGAACAAGACCGAGAGAAATGGGTTTTGTTGAACCAATATTCTCCTAGGATCTTCCCTTGCTATCCCTTATTCTCTTCCCTCAAAAATAGGCAAATAGTAGGAAAAGAATATTTGGGGTATGGACAAAGACCCGTTATGTTTATAACAATGGTCAAATCAGCAAATACATTATTTGAAAAGGATTGAAAAAATAGTGCTCATGTTATTAAATATAAGGCATTTTGGGTTACTCGTCAAACTATTCTAAATTTAACTAATCTATAGAGAAGAATATTAACTTCTAATGTGCTAAAGAGGTACTTTATGGAAAGTATATTTCATAATGTACTAGTAATGCTCTTCTGATTTTATAAGTAATGTAACGTCCCGCCTTGGGTCTGCTTAGATTTGACAGCTTAAATAGGACCAATACTGCTCTCACAATCTCACAGACCAACACCAGTCTTTTCTGCACACTTTATCCTTACTCATATACATTCGGAAAAAACTTTCTGGTCGGTCACCCATCGCTCCAAGCTAAGTATGCGTAAGGAGATGGATTTCAAAAAAAGAGTTGTAACTTGTTAATATAAGTATCATATTAATCCTATTAAACTCTAGGTTACAATAGAGCATTTTTTACTATACATTGATCAAACTTAAGATGTTTTGATTTACAACTTAAAATAGTTTACTCCTAGGTCAAAGATAAAGGAATATAAGATAGAGGACTTTTTTATATATACAACCACTATTAAATCAATTGTGCCGCCCTAGCATATTGGTGAAAATCAAATCGATCGCCAACTAGGCACGCCACAACATGTCAAAAAGGATTGTTTGGCCTGAAGGAGAAAGTTCAAGGACAAGTAACGGTCTGCTAGTTGAGGGATAGAAGAAAGTGATATACAATAGAACTAGAGGAAAGAGTTACCCCCCCTCTGTCTTCTTAATGTCGAAACTTACGCTTCTTGAGAAATAAATACTAGCAGTTTTAGTAAATAATAAATATCATTAATTAGTATTAATTAGTATAATTAGAAAAATCTTTGAGTATAGTTTTCTAATAAATTTATTTAGAGATATAAAATATTTCGTATATTTTTTACAAATCAAATTAAATTTATAACATGAACATAAATAACACTTAAAAAAATAACAGAGAGAGTAGAACAAATTGGCGCGCTTTGATAATGTCAACGGTAACACTAATGTAATGAAAATTAGTTCATTCGTATATGGTCGTAGAGTTAAATCATTTTCGTTTGCGATTCATATGGTAGAAGTAGAACCAAACAGCGCGTAGATTATATTTCATCAAATTTAAACCATTATTCGCATCGTCGGAGCCGTTTTGTTTCAAACCTTTTGCTCGAGCGTGCTGATATGATCAATCAATAATCATTCCTGCCCATCCCTCTCTTGCAGGGCATACTAGTATGTGCGATGCCACTTGTTTAATGGCGCGTGGCAGGGTCTAATGTCCTCTCCATCCGGACCCATTCCCCCGGCAAAATCTCAACGTGATCTGGCCCATTCCCTCTCGAGAATCGAGATAAGTGTCAAACGGACTTTTGTTAGGCGGCGCGGCATTTCGGGCTTCGGCGAAAAATCTGAAATCTCTGGAGTATTTATTTAAACCAAGTACTTTATTAATTTTCCGTATGAATGTCTCTTTTATGCTGGGAGAGAGAGATTAGCCAGTTCGTAAGAAATACGTCTCCTTAAAAGCACCGAAAGCGACAGAGATGTGCTCAACACTGCTGGTGCTCTCGCAGGACTCTGCCGAGCCGACAGTTCAGCAGGGCAGGCATGCGTCCATCCAAGTCTGACCCGGACGCTGCACCGCCCTCGGAAGCCGCGGGCCGGATCCGCTGCGCCGGGGTTGTTGGTGCACCCTCCCGTGTCGCCGACGTGTCGCGGCCCCAGCCTCCAGCGTCTGTCGGTTTGACGCGGAGAGAGTGGACAGCTCAGCAGCAATCTCAGGCGGTGCCACGCGAACGAGCGCAGCAGGGAATCGCCGCAAGAGGCCTCTCCGCACGACATGTGTGAAGAAGAGTGCGAGCGGAGTCGGGGACCCTGCCGTCTCCCACTCTCCCCATCCAACAACTGTACTACTAGTATGTCCGTATGCCCTGACCTATATTTACAGCACCCCTGTCTTATTCGAATTATAAAATGTTGTAATATTTCTAATATATTATTTTTTCTCATACATCTAGATACATGTATTTCTAAGTTCATGAAAAAAATGTATAAAAAACCAAAATATTTTATAGTTTGAGTGGAGGCAGCAGCAAAGTTTACCTTCCCATTAAAAAACACTACTACTCTAGATTTAACTAACGAAAACATCAATATTTATGACACAAAATAGATATACTAAAAAATATATCTCACAACTAGTCTAATGATACTTTTCTTCTTGTGAAGATTTGGCTTGGGCCAAAAGGTCCACATATAATTGACCACTAGTGTCGAACGAAGTTAGAGGCGAAGGACTAGGCATGTAGGAGATGGCTTCGATCGCAGCTCGGCGGGTGGCCTTCTTTGGATGTTAAAAGATGCATTAGCTAGCAATTTTGAGTCTTATGATGTGGTCCACAACCCCGTTCATGTACTGGACAACATTCTAAATTGTATCCGTGTACTGGTCGCCAATGATTTGGCATCAGTTTATGAGTAACTAGTAGGATGCTCAGGCGTTCTTTGCGGGTATGAAGTAAAAATGTAAAAAGTTTTTAATGGTTAAAACTATGAATTAATAGATACATATATGGATGTAGTAGGTCAATTGCGGAGGTTATATCTATTGACATGGTATAGATTATTTGAACTGTACATCACGCAAATCTCATCTATACGCATATTTTGGAGGACCACATGTAATCCATGTGATATGCGTTTTTTTGCTAGATTTTCCCTTACAAACGATTTTTTCTTAGAAACGGTTTAAATTTTTACAAAAAGTTATCGAAATATATTCATGTGGGATCTTGTTTTGAAGAGTTTATTGTGACGAACACTATGGTGCAATTAGATTTTAATTACAATATTTGGTTTAGGTGCTACGACTTTTTCTATTTCAAAAGGGAAATAAATGAGAGACTTAGTGGGAGTAACTCCTTTGATGACATCATCTTTGAGCTCTCAACCAATCAGGATCAAGAGAATAGGCTAGAGTGAGTTTGAAAATATAGAAGTTATAAATGAGATCACTTCCATGTTTAAAAAAGAAAAAAAATGTTACACAATCTTTGGCAGCCTCCATCCCCATAAGGTTGCAGCAAGCAACCAACAAACAGGAAAGGCTTGGGTGATATTTTCAGAAGACAATGTCATGGCATTGCTTCCACAATTCCCAGCACCACAACATAAGAAAAGCTGGTAATTCAGCCACTGCGATCTGTGTTGGTAGGGTTAATGTCCATATGTTGTTCATGGGGGCGATGTGTGTCCCAGGTCTACCAACTTGTCTCTAGAAACCAACAGCCAACCTGTCTAATGATACATACTTGATATTATAAATATTAATATTTTGAATTAAATGCATCAATGCCTCTCAAATTTAAGAGTGTCACTTGGGTCTATGATGTTTAAAAACATATTTCTAGGATCTCTAAACTTCTTAAGTGGTGCACCACAGGTCCATATCAACCACGTGGATATTTCTTGCTGATGTGCATATCAACATGTCATATTTTTCTATATTTTGTTGCTCCTCTTTCCTCACATCTCATGGAACCTAGGTTTTCGCTTTCAAGAAACTTTAAACTCTACTCCCTCTATCCCAAAAAGTAAATCAATTTCTTAAATCACTGCAAGTTAAATTATCTTATGTTTGACTGACTTTGTAGGAAAAGCAATAGTATCTATGACACAAAATGAGCATATATAAAAATATATTCTTTGGTATATCTACTGATAGTAATTTGATATGGTGAATATTGACAATTTGTTCTAGAAATTTGGTCTAAATTTAAAAAAGTTTGACTTAAGACAACTCTATAGTCTATTTATTTAGGGATAGAGGGAGTATATTTATTATCTAATGTTCCATATGCACTATTTAATAATGAATTTGACATTCATGATTTTGAAATAATATTATGGTATCCTATTAAGACCATGCCAAATTAAAATATATTTTAAATAAATCTTTTCTTTCAGTTCCAAAGGACAAACATATTGGCTTCTAAATATGTCATAACTTTATTTCCCATAATGTCCATACATTGGTACATTTAAATATCAATTCTGGTACTTCCTTTCAAGAGAACACAGAAATTTCACATGAATTGCGAGAAAATTCATAAGAAAAGCATAGGAACAAGGTATTTCAGTATAGATTTTGAAAATCATATTTTATTGCATTTCAGGACAAGAGTAGAATATGTAAATCTTTACCCGCGGGAGAATCCGCGTTCAGCGAGGGCCTCAACAGCTGCTAGCGAATGGCCGATTGACATGTGTTGGCGGTATTCCCCTTCTGCATTTGCAGCTGTCTTCTGCTGCCTGCGCAGCATCGGTGGAAAATCTCCACGTCGTTTTGCCTGTCTCTGATTGGCTACGTTTGCGCCGTGCTTTCACCACACGTCGACATATGCTGCTGTGCTGGTCACGTACTTGGTTGCTTGCTTATGGTTTCATTCCTTACTTGAACTACCCATTTCTTTTCATTATATTTCAGCATATAGTTGAAGTACCCATTTCTTTTCATTATATTTCATATAGTTGTTTTGCACTATTTTGCGGTAATATAGATCCAGGCCATTTCTCACTCACTTCTTATTTCATTTCATTCCTTCTTTATTTCAACGGGCCATTTCTTTTCATTCCATATATCATAAATGTTTAAAATCAATTTAAATTTCTTCATTATATTTCATATATTGTGTGCAAGGATGGACTGTGGGCGCAGCGAAGCGCACCTATCTGTCTTGTAAACTCTAAAAAGAGAGTGAATAATTAAGAATCATAACACCTTTGTTGATTTTATGGAACTACTCTAGTAAGTGTAGGTCCAAATATATTATATTAGATCAGGTGAGTGGTCTCCATCTTACGAGTCTTCGTTCTTCGCGATACTTTGACTTCAAAGCCTGGTCCAATTTGCATTTTTGCGTTGGATGCGTTTATTCATTTAGGAATCAACACATACTACCTTGGATCCTCCATAAAATCTGATTTCAAGATTTCGGTCTAGAGTTTCTTTTTAGTTTTCTTCATCCAACTAACTAAAATCTCAAGTATAAATCTTAGTAATCCCAGCATGCGCATGTGCAGCTAGAGAATTAGGAGCGTGCGTGCAGCCACGTTGTGGACACGAGCAAGAGCCAAGAGGACAAAGGGCCATGCTGCTGCTTGCCAAGCCCTGCATCGATCGGTTGACAGCAAGTGTGGTACTACTACTGTCTGTGCAGGAAATCACACCTGTGCGACCTGCAAAGATGAGAGCAAAAGAAACAGTAGTTAGGAAGCGATAAGATCGCTGCCAAACGTAACCAGAAATCAGCAACCACCGGTGTCGTTCCTTCCTGTCCTAGCCTCAGATTCAAGCTCCGGGGACGCGGACTCCGGACGGACGGACGGACGGACACATGGGCATGTGCGTTTCCTTTAGTTTCGAGAAGAGAAAGAGGTGCACGCAAGTCGGAAGGCGCGGTGTGGATGGGCATGCACGTCACTGGCACGCGCTTTTATTTTCTTCCGTAGTGCCAGCTGCTGCCAGGTGAGGTGCGTCAACGTCTACGAGTAATAAAGACAAGTGCTTATATAGCACGAATGAGGATCTAATTTCAATTTGTAACGACGAAACAAACCATAATATACTCCCTTTTTAAGTGTTGTCATTAGTGTGCGTACCATAAATTTAACTTTATTGTAAAAAATATGTGTAATATTTATATATTTAAATAAATTTATTTGAAAACTAGGTTAGATCTGTGATGATACTAATTATGATATTTATAGATAATATTTATTATTTATTAAAAAATTACAAGCAATTGTTTCTCGGGAGGCACAAGTGACACTTAAAAAAGGGACGGAAGGAGTAGAGTGTAAGAGGTTTTAGCACATCATCATCATGATTACTAAAAAGAAGTTAGAGCTAAAACATAATGGTCAAATTCAAGACCTCATTTCTCATTTGGTTGATGGTGGCTTCTCGATTTTGCAATATGTTGATGATACTATATTTTCATAGAGCATGATTCAGAACAAGCTAAGAATATAAAGCTTATTTTATGTGCTTATCTGGCTTGAAAATTAACTTCCATAAAAACGAACTTTTTTACTATGGGGAGGCAAAGGAGCACATGGAATAATATTTACAAATCTTTGATGTGGAATGGGTAATCTTCCTTTCAGATATTTTGTATACCAATGAATCACAACTCAATAATAAAGACTAAAAGTGGTTGAAGATCACTTAAAAAATTTTAGTAGTTGGAAGGGTAAATTTTTATCTTATGGTGACCGGTTAGTTTTAATAAACTTAGTGTTGAGTAGCGTCACTATGTTTATGATGTCATTTTTAAGTAACCAAATGCATTCTTAAGAAAATTAGATTTCTATAGGTGTGCTTTCTTCTAGCAAGGTGACAACCATAAGAAAAAAGTAGAGATTAGTGAAATGGAAAATTCTTTGTTTCACAAAAGGATCAAGGAGGTCTTGGTATTATGAATTCTGAAATTTAGAATGTTTGTTTACTTAATAAATAGTCGCATAAACTAGTTAATAAAGATGGTGTCTGGCAGGATCTTCTTGGAAAAAAAATGAAAAACAAATAATGGGTGAAATTAATTGGAAACCATGAAATTCACACTTTTGGTTTGCCGCTTTCTTGATCTCACTGTTTTTACTATTCACATTGGTAGTCAAACCAGGTTTTGGAGGGAAAGTGGCTTGAAACTTCACTCTCAACGAGCAATACCCATCTTTAACTCGTTATACAATATTATAAGGGAAAAACATATATCAGTAGGTAATGCTCTTATTTCCATACTTCTTAATGTCTTCTTCAGAGAACTCTAGTTGGGGGAAAGCTACCTAAATGGAATAAATTAGTAGTTAAAATTGCATTTGTGTAGTTGGATGATCAACAAGATTTCATTAAGTGGAGCATTACAAGACAATGATCTTTTATAGTGCAATCAATGTATAAACACTTAATTAATCAAATTTCCATGCATGTAAAATGTTGTTATGGAAGTTAAATTATCACTTAAAATCAAAATATTTTGGTTCTTGATAAAAGGGGATAATTTTAACTAAAGGCAAATTGAAATAAAAAATGGAAAAGGAGACAATAGATGTTATTTTTACGACAATAAGGAAACTATCCAACAATTATTCATTGATTGTAATGCAGCCAGATTTGTTTGGAGTCTACCAATTGGCTTTTAGTCTTGTACTACCAAAAGACATAATTGACTTATTTAAGTTGCGAGATATACAAATAGACAAGACTTGTACTCTCTAGTTTGTATGGGGGCAAGTACAATCTTGTGGTCTATTTATTGGCTTGATGGTATTTTTAAAAACAACAACTACACTCTTATTTACAGGTTATTCTGAGAGCAACTTTCGTTTCTTAGAAAAGCCCGCACAAAAAGAGTGACAAACCTTTTCTAAACAACAACAAGAGGTTGGAACTGTAATAAGAATTGGTTGTGTGTAAAATTCTTACAGAGACAGTAAAATTCTCTTTTCTAAAAAAATGTAATTTCTATGTAAACCACATGTGCTAGGGCTGTAAAACAATTGACTTTCCATATACTAGTCATCATAAATCATAAATCTAAGAGAGTAAGAGAATCGAGTTTAGTTTTCTTTGTTCCTGAGTGTGTTAAGCACTCGTCCGTAAAGACATTACTTAATTACTAATATAAAGCACCTTTTTGCAAATAAATAAATAAATCATAAATCTTGGCAAAAATCTAAGATTTAGCTTTTTTAATAACATGTAGGGAAAGAAGTCAATTTATATTCTACCCTATCTACTTATTAAATTATACATTTGTATTTGTATACGGAAACCATTTTCACTTGTTTGTCTGCAGCGTTTATTTATCATATTTCTTTTTTTTAGAGTTCCAGGGAAGACTGCCCCCGTCTTTTAACCAAGGTCAAAAGACCAGCAAAAGCATTCATACATCGTTTCTCAGATGTTCTCAGTCTGAGTAAATTTAGGCACCAGCCAACTCTCAAATGATTACAACGCTAGACTCACGCAAAGCACCATCAACACCATCCCCTTCAGGTTGCCCTCCTTGACCATCAGAAGGCGTCCTCTGGTCGGTGCTTGACAGCATCAGAAGATTACTCCCATCCGTTGCAAACGATTTCCATGGGAGCCAGTGCACTTGTCCAGCTGCTATCTTGAGCTCTTCTACTTTGAGCTTCAGGTTCTCCTTCTTCTCCTCCGGACAGAGTATCATCCATTTTTGGGTCATCACAGCCACCCTGCAGAGGAGTATCTCCATACTCCTCCACACACATCTCTGAAAACAGATATCATTTCTCAGTTTCTAAATGCACCAGAGTGCAGCAGAGGTAACTATATTTAGAACACCATTACTTCTATTGCTAAGCCAAAATTCACCAATGTCAACAAAAGAACCTCCTAGTTGTTTACCAAAAATGCTAGAAATGGTGGTCCACAATTGTTGAGCAATGGTACAGTTAAAGAACAGGTGTTCAACAGATTCATATTCATTGCAGAAAAGACAAGTTCTGTCTTCAATCACTCTCCTCTTACTCAGGTTATCCCTAGTGAGGATTTTATTCTTACTAAGTAACCATAAAAAGTATTGAACTCTGGGAGGAATCCTGATTTCCCAAATCGAGGAACTAAAAACTGGTTCTATACCTCTAAAATTTATGGTTTTATAGAGGGATTGTACAGAGTAAATTCCCTTAGAAGAGAACTGCCAAACCAGGGAGTCCTCTTCATCAGTAAAGGTGATTGTAGAGGCTATTTGGCACACTTCTTGCCATAATTCATCATATGTTCATCCCCAGTTCTCCTAAAAGTGCACTTTAGCTGTTGCCCATCCCAGAGATCCTTTACTGTCTTATTCTTCTCATTTACAAATCTATAAAGAGGCCAGTATTGAATGGCTAGGCTGGAATTTCCTAACCAATTGTCTTCCCAAAATCTGACCTTTTCCCCATTCTTTACTACCCATTTGTACCCCATCATTGCCGCCTGAGCAGCCCATATGAAACCTTTAAAAAAGGATGAAGAGCCTACAGTGTTGGATTGAAAAACATTGGGTTTACAAGTGTTAGACTTGTAATCAACTAACTCTCTCCAGAGTTCGTCCTTATCTTTGTCATACCTTCTTATCAAAGAAGCTAATAGACATATATTCAGATCCCTTAGATTTGGAATCCCTAAACCCCCATGCTCCTTTTTTTGAGCAACTGATTCCCAGTTAGCTAAATGATACCTATGTCCCTCCTCTGAGTCATTCCAGAGGCAATTACTCATATGAGAATTTAGTAATCTAATTGCCCATTTAGTGAATTTGATAAAGGAAAGAAGGTAAACTGGAATACTAGCCAGGCATGACTTAATTAGTAAAGCTCTAGCAGCCAGGGATAATAATTTCCCTCTCCACCCAGCAACTCTTTTAAGAAATTTATCTACAATTGGCTGCAAGTCCTCTCTGGATAGTTTAGAGTAATGAAGGGGAATGCCTAGGTATATCAGAGGTAAGGAACCAATATTACAGCTAAAAATCTGTGCAGCTCTTAGAGTCTCATTTTCTTCCATATTTAAAGTAATGACTTCACTTTTGTGGAAATTGACTCTCATTCCTGAGATCTGTTCAAACCATATGATAGTATGTTTTAGATTCGGAAAGGTAATCCTCTCTTGCATCTGAAAACAAAATAGTGTCATCAGTATGAATCCATTTATTGAAATAGTCCATAGCCACACCACCAGGTCTGAAATCCTGTAAGACACCTTTGATAAGGCCTCTACTAGTTGCCCTATCTATCATTCTTGAGAATGCATCACCAACTAGGTTAAACAAGAGAGGAGAGAGAGGGTGACCTTGTCTTAAACCTTTACCTGGTTTAAAATAAGAGCTATCTTCCCCATTAACCATGATCCCTATAGACCCATTACAGACTAAAGATTTGATCCAATGAATCCATTTATTGGAGAAACCCCTAGTTTCTAACGCTTCAAAAAGGAAGCCCAACTAACTCTATCATATGCTTTCTCATAGTCTAATTTCAGAATCACCCCTTTTTCTTTTGATTGGTGTAGACTATGGACTATTTCATGGGCTACAACAACACTTTCTAGGATATACCTTCCCTTTATGAAGGCACTCTGGTTGGTGGCCACCAATCTTTGAGCAACCTTCCCTAGTCTAATGGTCAGCAATTTTGAAAACAATTTAAAGCTACAGTTGATTAGACTAATCGGTCTAAACTGTTTCATATTACTTGCATCATTAACTTTAGGAATGAGGGTAACCAAAGCAAAGTTTAATCTGAAGATATCCAGTTCCCCTTTATGGAAATCTGTAAACATGCTCATGATGTCATTTTTAATAATATCCCAAAACTTCTGGTAGAATAGGAAAGGCAGCCCATCAAGACCAGGTGCCCCTTCTGCATAGCAGCTAAAAATTGCTTCCCTAATCTCCTCCTCAGAAAAAAGCAGCCACTAGATCTTCATTTTCCTCTACACTAACTTTCTGTGAATCAGACCAGAAGTCTTCAGCTAGTTTAATTTTACTACTACCTTCTCCAGCAAACAGGTTTTTATAAAAATTAACAGCAACCTCCATCATCCCTTTATGGTCTGAGACCTGTCCCATAGGGCCATCCAGATATTCAATCCTTTTTTCCTACTCCTATTATTAGCTACTGCATAAAAATATGCTGTATTTCTATCTCCTAATATCTCTCTGTCTCTAGATCTTTGTCTGATCTTTATCTCCTCCATTCTTCAGATTTTGCCTAACTCTTTTTCTAGATGGTTAAATCTCTGCCATTCTACTTCATCTAGAGCTCTATTTTCTGAGGCTTGATCTAAGTCCATGTATTCTTGGGAAAGACTAGCTTTGGTCTTATTAAGGAGGGCTACCTGGTTGCTAGCCCATCCTCTAACCATTCTTGTAAAAGTTCTAATTCTAAACTGCCAGATATCTATACTCCTGGTAGCACCACAGGGAGTATTCCAGGCTTTTTCAACTACCTGTTTAAAGGAACTCTCTGATAACCACCACTTCTCAAATCTAAATCTCTTTTTTCCGTAGAAAAGATTGTCTCCTAAATCTACCAAGAGAGGGTTGTGATCACTTGGAATCCTATCCAGGGCTTTCACTCTAGCCAGAGGGAAAGCAGCTTCCATATTAGTGGAGACAAAAACCCTGTCTAGTCTAGCCATAACCAGATTTTCTTGATTGTTAGTCCAAGTGAACTTTCTATTTTTAAGTTCTATTTCAATCAGGCCCCACTTATTAACCCAATCATTAAACAGATCTACCCACTTAAAGTTAACTACTCTATTACTTTTATCCTCTATATGTCTGACTAAGTTAAAATCTCCCCCAATAATCATAGGACCTTGCCAAGATCCCATGATTTTATGCAATTCATCAATGAAGACCTATTTTTTCTCCTCATAGGGTGAACCATAAACCCCAACTAGTTTAAAACTGAAACCAGTAGCTTTATTTGTAAGAATGACACTAACAGAATAGTCTAGAACATCACTACTATTAAAAGTAAAGAGATCTGTGTTGACGGTCCTTAATGATCAAATCCAACCATCAACTAATCTTCCAAAATGATATAAAACCAATCCATCTACCTAGAGTAGGGCTTTAACTAACGAATTCCACGAGTTTTGGTGAATCAATGGTTTTGCAGGTAAACGCCGAAAAAGACACACTTTTGAGCTACACTGCAACGTAGAATGCCAGAATGGACACCACGGCAACACAGGAATATTCCAGAAGAGACGGGAAGGCACCACACCGAGCCAGGGGCCCGGGGGCGGCCAGGCCAGACCGGCCGGTCTGGCCCTGGACCGGCCGGTCTGGGGCAGGCCCCGGTTGTGTCCCGGTTCGCTCGGTTTATTCCACCGCCTTTGAGGAACGATTTCCACCATCCTTCAAGGTCGGTTTGATCCAAGGGCTCACGTTGATTCGCCAGGGCTATAAAAGGAGAGGCACCCCCCATAGAGAGAATCCAAGAGAAGAAGAGAAGAGCTTTAGCTAGAAAACCTAATTAGGATTCTCGGAGGTGTCCCTTGAATGGCTGACCTCTCGAGTTAGCATTCCAAGAGAGAGCTAGTTCTATACCTCTAGAAGCTAGTTCTTCAGAGGGAGAGAAATAGAGTTTAAAGAGAAAGTTTTGGAGGAGTATCGGCCTATCGGTGCTACCTCTACGGCTTGTATCTCGAGACTACTTTGGAGTCAACACGTGTTCAAGTAAGTAATATTGTTTATTCATTTTTGCTAGTTTACGACTCTTTTTGAGTACTTTAATCCTTGTAGCTCTTGGGTTAGAGTAGTATTCGTAGTGTAAGCGTGGTGCTTAGACTTCGTTGCTCGTAGATGTACCATATTGTCCGGATTTGGTGGTAGCTCGCGGAGGTGACTTATAGCTCCGTTGAATCTTACTTATTCCACTATCCCGTCAGTAGGCCTAGCAGGAGAATAGTTGGTAGTCAAGTATAGTTCTGTCTGTGCTTATCCTATCCAACTCCCTAGTGAAACATTTTAATCATAATTTGCTTGAGCCTGAACTAGAAGCCCTAGTTGTCCCCTCTATATCCCTACCTTCTACTGACCTTGTTTGCTACTCGGTGGTTAAGTGTAGTTTAGAAGACCCTCACACATCTTCCTTTGGGTTCGATATTAAAACGGGTATACTTATCCCGGTGAAGTGCTACAACGTATCCGTGCGCTTGCGGAATTATTCAGTAGGCATTAGCAGATACCAACAAGCATTTTTGGCGCCGTTGCCGGGGAAGACGTCATTGAGATCACTCTAAACTTATCTTAACCTGTATTATAATCTTATCTTTTCTTTGTAGACTATCACTCTTTACCTTTTCCATTTCTCTTTACCTTTTCTATCCTTCAATGGATCAACTTAATTCCACGCCTATCTATAAATATAACTTCATGAGCCTACGCTTAGGGCCAGAGCCATCCGCAAAGCCAATCTTAGCCTCTGACTATAAGCTACGCCCATGTTTAATAGACATGGTCAGAAACCAATCTTTCTCAGGAGAAGACAATGCTAGCCCTTCTTATTCTCACCTCAATGAATTCGAACAAACCTGTACGTGTTTGCGCATTAAGGATATGTCTGATGAGACTATCCGATGGAAGCTTTTTCCTTTCTCTTTGACTGGAGAAGCTAGACATTGCTATGATCTCCACGTTGAGAGTGTTAAAGGTGACTGGGAAGCATTATGTGCTGAATTCTGCCTTCAATTCTATCCTATTTCTAGGGTAGTGGATCTCCGCTTAGAAGTCCTATCCTTTAGACAAGAGAAGAAGGAGACTTTAATTGAAGCCTGGAAACGCTTTAACTGCTTAACTCATTCTGGACCTAGTCTATCCATACCAGACCCCGTCCTACTTCAACATTTCTATAAGGGTCTGAATAGAAAAACCACGAAATTCCTCAACCTTGCTTCTGGAGGATCGTTCTTGCATATCACTCCTGATGTTGCAAGAAATGTCCTTACAAAAATTCATGAAAATGAAGCATCTTTAAAGAAGCTAGTAGAGGAAGAAGATCCGATAGTTAATCGAGGAATCCACACCTATCACATCTCAACCTGCAACTATCGACGAGCTTGAACCACAGAAGGAGAAAGAAGTTCCACTTCCAAAATTCATGCTCGAGATCGAGGATGATATATTTGCTGATTATGGAAACACCTCAAATTATTATGCTATTAGGAGACCACCGAAGTCAACGAAGTCGTCACTTATTAACAGAGTCTTGAATTCTTCTGAGGTGGCTTTCCTTAAGCAAAATGCTAAAGAGTTTGTGTCGATTATAAGCAATGATTGGTTGAATGAATCAGAGCTTTTCTCTGATATCATCCGAGTTGATTTTACATCAACCACCATACCTTGCCGAATCCACAAGGGATCTTTTGAAGCATTATACAACCCTGTTGTGGGAGTTAACATCATGTCTGCAATATTTGCTCAAGATCTTTTAAAAGACATGCCCTTAACCCCAACAACAAAGTTTATGAAAAGTCCTTTAGGCCATCTTATTCCAAGTTTTGGAATTCTCTATGTCTTACCTATTTATGTCAAAGAGATAAGAGTTCATTTGAGCTTCTATGTCTTTGATGTTATAGAGTTTGACGTATTGATTGGACAACCTATAGAGAGACTTTTTACAAGAAGGACAAGAAGGAAATTTGAACATTAGCCTTGGGAAGAATTTTAAACCGCCTATATCCATAACTCGTGTTCTCAATAGTGAGACCGAGTCACTTTCGAGCCCGATCCTATGGAAGAAGTCTTAGAGACAACCCTTGAATCATCTTTCGAACCGGATTTCGAGGATGATCTCGAACCACTAAAAAGAGGAAGGAGATAGTACACTAGAATCGACCCTCTAGATGAGTCTCGAGGAACCACCTAAGCCTCCCATAGAGCTCAAACCCCCGCCTTACGGACTTAAATATGCCTTTCTAAATAATGATCGAGAATCTCCTGTAATGATTAATGACAAACTCTCTGAGGAGGAGACCTTCCGATTGATTACAGTCTTAGAAAAGCATAGATACGCTTTTGGCTATTCACTCCAAGATCTTAAAGGAATCAGTCCCCTGTTCTTTGCACCCATTGCATTCCTACAGATCCCGAGATAACACCCTCTAGAGAACCACAACGTAGATTGAATAATGCGATGAGAGAGGTTATTAAGAAAGAGGTTTTGAAACTGTTACATCTTTGGGATCATATATCCCGTGCCACAAAGTGAGTGGGTAAGCCTGTGCAAGTTGTGCCTAAAAAGGGAGGCATGATGGTTGTTAGAAATGACAAGAATGAATTAATTTCACAAAGAACTGTCACGGGATGGCGGATGTGTATTGATTACCAAAAGCTAAACAAGGCAACAAAGAAAGATCATTTTTCACTTCCCTTCATTGATGAGATGTTGGAAAGATTGGCGAATCATTTTCTTTTGTTTTCTTGATGGGTATTCGGGATATCATCAAATACCAATCCACCCCGAGGACCAAAGCAAAACCACATTTACATGTCCATACGGAACTTATGCCTACCATAGAATGTCTTTTGGACTATGTAATGCTCTAGCTTCATTTCAAAGATGCATGATGTCTATATTTTTTCGATATGATTGAAGTGATAATGGAAGTTTTCATGGATGACTTTTACGTATATGGAAAAACTTTTGATAAATGCCTTGAAAACTTAGATAAGGTTTTGCAAAGATGTGAAGAAAAACACCTAGTTCTTAATTGGGAAAAATATCATTTCATGGTTAGAGAAGGAATAGTACTTGGACATTTGGTGTCCGAGAAGGGGATAGAGGTAGACAGAGCTAAAATTGAAGTAATTGAACAATTACCTCCTCCCGTTAATGTGAAGGGAATTCGAAGCTTCCTAGGTCATGCAGGCTTTTATAGACGGTTCATACATAACTTTTCATACATTGCTAGACCTCTAACAAACCTGCTAGCTAAGGATGCTCCATTTGAACTTGATGACGCTTGTTTAAAAGCTTTTTTTTTTGAAACCCTTAAGAAGGCGCTCATCTCGCACCAATCATTCAACCCCCCCGATTGGTCGCTACCTTTTGAATTGATGTGTGATACAAGTGATTATCTTTGTGGGGGCAGTGTTGGGACAAACTAAAGAAAAGAAACATCACGTAATCGCATATGCTAGCAAAATTTTGACAGGACCTCAATTTAATTATGCAACTACTGAAAAGGAGCTCGTCGTCGTTGTTTTTTGCTATAGACAAGTTTAGATCTTACTTAGTAGGAGCAAAGGTAATTGTTTATACTGATCATGCTGCTCTTAAATACCTGCTCACTAAGAAAGATGCTAAACCCCGACTCATAAGATGGATTTTGCTACTCCAAGAATTTGACTTAGAAATAAAAGATAAAAGAGGAGTAGAAAACCCATTTGCCCGATCACTTGTCTAGAATCTTTGTTTAAGAATATGCGGGAACTACCAATCAATGACTCTCTTCGAGACGACACGCTCTACGCCATCTCCAGGTCAGATCCCTGGTACGTGAATATTGTCAATTTTATGGTTGCAGGATATGTACCACCAGGTGCGGACAGGAGAAAGCTTATTTATGAAAGTCGTCTACATATATGGGATGATCCTTATCTCTTCCGAGTATGTGCTGATGGACTACTCTGAAGATGTGTGCCCACTGAGGAAGGACTATAGATCATTGAAAAATGTCACTCATCATCATATGGAGGTCATTATGGCGCATTCCGAACCCATGCAAGATCTGGCAAAGTGGATTCTTTTGGCCAACCATATATGAAGACACCAAAAATTTCGTCCGAAGATGTGGAGCATGTCAGAGGCACGGCAATATCAACTCAAGAGATGCCATGCCCCTCACCAACAATCTTCAGATCGAGCTCTTTGATGTCTGGGGAATCGATTACATGGGACCATTCCTGAAGTCAGGCAACTATGAGTACATTCTAGTGGCAGTTGATTATGTCTCAAAATGAGTAGAAGCACAGCCATGCAAAGTTGCCAATTCTATAAATTCCAAGATGTTTCAGGAGACAATATTTCCAAGATTTGGTGTTCCAAGAATGGTGATTAGTGATGGAGGAACTCACTTCATTGACAAAGACTTTCGTAACTACTTAATGAAGCAAGGAATTCAACATCACGTGGCTACTTCTTACCATCCTCAAACAAGTGGCCAAGCTGAGACTTCCAATAAGCAAATCAAGAATATCCTACAGAAGACAGTTAATGAGATGGGAACTGCTTGGAAGGAGAAGCTACCAGACGCACTACGGGCATACCGAACTGCCTACAAGACACCTCTTGGCATGCCACCTTATCAGCTGGTCTATGGCAAGACCTGTCATTTGCCAATAGAGCTCGAGTTCAAAGCTCATTGGGCAGTCAAGAAATGGAATATGGATCTCGAGGCTGCTGGAACAAAAAGAAAGATGCAACTCTTAGAATTAGATGAATAGAGAGAAAAAACATATCATAACTCGAAGATCTATAAAGAGAAAACCAAAAGGTGGCATGATAAGCGAATCAAGAAGAAGAGCTTCAATCCTGGAGATAAGGTGCTATTATTCAACTCCAGGGTGAGATTATTCGGACATGGAAAGCTACGAAGCAAATGGGAAGGACCATTGACGGTGGTAAATTCATCGTCACATGGAGCGGTGACACTTCAAAACCACGAAGGTACGTTATTCAAGGTAAATGGCCAACGTCTTAAAATTTTTCTAGAACCTTCTAGATAACCTGAGGAATTGGATGAAATTTATTTCTTAACTTTTCCCTAATTTATTAAAAATAAAACCCCGTCGCGAATCGGGTCGCGATGGGAGAAAATTTGGAGAGAAAATGGGCCGAGAATGCACCCCGCGAAAGGGCACCGAGAACCGGGCCAGGGTGGGACCGGCCGGTCCCACCCCAGCACCGGTCGGTCTCCCCAGTGCCGCCTCGGGGTCCGCCGCCTCTCGTTGCGAAGTTTGTTCCGTTAGGGTTCGAATATTCGGCCGTGATCCGTATCCGCCGCCTTATCGCGATAGATGCTCGGGATAGATTAGGATGGAATGACCCCTACCCCAAGGAACAGGGACTATATAAACAAGCCCCTGGGGTCATTCTCCCCTCATCCCAAGAGCTCTCCTCTTTTAGCCCTAGCAAGGAAGCTCTCCAATCTCTCCATCTCCCACCAAATGGCCAACCCAAGCCTCCCCTACACCGTCGAAGAGCCGGAGGAGGTCCTCCCACTGGCGATCATCCCGCCAAAGCAGTGGCGGTGGTGCCACCGAAGGCGATCGTCGGTGCCATCGAAAGGAGGTCGTCCGAGCTCGACCTCAAGGAGCTCCACTTTGGAGGAGGCGCGCTTCGCTCAAGCCATCCGGAGGCCGACCATTGCGCCTCCGGCCCCTCGGCCGCTTCTCGGAGATAAGCCTCGCCCGCTCAGTCAGCCTAGCATCTCTCTCCCCCAGGGCACCAAGTTATTATCTGCAAGAGAGGGGGAGAGGCTGTTGGGTGTCACCACCAAGTTTGGGGTGGTGACTGGAGAGAAGTACACCACAGAGAAGGAGCGAGTGACCTTGGATGGTGTACGGGTGGATCCCACCAAAGTCAAGTTCACTCCACCGCCAAGAGCTGATCCGGAGCCTCCGAAGAAGAAAGCAAGGACTGCACAAGCCCCGCGACAACCTCGACTCAACCTAGGCATGCTAGAGACTAGGATAGACCTGCAGGGCCGTACGCTGTCAAGGGTGCTCGACACCCTGACCACGGCTGTGCATCGCATAGCTAATCTAGAGCTGAAACAGGAAGAGATGCGTCTCAAGAATAAGGCGTTAAAGGCTAGGGTTGAGGAGCTAGAAAAGAAGGAATAGAGATAGAGATGTATAGGCACACGTGAGAGTCAGTTTATTAGTTTGCTTAATTAGTTCATTAGTAGTTTGATTAGTTCAATTAGTTAATTTCTTTATTCATTCATTGTGTAATAAATGTGCCTCATCTATAATAAAGAATCAAGTTTTAGAGTCATCATCTCTCTCTAGATATATGTTTTGTTTTTGTCTCCACCTTGTTGTGCATAAAAGAAAACAGGGAAATAAGTGTGGGGGAGACAACCAATAGAGAACATAGAAAGAACAACATCTACAGGAGCCAGTACGTACTCAAGGCACTCTCATTTATTGACAACGAGCTTAATTGAATATCCTTTAATGAAACATGATTACACCTCAAGGATGAGTGGCTTAGTCATAACTTAAGGCAAGAATCACATAAATTCATCTCTGTACACTTACAAATTTGTTGAGAACTCTTTATAGGGACCCCAATGCTTCTTAAGTTGTTGACAAGTATGAGATAGTAAAACATGAAAACCTGAATTTCTCTGCCTGGTTATTGGAGCTTTTATTTCAAAAACACAAAAACAATAGCTAAGCTACTCCTCTGTGGTTTTTAAACGCCTACAGAGCCATACATGATCATAACTTGCTACATAGGTTACTTATTTTGCACTGAGCTCTGTCAGCTTTTGAGACCCGTGTTGTAGAGACTTATCATGCTCTTAAGATCAAGATCCACTTACACTCCATATATGCACTATCCCTACATGGGGGGGTAAGCGCGGCTTTTTTTCCATCCACATAGAAAATATCTTTGCTCTTACACCGAGAGTACGCACCCAAAAAAAAAAAAGATCTTTGGTAGGATTGTGTTCATCTATGCTCTAACATTATCAGAAATCTCTGTCTTGCATAAAGTTTTTTTTTGTGCGAGGATGACATGGGCTATGCAAAAGAAAAAGGAGAGTTAAAAAAAATGGACAAGGGTCCAAATGTTAAAAAGAACAAAAGGCACAGAGATGCCTAGCTCTCTAGAAAAGAAAGAAAAGAAAAATTCAAGATAGCCCATTGGCTCCAAGCACTCTAATTCAAGCAAGAGAGATATATCCTTCAAAGAGTATGAGCATAAGTAGAACAAGATAGCCACCATATATTTCACACACATACACATCTTGATCTAAGAGTATGACACTTCTCTCCTTGGGACTCTTACGCTGGCTCAGTAACGTGTAAGGTAAGTATACTACTCCTTGCCAAACCTTCAAACTCCAAATAAGCCTATTAGAGGTAGGTTGCAAGGAAGGGCATCACTCATTCATGCCTAAGTGAGATCCACAAATACCACATATAATGAGCGATTTGAGAGTACCACATTCGGGAGCGAGGTAAGCTACATTTTTATTTCAAAAATCTTACAAAAACCTCCAATGGTCTAGGGCGAGATAAAGGTAATCTGTTCGATCGTTTCGTTTCTACTTTTCAACTTCTCAAAGTTGTTTGGTAGACACTTTGAATCTCACAAAGTGCAGGAATCACCAGGAATGAGCATATGTTGATCTTTTTCGCCCTAAGCTATGTCTGATCCAACCTTTTCTCGAGGACGAGTAAAAGCCTAAGTGTGGGGTGTTGTTGACGGTCCTTAATGATCAAATCCAACCGTCAACTAATCTTCTAAAATGATATAAAACCAATCCATCTACCTAGAGTAGGGCTTTAACTAACGAATTCCACGAGTTTTGGTGAATCAATGGTTTTGCAGTGTAAACGCCGAAAAAGACATACTTTTGAGCTACACACGCAACGTAGAGTGCCGAGAATGGACACCACGGCAACACGGGGAACATTCCGGAAGAGGCGGGGGAAGGCACCACACCGAGCCGGGGCCCGGGGGCGGCCGAGCCGGACCGGCCGTGCGCCCTGGGCCCGGCCGGTGCAGGGGCGGGGCCCGGTTGCGCCCGGTTCGCCCGGTTTATTCCACCGCCTTTGAGGAACGATCTCCACCATCCGTCAAGGTTGGTTTGATCCAAGGGCTCACGTTGATTCGCCAGGGGCTATAAAAGGAGAGGCACACCCCCATGGAGAGAATCCAAGAGAAGAAGAGAAGAGCTTTAGCTAGAAAACCTAATTAGGATTCTCGGAGGTGTCCCTTGAATGGATGACCTCTCGAGTTAGCATTCCAAAGAGAGCTAGTTCTATACCTCTAGAAGCTAGTTCTTTAGAGGGAGAGAAATAGAGTTTAAAGAGAAAGTTTTGGAGGAGTATCGGCTGTCGGTGCTACCTTTACGGCTTATATCCGAGACTACTTTGGAGTCAACACGTGTTCAAGTAAGTAACATTGTTTATTCTTTTTTGCTAGTTTTACGACTCTTTTGAGTACTTTAATCCTTGTAGCTCTTGGGTTAGAGTAGTATTCGTAGTGTAAGCGTGGTGCTTAGACTTCGTTGCTCGTAGATGTACCCTATTGTCCGGATTTGGTGGTAGCTCGCGGAGGTGACTTATAGCTCCGTTGAATCTTACTTATTCCACTATCCCGTCAGTAGGCCTAGCAGGAGAATAGTTGGTAGTTAAGTATAGTTCATGCTGTGCTTATCCTATCCAACTCTCTAGTGAAATATTTTAATCATAATTTGCTTGAGCCTGAACTAGAAGCCCTAGTTGTCCCCTCTATATCCCTACCTTCTACTGACCTTGTTTGCTACTCGGTGGTTAAGTGTAGTTTGGAAGACCCTCACACATCTTCCTTTGGGTTCGATATTAAAACTGGGTATACTTATCCGGTGAAGTGCTACAACGTATCCGTGCGCTTGCGGAATTATTCAGTACGCATTAGCAGATACCAACAATCTGCATTAGCACCAACTAAGATACCTCATGCAGATCCTCTAGCTTTGAGGGAACACCAATTAAATCTAATATTACCAGTCAGAGATCTAAGCATACCTTGCTTAAACTCAGATTTTTTTATTTCAGAAACACTAACAAAGTCTACATGATTTTCTCTAATCCTACTAGCTAAAGCTGGAATTCTTCTAAATTGCCCTAAACCCCTAATGTTCCAAAAAAGACCTTTCATTTATATCTTTTTTTATATTTTCTACCTACCTTAGCTTTTACTAGACTCTTTTCTACTGCTGCCTCAACAAAATCCTTTATTGAGACAGTGGAGGGAGTCTTGAGGTGATCACCTTGCTCCTCTCCCACTACTTGATCTAGAGAACTCTCCAAAGATTCAGGTAAAACAGAATTATCCTTACTCTCTTGTTGAGCTATAGCCTTAGCCTTAGCCTCTAGCTCAGCAATTGGGATCTTCTCAAAATTAGACACTCTATCTTTATCTAAAGCTACCATGTTATCCAACATATTCTCATCTAAGGATATACCATCCTTGTCAGAGATGCCAATATCTTTAGCTATAGAAGTAAGGGAAACTTTGTCAGTTCTAGGAATTACTTTAGATGATTTACCTTGATTGTTCTCCAGATTGTGTTTCTTTTTCAGCTCCTGGGCTTTCTCCATCATTGTCTTGTCATCATTTGTCAACCTAGAACTCCTTCTCTGTACTAACACAGGCCCCCACACCTGTCTTTTTTTCTGTCTTGGTATCTTGTTCTGATCTATTGCCTTTTCTAAATCATCACTGTTTGGTTGAGTGTTCTGGGTTTCTTGGGTGTCCACCCTCAAAGCTTCTAAGGCCACCGACTGGGAGATAAGGTGACCATTTAGAAGAGATCCTTTCTCTCTGTCTTGACTAAGCTCTTCAATCCATTCCACTGGTAGCTGAGACATCTCTTCATCCTCCATGTTGAATTGTAAACAGGCTATTAGTGACAAAGAATCTTCTCCATCTAACCTTTCTAGCTCCATTGCTGATAGCAGATCAGTGCAGACTGTATGTTCTAAGTCTGAAGGTCTTGTTCTGTTCCTGAAAATTGATGGCTCTTCTGACAGTTTTACTCCCTTTTTGAGTACCAGCTGATGAACTGTTTGGATTATCCTGTCTAGATTTCTGTGATAGGTTCTCTTTTCCCTTCCCCTTGGACCCCTGATTAGTGCCTTCCTTATCTTTCTCTAACTCCTTGAGCTCATCATCTAACAAGTCATCATCATCCTCATTTGGGTCTTCTTCACTTTCCTTTCCATTGCCCTCATCAGGAGTTTCATCTATCTGCACCACTCCTTCAGTTTTGAAGAAAATTAGGTAGCAAGCACCTCTTAGTTTATAGACTCTTTCTTTTGGTATATATGCTGGTTTCTTGCATTTGATCCTGATTCTTGCCATAGCAAAGAAACTAGAGAACAGGGCAGTCCAATCCACCTCAACAAGCAACCCCAAACTTGTTGCTACATCTTTGATAGTCCACCAGTCAGCCCATTTTGGTGGGATTCCTCTTACTTGCACCCATACTTCTTCTAATTCATCAACAGGGTCAATATCACCATTCCAGGGTTTGAGAGAAGCTAAAACATTGGTTCCTTTGAGATAGAAGAGTGCTGCCTGCCCAACCACCAAATTTTCCACCTTTTTGTGTGGAGGGAATCTAATAATGTAACTGTACTCATCCTCCTTCCTTAACTGCCAATCCCATTTGTCATCAAATAGAGATTTGAGATGTGCTATGATCTTGGATTCCTCAATATCTCCCTGCTCTATGGTAATGACACCAAAGTTGTCTAACCCACACCAATGACTGAATCTGTTGCCTCTTGGCTCTACATCAATGTGATAGAATCCTAGCCCTTTGCTTGCACTTCCATAGTACTGGGCCATTGACTGACTTTTCCTCACTTCAGGGCATGAATCCACTACATGGTCTTCACTTCTGCAGATAAAACAGCATCTAGCCTTGCTGTAGGCAGTGCTAAAGTGACCCACACCCCCACAGTTGTAGCACACTACATTGAAGAACTTATCCCTTGATGATGCCTCAGCCTCAGAGTTATCTTCTAATGTAGTACCAGATTTCTGCAGATCCTCCATGACCTGATCTTGCTCTTCTTTCTTTTGCTCAAACTCAGTCCTTGCTTGTTGTCTACCACCACCACCTCTTCCTCTATTCTGAAATTGCCTCCCCCCTCCTCTTGGCCTTGGTGCATTGAAATGCTGATTGATAGGTGGGGGGTGATGCTGTACCTGATTTGGGTAATACCCATACGGAGGCGGTTTGGGTGATTGAAGAACTGCGGCGGCGGTGGCATCTGCATCTGAGGAGGTGGGTATGGATGAGGCGGGAATTGATTCCAGCCTCCCCCCAATCATTCCACTCCTCCTCGAGATTCCTCGGCCTTGGACCGCGATCTCTTCCCCGATTCGCCATACCTTCTTTCACAGCTTTGACGAAGCTCTTCCTTCTTCCTTCTCCCCACACGGATTCAGCAAAACTCAACTTATGGATTTGCTCCGGTAGGACATCAGCTCTCTTCACTGGGAAGCAATCTTCTACTCTAAAATCTCTCGTCTCCCACAGCTTCTCCACCCAGACCAGATTGGAGTGAGGTCCCTGAACCCTAGCTGGGGAGGCCTTTGTTGAA
This sequence comes from Chrysopogon serrulatus, assembly GCA_015844335.1. Taxonomy (NCBI): domain Eukaryota; kingdom Viridiplantae; phylum Streptophyta; class Magnoliopsida; order Poales; family Poaceae; genus Chrysopogon; species Chrysopogon serrulatus. The sequence goes on from JADLZL010005370.1 coordinate 250,045, forward strand.
TTGGGGACGAACCAAAGCTGTCCCCAAAATTCCTGGATCTCGTCTGCCTCTCTCGGATTATGGGTTGCAGGATTGTGGATCGGGTTCCGATTTGAGCTCAACCCGCTTCGCAGGAGCCATGGCTGGATGGATGCCACTTGTCCCTCACTCAATTTTCACCTGTTCAAGGTTCAGGTACTTAAAATTTGGGCTCCTAGAAGGCCCTGAAACGGAATACAAAGCCCAAAGGCCTCTTTCTTTGTGAACGGCAATGAATTCTTTCCTCTGCCCGTTGGTGGACCATGGACCAAAGCAGAGTCCAAGTGCCTCTGCCATGGCGCGTGGCGGCGTGGGTGGCGGTGGCGGGAGAGGGGCATTGCATGCATTCTGTCTCTGCCGGCATTGGATGCAGCTACCTTATGGAGAGAAGCCATGCCGAGATCTGGAGGCCGTCCTCCGCTTCGAGCTCGTGGAGGATGACTGTTGGCGACTTGGCGCAGTGAGGGACAGAGTCGAAGCGAGCGACACACGTCTGGTGCTCGACGAAATGCCAAGCCAAGGAATCTCAGCTCTCCTGTCCTGTGTCAGGTCCAGCCTTGGCGACTTGGCATGAAGGTGGGGACCTTGGACATCACGCGCAGCTGGAATCGGGTGTGCTCGACGAAATGCCAAGCAAGGAGCAGTCCGAGCAGAGGCCACTGTCCATGGACGTTGGTTATCCGACGACTGCTTCAGAAATGCATGACATTGTTGAGCTTGAGGACATGGACATCGGACTATTATCAGTTCAACGGAGTGTCTGAAGAAGAAGAACCATGCTGCGAATGGAATTGGAATGGCGCAGCGCAGTCATGCAGGCATGTGGCGTAGACCAATGTCAGAAGTGCCTGGCTTCGGTGGCATCTTCCACTGGCCTGCACTATGATCTTGAAACATGACCACATTGACGGGGTTGACTGACGCATTCAGCAAGCTAGTTCATACTGCAGACCTGAATCTCAGTGGTTGTTATTTGAGAAACTGAAATTCCGGTGGCTGTAATCTTCACCCGGTGGCCCGCCGACCAGAGACATCAACAATTGGTCGACGAAGTTCCTGAGATCAAACTCAAGAACAATCAAAGCAGTGATGCCTAGATTTCAGTTGCAGTATCAGACAGGCAAGCAAGTCTATCAGATGAAGATACTAGTTGCATATTAAAATTTATAAGTTTGACATACTGATGCTGAATTGGATATCTGCAGGCCTGTCACAAACGCCTGGGCTATCGTCAGCTTGGGCTTCATCGTGATTTACGAGTCTCAAGGCCCTCGCGAGCCCAGGCCTCGTCAAGTCGTCATTATAAAAAGATGAATGCCAGGGACGGCAGTTAGTTATATGTATAACTGCCTCAACGCATCACGCGGCCCCTCCAAAACTCAAAGCAAGAAGCCACCTCGCGACCCCGAAAGAAGTCAAGAACTCCATCGGTTCCAAGAAGCAGCAATGTCGCTGCGTGGTTCCAGCCACACCAGCTCGGCGGACGAGACCTTGGACGACGAGCTACTTCGCGCCATCGAGAACGCCAGGGTCTCCTCCTCCTCCTCCGCCCAGCAGTCGCCGTCAGGATGTTTCCCGTCATCGCCGTCAGGTTTGGTGCGCGGGGTAGCCAGGAGGGTTCTTGCTGCCGCTACGAGCCCCTCCGACCACACCTTGCCGACACGGAGGTCGCCGCCAAGAAGCAGAAGCCCACAACGGGGACGCCAGGGGCTAGGCAGGAGCGTTCTTGCTGTCGCTGCGAGCCCTTCCGACCACACCCTGCCGATACGGAGTTCGCCGCCAAGAAGCCCACATCAGGGACAGGCGGCGTCGTCTGACATTCCCGGTACGTCAGGGTCGGTGCCTCAGGTGGCAACAAGAACCGGTAGCGAGGAAGCGGCCCGCACGAGGTCTGGTTACGCTGCGATGATGCGAAGCGCATTGGCGAAGATCCAGGACACCCACGACCACGAACAAGAGCAGGCCGCGTTCGGCAAGATGGGGGAGGCGATCACCGGCCTCATGGAGCTCACGTATGGGACAGCAGAGCTCCAAAATCCACCGGAGCTGCCTCGCGTGTTCGCTACCAGATGCCCGTATGATGATGTAAGTCCCACCGCATGTCTGACTTCTTGGGATTTTTATCCAGCCTTCCGATCCAACTCTGTTTCTTATCGAGTTCTTGAATTCCTTGGATGCCTTTTTAATCCACCCTTCATGGTTCTTTCTGCTTCTTGATGGCCTATTCTGTACGCATTGGCCCTGGGTGAGTTTTGGTTTACTTTTGTGGAAGCACTGCCTTCTTGTTCTTCGTGGCACGAAATAACAATGGCATTGTTTACTGCATGAACAAATCTATTGTCCTCTTCTGATAATTTGTGTATTTATGTTTCACTTGGTCAGAAAGTCTTAGCATTTGATTGACATATCTAGTTCGAAATATAGTTCAACTCTTCATGATTAAAAGTTTACTTCATATCAGGAGTTGCCTCAAAGGCTCAGACAAACTGATGGAATCATCTCGACTTCTTGATACTTACTTATCCCATAATTACACTGTGTTCTAGGCTGATGGCTCGCACAGTGGACTGAGTAGAGTAATGGATGATCCGGTCATATTGGCGTCTGGATATGTAAGTGCCCAATCATATTGCAACTCATCATTTTTGCTTTTCATGACTCATCCTGATAAATTATACTGGATGTTGGGATTGATGTTGTTATTTAACTTGATTGCACTATCCAACTCTGTCTGTGATGTAAATATCTAATAACCAAAACTAGAATTAGACTTTAAATTTGTTATTTGACTTGGTTAGTAACATAGAAACCAATCTGTTTTGATACAAGACGTGTTGCTTTTAGTTGGAGATTTGGGCAAAATGAAGTGATTAAGAAGTTCTATGGCAATTCAATTTTCTGGTGTAGTCAATGCATACACTTTTTTTGAGAACAAGGGATCTCCACTGCTTACTCGCTGACTGAAACAGCAAACCTGTTATTGCATTCTAGTATGGTAGTGCACCAGGCCACCCTGGTTATTCACCACTGACTGAAACAGCAAACCTGCCTATCATGCACTTCCTATTCTCAGTTTGATACAGATTATAATTTAGTGCTTGTTGTGACTGTTTTTGTTTCCAACGTGAGATACCGTGATCAGTCTCATGATATTATGATGAAAAAACTGTTCAAAAATGATTATCCCTTTAACACATCTCGGTACTTGTGGTTCTTGTTATTAGGGCATCTTGTTTCCGACAGTAGAAAAACCATGGCACTTATTTCCAACAAACTAAAATGAAAATTATGTCACAAGAGCTAAAGAAACTTGTGGTCTTATGTCTTTTATTTTCATATGCAATTAGCAATTTTGTTACTTTCTGAAGTGTTGATGTTGTACATCGAGGAAAAGATTGGATACGTTTATGGTTCCACTATAAGTTACATTACATTCATATATCAGTTTATTTTGCCAACAAAGGTGATATCTCTGTTCCAAACTCTTTGCTGTAGTATTCTATGTTATTTTCTGGAACAACTGGTTAGCTATATTCTGAGTTTTCCCATTGATTAATTTGACCGACTATAAACCATTTTTTTTCTGATTACTTGCAGTCCGTTGATCAATTGTACCATCGGCTGTTCTGTTCACAGAACGTCTGTCCAAGTACTAAGGAGACTTTATCCCACACTTTAACTGCTCCAAACCACCTCCTCCGTGATATGATTGCTGCATGGCGTCTTGATCACATGACCCGTTCCTCATCTAACAAGGCTGATACACTCTCCATCCCTGTGGCACCTTCAGAGGAGCAAATCCAAGCTATCTTACAAAAATTCTCAGGGAATTCAGTGATGCAGGAGCAGGCTTTGCACGAGATTCAGCTACTCTCCAAAACAACGAAGGGAGAGCAACCTTGCCTTCACAAGTGGTCAGGGCTGCTTCCAGAGCTGATAGATCTTCAGAAGAATTGGAAGTCGACATGGTCACATGACCTGGAGGAACAGAGGCTCGGAGTAATTTTTAATTTATCTGTTCACAGGCCAAACAGGGAGATCCTAGCTGGAGCGAACCAACTCCCTGTTCTTCTGAAGAAGGTCATCCATAAGCTACATAAACATGGAAGTCCCGCATCACATTTGGCAAAGGTAGCTTCCATAGTTTCCATCCTGTCAGAGTTTGACATGTTTCGGAAAAGGGTACTCGATATTGGTGGGATGGAAATGCTCCGGGATCTGCTCAGGATTGAGGATGTTGTTGTAAGGAAGGAGGCTGTCACTGCAATCCGTGGACTCTGTGCAGATGAGGAAGGAAAGCTAAATGCTCAATCTTATAACGTGCCTGATGCCCTGCTGGAATACCTCATGGTCAGTGACGAGGTGCTGCTTCTGCTAGATTGTCTGCCGAAAGATCTGCACATGGTGGATAAGATGTGCGATAAAGCTATGGAACTGGTGAATATCATCATGGCTGAAGAGGGAACTCGGCCGGTTACTCCTGAGGCTACTTACTCTGCGATTTCCTTGGTTCATGCTATTGTGCAGAGAGACATGCATAAGATGGAGCAGGTGAAGAACCTGGAGGACTTTAAGGAGCGGCTGAGGGAGCTGTCATCAGGTACATTACCGATGCAGACAATGTTAAAGTTGGACACGATAATCAACTGTCTGTCGGCTGCTCCTGTGAATCTGTGATGCAAGCGTAAAAGAAGCAAATCCAGTGGAAGCTGTCTCCAGTCATGAATAGATTTACTGTTGTTTTACTTGATTTTTCTCGGTGTGGCCTCCCAACAGTCAGAGATTTACTGTTGTTTTACTTGATTTTTCTCGGTGTGGCCTCCCAACAGTCAAGAGATTTGCTGTTGTTTTACTTGATTTTCTATGCAAGTTTGAATTTTGACTGTGATGGAAGTTTGGTGAATCATGTGAACAATCAAGTGAAGTTTGTTGACACGCAAATAATCTTGCTTACTGCCCTTTTGAGATTCTCTAATGAAGAATTTGCTTCAAGAAGACAATGACGACTGACTGAGAATATTGTATATATACTTGTTCTTTTACTCATACTCCTAAATTCCTCCCTGCTGGTCGTATTTGGAAAGGAAAATTTAAATTCTTGGTCACTCAAATATAATGTTTTCTTGTGTAATGCAGCTGGATTCATTTACCATCGCATGTACTTTCACTAATCTGGGATCTGTGCTAGTACAAGAGAAAGCAAAGATGAAAAAAGAAATAATCAATCAAAATCTACGACCTCTGCAGGGAGAAACTTCCAATTGATTTGTGCTACAACAAGATTTATTAGCTTGGAGAGGAGTAGGAGGGGCATCATTGTGATATTCTAGCTGGACGCTTCATGTCTTCAATTAATCATCATGGGCTGATGATGAGGTTGGTGATGGCCGTGCACACGATGGCGATCTGCACGGCGTACGCGCTGCGCCGCGCGACGGGCTCCGGCGGCTGGAGGCCGGCGTCGGCAAAAAGCCGCCGGTGCACCGGCGCACCAGCGAGTCGGCGTCGGCGGCCATCTGCTTGCCCGCCGTGTAGTTGAGCGCGTTGATCTCGTCGTAGGCCCCCGCGAAGGCGAGCTCCATGTCGTAGTAGAGCTGCTCGCACAGGCGCAGCGCGGCGCTGGTCCTGGCGTCCGGCGGCGGCTGCTTGGCGGCGAGCAGGGCCTCTATGTCGTTGACCGCGCCACCGGCGCTGTTGACGCCGACGTTGGCCGCCACCTTGGCCAGGCCCGGCGTGTCGGCGCCCGGGCTGTCGCGGTGCTTGTTCAGCTCCGCCACGCAGAAGTCGTAGTTGACGCGCCGGTCGCTGTTGGACGCCGCCAGGCATGTCGACACCACGGTTGCGTCGACGCCGGCGAGCGTGAGCCCGTGGACGGCGGCCAGGGCTACTACCATGAGGAGAGCCCTCGACATGCTGTTGCCTGCCTAAATGGATCGTTTCTGGATGATGAGATGAGAGGTGTAGTGAGGAGGCGTGCGTGCCTACTTTATTTAGGGGGTAACTGAATATGCCAATACCGGTGGTTTGAAAATCCTATTTTGGGACGCTACTAGTCTATTAAAAGTCGTACTTTTCAAAGCCAGTCAAATCTATCTATAAGAGATCTTTAAATCTATAGAGATCTTTAAATTTGGTGATACCTTTCATCGTACCTCAACAGTAACGGGACCGATTACAGTCACGAAATACTGTTCATTCTACAGCAACGGGTCTACTATGCCCTAACGGGTTCGTTACTGTTGTGGTGGAGCTAGGACTAAAATTTAGGTGGGCCAAATCGAGGACACAACTTTTTAATAACATCGCGGTGATGCATATGAATAGCTAATATGTGGCAAATTTAAAGAAAAAACGGTACCTTTTCGTTAGAAGATAGTAAGCTTTTTTTCGAAAAGTAGCAGTTCATTAATACAACAAAGACTAACAACTGAACACGAACAAGTGTCCAAAATACCAAAATCCAAACAACCCAGTAAATGTGAAGAACAAATCAATTACTCCGTAGACAGTTACTGGCTTAGTGTGTACGTACTGCATTAACAAATCAAGCTGCTGGCTACCGGTGGCAGGAACTTGACTCCGGCCACGCCCACGCCTGTAGCCAGTGGATGCTGCATTACTGCAGTTGGGCCGCGAGCCCGCGACCATTCCCCACCAGGCCACCACCAAATCCTCCATCAAGAAGCCTACCTGGCTGCCCGGCGCACAGCGAGTAGCACAGTGCAATCGTCCCCCTGCGGCGAGCGGCGCGACGCGGCTGTGCGGGGCAGCAGCAACGAGCGGTGCGGCGCGAGGCGGCTGCAGGTCGGCGGCAAGCAGCGCGCCAGCAGTAGCGCAGCAGGGGAGCGCACCGGCGCAGGCAGAGGCTCGCTTAGGCGGGGTGGTGGAAGGGTGACAGGGCGAACGCAAATGCTACTATGCCGCTTCACCTCAATCGTTTTTCTTCGTAGCTTCTGTGATCTTGTCTCCCGTAAGCACTCGCCGCTAGTCTCCGCCGCTTCTTCGCTCGGCCAGAACAGATGAAGAAAGGGGTACTAGGGGCTTTACCCCGGCGGTAGGTGGGGCAGCTGCCCCACCCTGCCTAATGGGCAGCTCCGCCTATGTGTTCCTAAACCCGGTACTGTTTATTTCCACTGTTCCCTGACGGGTTCGTTTCTAGCCCAATGTAGCACGCCCGTTCCTGTTCACATCGCCTGTTACTGCACAGTTTTTTTTAATAATTTTCCCCTCTCTTCACCCCCCTCCTTTTTAAGCTCCCTCCTCTTTCCCACGCGAAGCGTGAGGCTTCGCTCTAGTTGTGGATAAATTTGACACATGATGCTATTGCTAGTTTTTTCCTTTTCTTTTGCACGCTTCTTGTGCTTCAGATGCCTGAAAAAACGACTGGGATTCAGGCGACCATTTCATAGTGCTCCATGCGCCACTGTTCATCCGTCCCCACGAGCCAGCAAAGCGTATTTTTGGATCACAGATATGCACGCACAGCATACGCATCCACCAGTTCGGATAAGGAAACGACGTCGGTGTATGAGAACACACCGCTACATACTCCGTACCAGCTGTTGTCAATTTGTGATTTGTTAATTGTTTTTGTGTTATAAAAATATTAAAATTTTGTCCTCGTTTTATAATAGAAATAATTGTAAATTGTTAATTGTCTTTGTCGGGTTTAGGGTTTTGTTTAATAGGGTTTTTATTCTTGAAACAAAAAATTAAAGATTATATCTACAGAAATTGCTTAGAACTAAAACTATAATTTCAGCATAAAATATATGCAATAACCGTCGTCTAGAAAAAACTAAAATTCTAGCAAGTCCTTTTCTTTTGGGCTGGTTGAAAATCAGAAAAAGAAAATACATCAACTTTTTACTCATCATCCAATTGTGCAAGGACTGAGCGGCCATGGAGTGGAGGATGGCTATTGCACTGTGGAGGGATGAATGAAATAGTGATAAAGCCTTCTTCTATATAGGAGTCAGTAGCACAAAAGTGGTCCATATGCATTTAATGTAGCACTATGGGCGAACAGACTTTAGGTTTTAGGCTTTAATCCGGTTGAATTTTGGGCCTGAAACTAAAAAAAGGATTAGTCCCGGTTAGAGACCCTAACCGGAACTAAAGTCACTGCCCAATAGATAGTGCAAAGAACTTTTTGCAAAGAGACATTTAGTTCCAGTTTAGGCTCCAACCGGGACTAAAGGGTGCCTTTTAATCCTAGTTGTTTCTGCCAACCGGTGCGTAAGGACCCTATCCCGGTTTGTGGGTACAACCGGGACTAGAGGTCCATCCTTTAGTTCCGGTAGTGTCTACCAACCGGGGCTAAAATATTCGGCTATATATATTTGTTCCCGGCCGAGAGACACATAGTATTTACTCATCCGTTTGTTCTTATAACATAGTATCATTCAGGTCTAATCAGTATTTCTTCAGTTTTTGTCAGTATTTTTTTTTCATAAGTATCTTTTATCAATATTTTTTTCAGTGTTTGTCAGTAGCTTTGATTCTTGGTAATTATCTTTTATCGGTATCTTCTAGTATCTTTAAGTAGCTTTCGGTAATAATCATTGTTTCTTCAGTGTCTGTCAGTATCTTCAAGTTTTCTTTCAATACTTGTATGTTGCTATTTGTTTTGTCTTTTTTCATGCACTTTTTTTTATGGAATAAATTCTATGTGTTTATGGTTCAGTATTTTAAAGTACCTGTCAGTATTAATCTTTTTATTTTAATGTTATTTTTGTGTGCTGACTATATTAGGCTGGCGTGCGAGTGTGGCCACTCAAAATGCAAATAGGGATGCTTTTAATCACAATGATGATGATGATTTTGTTAACCCCCATCTTTTGAAGAAGCAAAGGGTTTCTCGAAGTATGTCCAAGGTTGCTCCTAAGCCTAGTGATGCTCAAACCAATAGAGTAAGGGGGCATTTAGTATGGTTCAGTTTTCTATCAGTATATGTCCCTGTTTCTCAGTGAATTACTTTCTTTTTTTTTACAATATATTTTTTGTAGAATCCAAATGCTAAAGTTGGTACTTCCAAAACACAAATCTCTATCTCTGTGTCTGTCTCTACAACTAAAAAACGGTAAATGTCCAGGTCTACCGGCAGGACGAAAGTTACCGCGACTCCCTCTCTCGCGTCCTCATCTGCACGGAGCCACTCCTCGCTCGCGCCGTCGCCCGCAAGACAGCGCCCGGAGCTCACCCACGGCGGCAGCAGGCGGATCTCGGCCTCGCGCTCGCCCACGCGGCGACGGTGGGCTGGATCTCGGCCGTGCGCTCGCCCGTGCGGCGGCGGCGGCAGGCCGGAATTCGGCCGTGCGCGCGCCTGTGTGGCGGCGGCGGCGGGCCGAATCTCGCTGACCGGAGCTTCCCTCATCTCTGCGCCCGCCTTCTTCGTCAACTCCGACGGGAAGCTAGACTTCTTCCTCAACTCCGGCGGCCGAATAGCCTGAGCTCATCTTCCTCTCCCTTCGCGCGCGCGCGTCGTGCCGCCGTCGTCCTCAACGGCCGGTCGCCGCCAGCTCCGGCGTCGACCTGCTGCTGCCGTCTGGCACTCAGGCTCCGCCTGATGCCCTGAGCCCCGGACCAGCCATGCACGCGGGCCCGTGGCCGAGCGCAGGCACACAGCGCAACGCAGCCACCCGTCGCTGGCCGCCCGCCACCTGCCGGGATCTGGGAGGAACGGAAGAGAGCCACTGCCTAATGCAGCCCGCATGCCGGCCACCGCGCCCGAGCGGCCCAGGCGCACGGCGCCGAACTCCCGCCGAGCGGATGTGTGCCCGACTCCCCTGCCTCTTGGCGAGCAGCAAGAGCTAGCTAGCATGTGGTTCCTCGTCGCACCGGATCTCGAAAATGGCGAATCGAGCGGCGCGGCCAGGCGCGCGCACTCGGTCGCCTCGCCGTCGTCGCCGGTGGCTCGAGCTTCCCCGTGCCGATCTGCGATTCCGCCCCCAGAGGTTCCCCGAGTTGCTGCCTGCTCGCGTTTCCCCGAGCCAGCGGTCGAAGGTCGCAGCGCTCGATTCAGCGACCTCACCGGAGCTCATCCACGCCGCCGCCCAGCATAGCTCGCTCCGGCGCCCTGCGAGCAGCCGCAGCATCGCAGCCCTGCCTGGCTGCAGGATTTTTGCGAGGACTGAGTGCCGCAACCCGCCGTTGCCTCCTCGGGCCTTGCTGCTGCCGCCGAGTCCGCCTTGCCCCGCTCCGCGCCTCCGCCTGCCAGGCCACTGGCCACCAGTCCACCACAGCACAGCTCCCTCTAGCATGTTAGTTAGGGACGGCTGCAGCTCTGCAGGAACCCAGCAAGGACAGGCCACAGAAGCTGCTCGGAAGGTACGATCTGTTCATGTGATAAAATTTCCTTTCATCTGGGATGTTGCTATGGTTAATTTTTTTTCCTACTGCAAAATTATCCTGCATGTACCTCGGGAGCAGGTAATGTATATTGCAAAAAAGTTAATAGCAATTTATACAACAAAATAAAAAGATGATAAAAGAACTGGTAGCTAATTTCAGTGACCTCTACAATTTAAAAGATTGAACACAACTCTTTATTCAAGGTACCTGAAAATTGTTGAATTTAAGATGTGGTGTGACTGTTCTACTTTTGGGAGGTTTTGGTTGAGAAAATGGGGCTTCCTGGTGGTTATACTGCATCTTTAGATTCATCTGATTTGCTAAATATGTATACCCTTCTGCCTTGTAAAATGTTTACTGTACACACTGGTAAAGGTTCTGTAAAAATTGTTTTTCATTTATTTATTGTTTATAAGGGTGCTGCCAGTGGTGGAACAATGCGGCTAAGAGAGTAGCAACTCTGGAATTTGATCGCACCAGAAAGTCAATGGGAGTTAGAGTGAAAGTAAACTCTGGGAAGAGCTTGCCGCTTGTGCTGGAGTTTGCATCTCTTGGGCTTTTAGATCGTTAGTTTCAAGTGCACAGCAATCACCTGCTTCTTGTTGCTGGTCTATTTAAGCTGTGATGCTGTCCATCCATTTGCGCATTTTGCTACTCCCTCCTTTTTCCCCTTAAAGGATTGCATCATATTACATGTTTGTTGCTTTATATCACTCAGATGTCATTTGCTTCCTTGCAAATTATGAAATATTTTGTGATGCAAATATCATGCTTTACTACTGCTTGCAATCTGTTGGCCGTGTCTTTTTCTTTGTCCTTTGATTGTTCCATGGTGGAAATAAATTTTGCAGGGAGCAGTAGAGAATTTGTTAGAGAGATGTACCCACATTCAATTGCTTGATGGATCTGTTGTGCTATTGGATGATGGTGCCAAGGCGCTCATAAATTATCTACACTGCGTGACATGTCCGCCAGTGGTTTGCGTTGTTTGGGTTTTGCTAACAACGAGGAATTGGCAGAATTTGCAACATACGAGGGTGAAGAACATGCGGCTCGCAAGTACCTGCTCGACCCTTCATACTACTCTTTCCATAGAGAGTAATATGATCTTTTGTGGTTTTGTTGGTCTAAGGGTGAGAACTTTTACTTATCTGGTTAAGATTATTCAATATACATCTAACACTCAAAGATACTATTGACAGAAGTCCACAGAGCAATTGAAGATTGCAGTGTTGCTGGAATAATTATGGTGATAACAGGAGATAACAAAGAAACAGCAGAGGCTATTTGACATGAGATTGGGGCTTTTGTCCCTCATGAAGATTGAAGATTGAAAATTGCATGTTTGTCATCCTGAGGGAGAGATTGTGGAACTGAGAATAGGCTATATCTGTAAGGAGTTGCAAGAGCTGTATTGTATTGTGATCCCAAGCCTTTGCAACTAAATGGATATGTTTTTAGCAAATGAGAAGAGCTCTGGTGACACTTTTGATTATGAACTTTGTGTTTTCTTTGATTCAAAAAAATTGGGTTGAATTATGCATTTTGGTGTTAATTGTTTGTGATTCATCATTCATGTGATTTTTCATATGTTTTACATTCACGAATATCGGTTCTATTTATACCCGTAGCAACGCACGGGCACTCAACTAGTAAAAACTCAAAAGGTTGCCTGCAAGCGTGGTCGTCCTGCAAAGAAGAAAGCAACGATTGGACAGACTGATGATGTTGTTGAGGTACAGTTTGATCCTCCTATACCGGCGGCGCTCAGTCCCCTTCCACGGCTAGAGGCACTCGGTCACCTCGCCACGACAGCGACGCGCGGCACAGCGGGGGGGCAAGGCGGAGCGGCGCGGTTCTTCCAACGTCCGGGCCTACACGCTCGACGCCGGCTCTAGGGACTTCGCCGTCGGCCTCCACTCCAACTGCCGCATCGTGCTGCCTGCGGGGAGCTACCTCGCCGCCTTCAGCGACCGCCTCGACGACCGCCGCATCTAAGGTCATTTATCATTTGATAGTTTGCTAGCAGGTTCTAAGCATATGTTTCGTGTAACCTGAACTTAGAGCGGAATTACCACTTTGCAAGTGAATTGTGCAGAATATTTGGTACTCACTTTCACTGGCTTGAAAGTGGCACCAATGGATTGCATTCTGCCAGCCTTAATAGATGTATCCTTGTGCTGGTTCATGTTCATGGCTAGGTAGCCAACTCTCTTCTATGACAATTAGGCTATGAACCATAGGAAAACACATTGCGCTTGCTATGGTCAAATTTCTATTTCTATTCTATCTATTTTTCTATTTGAGCTATCTCAAAATTGATGTTATCAGCCATATGTGTGCGTGTGACCTTCTAAATGAATGTATATACAAGTATGCCTCATCTTTCAGTAATTGCAACTTCATATATGTAGGACACACCACTGTTTTAAGTTTCTTTTGTTAGAGTGCGGCATGGCTGTGCACAATCTTATTTAGGCCATGGCAGAATCAAAAATTGAGTTTAAATAATTTTATCCATTTGCCTTAGACCACGCTTTAGTTGAATCAGCTATGCGGATTAAAAAACTCGACATGCGGGGGGACAAGCCGCGCCCCGGGCATTTTACTTAAGAAGAAGGCCTTCTCACGCAAGCCGAGAAAATCCCCGAACCCTGGCCCCGCCTAGACACTGTGAGACGTTACCCGTGAGATCACCTGGGCCACACACGGTCCTCAGGCTAGTAGGGCCGATCTCCATACCAGTGCTTTGACACACGGGGCCAGCGAGGGGATTTTTTTAACCACAGCCTGAAAATCGCTCCGGTGGGGATTCGACCTCAGGACCTGTGGAGTGCCGCTCGAGTGACTTAGCCACCAGGACTAAGCACACTTTGGCTCAGCTATTCAGATTAACCATCCCAATGCAGACTGACAAGTCCTTGATAATATTTAGTTAATGTATTTTTCAATTTTTAATTTGTGCAGATCCCTCTTCAGAAATACATCTCTCTCAAGCTTGTGCAGGTGTGTAATGATACTTGACACTATGATATAAGCATCTTTCAAATTTTTGATATATGATCAGTCATATGAAAAGCAGAAATAATGAGCGATAGGCTTAGCTCTTTTGATCCTGATGCTTTCTCACTGAATATTCCTATTAACTGAATGTGTGTGTGTGTGTGTGTGTGTGTGTGTGTGTGTGTGTGTGTGTGTGTGTGTGTGTGTGACCTTCTAAATGAATGTATGTAGAAGTATGCCTCATCTTTCAGTAATTGCAGCTTCATATATGTAGGACACACCTCTGTTTTAAGTTTCTTTTGTCAGTGCGGCATGGCTGTGCACAATCTCATTTAGACCATAGGAGAGTTTGAAATTTGAGTTCATTCAGTTTGCAACATTCCAAAGGATTGCCCTTAAGTGTGACACTATTGTTGTGGGTGGTGGTGGTGGTTGGGGGGGGGGTCTGAGTTGGGGGTTTTGATTTGGATTCAGTACTTTATAATCTGACTATGGAAAGGAAATGAAGGCACACTAATATTTGCAGTTAACTTATATTAGCGCAATCATCCATTATGTTTCTTTTTTCCACAGATTCTGCACATGTGTAGAGATTGGTGACTACCATTTTATTCCATTTAGTTTGAAGTCAACGTGATAGTATTATGATCGGAAAACTTGCCGGTAACGCATTGCATGCCTTTGTGTGTGTGCGCCTAATTGGGTTTGCACGTGTGTGATTGTACAGAATTGAGCTGGCATATGAAGTATCTATGTAAGCAAATCAATTTCCTGGCCATGGTTCTTTTCCAGTCGCATCCAATTAGTATCATATAGTTACTGTAGTTTGAGATTTCAGAGCAGGAAGAAGGGGTAGATCCCTTTCAAAGTAGTTTCAGCTTTCATATTTATAATCTGGATAGAAATTTGTATGGTTTGTTCAGATTTAATTTGAATATTTCTTCTGAAACTAATAAGCTTTTTTTTTTTGCAAATTCATGTTGTGACTTTTTTCAGGTGGTGACATTTTTTTTCCTTTGCCATCACCATTCATAATAATCTATAGAATACTTTACACTGGTTCTTATTGTTCAGCTTATGTCCTGCTACAAGCTTATGTATGGCTATAGGTTCATGTGAACATATTTAGTCTCCTATTATCTTCTTCATAAACTTTTTTAGCCAATATCTTATAAATAGATTCAACGAAGAATAACGGTGGTCGCACTCCATTAGACTGACTCCAACAGGTAGAAGGCAAACCGGAGACCCATTTCAACCTTTGGGTCACGCACAAGGAGAGAAAGGAGCACCCAAAATCTTTCTTCTCCAACAGACAGCGCAAAAGAAGAGCCCCAAATCCCACCGCCGCCGCCGCCGCGTCGCGAGCCGTCGTCGTCGTCCGTGGATCCTCCATGGCCGTCGGTGCAGGCCCCCCCCATGGCCGCCGGACCAGCGCCCCCTTGGCCGGGCCTCGTCCATGGCCGTCGAGGTCGAGGTCCCCCATAGCCGGGCTGCCTCGCCCCGCCGGGAGCCGCTCGCCATGGCTGCGCCTCCTCTCCCAACGTCGTCACCGTCCTCCGCGTCCGCCGCCTCGGCCCGCACCAGATCCGCTGCCCCGTGGCCCTCTCCGCCTCAGAGCCGGATGCGCTCGCCTCGTCATTGTCCTGACGGACACGCTCCACCTCGCAGCGCCCCTCCGCGCCACCTCGGACCACCTCGTTGCGTGGAGATGCGCGCCGCCGCGCCCAGGCTCGCCCCCCCCGCCGGCCGCGTCTCCTTCGAGCCCGGCGACATCCTCTGCCGACTGCTCCTCCCCGCTCCTCGCCGCGGCACAGGCGGCCGAGGCGGGCGCTCCCGCCCGCCGCGCCCCAGGACTTGCCGTGGACCCGCCTCGCCTCGCCCTACTCCCCGCCTGCAGGGCCAGCGTGGCGGCCGTCAGCCGGCGGCGGCGCAATTCGCCTGCTTCTTCGTATTCGACCTCGTGGTGGTGGGCACCACCGGTGCAGACGCAAAAGGCACGAGAGAGGACGCGTTTTTGGCTTCCGTCTACCATCACACGCAAAATGGGTCATCTCTTTGCCTATTCCATTGGAGCCTGTTTTGGGAACCCATTCTCCCTGTGCCCGACGCATTTTGCGTTTGGGTCGTGTTCTGCGTCCGCCGTTGAAAACAGCCTTAGGAAACTTGAAAAACGTCACCAATCAGGTAACTATTGATATACATATGGATATGAATTTATTCTGGATCAACAGTATTTTGCATTCATTATGTATTGACCCAATTGAGGCTCCATGATGCATAATGGATTAGGTTGTCAGAGTGTATCCAATTCACAGACACGAGCTGATGATGCTAAGCAATGCAAAGGTGAAAGGGAAAGAGCACGGTATGCGGAACAAAGGATGAACAAATAGGAAGCGCCGTGAAAAATATCAAATAAAAAACTGGAAACTACACTCACTGGTGCATCGAGAGGTGACACAACAAACAAATTTAATCCAATCAATGTGCATTATGCTTTGGTTCGCATTTATGGTGTAATGATTATCTTGTAGCTGATGGAGTTGTATTAGGCAATGAAGACACACATAACGATGAAAATAGTGATTGGTTGCATAGGAATGATTCCTACCGGCCCATGAAGATTGATAAAGAAAACCTAGGTACTATTATTCTAAAAAGTTCCGCCATGATTATGGTGTTGTCGCATAATAATAGATGTTTTTTAAATAAGTAAGATGCCACTGCCTATATTTTTTAAAGTAATGCTAATATGTTATTATGTAGCTGCATCTAATTCTGCCAACACCACGAACCACCCTACGAAGAATGAGTCCAAAACATTATATGATAGGGAGCGCTATAAAAGTATGACGCCTGACCAGAGGCAAGCAGGGCGTGAGCGTCAAAGGTTGCACAATACTGAACCCAGATGTAAGGAGGCATTAAAATTATCAGACAAAAAAATTTTAAGAGATGCGGAAGCACACCCTGCATCCATAGTCTATCGCCATGGAGAACCCGTTGTATATTCTTGAGGTTGTATGGCCCACTATGGGCACATATGGAGCTCATGGATCCATGACAAACTCCAGTGTTTGGGTTATTCCAGAGTCCAGTGCAACACCTCTTCATATTCCTCTACCCGACGAAGAAGTCAGAGTGATGGATCCGGTGATATACTACCTACACATAGACCACATGTTCCATCTGGACAAAGACATGCATTGTTAACCCGTCGTAACACGATGTTTGAGCGTCGCATTGGTTCAAACTCAATTGCATCGAATAATGATGGTGACTGCATGGTCAAAGGCCGAGTACATGTTGACACACCCTTGCCTCAATCAATCATGACAAAAACCAGTAAATAATGATGGCTCATTATACCATTTAGCTTACGTATATGCCATATTATACCTAATCAATTCATGGTCATTCCATGATTAACAGAAAGTGCAAGACCCAACATTCTTGTCACATCGGCCACACCGATAACACCACTATTTGATGATTGTGAATGCGTGGATGAAGAACACCTAAATGAGAACACACCCTTGCCTCAATCAGCCCTAACCAACAACGGTAAATACAGATGCCTCATTAACCCATTCAGGTGACCTATATTATATACCATATTATAATAACTCAACCATGATCATTGCTTATCAGAAACGACGGGACCTAGCCTTCAACCTACATCAGCAGCATCGACGACACCACTATTTGATGGTAGTGGTAATTACAATATTTTCTATCATTCTATAAACTAATTAAACTACTTTGTTTTTACCCATAGTTCTACTAACTCGCATATCTTTGATGGTCATAGATGATAAGGGAGATATATTTGAAGAGGATGAGGAACAGGACGAGGGATACCTTTTTGCTAGGCAAGATATTTTCTCAAAATACCGAATAGAAATAAAATCTACCACTGCGTAATCTAAACTATTGTGACTTAAATGTCATTTCAGTTGAGAAAGATGATTACGATGTCCAAGACAATGACCTTGAGGAAGACATGGCTTCTGTCCCCAAAGTACCTGACCAGACGAAAAGATGTATAGTAACATGCCTACAGATATCCATATGCTAAAACCTGTCACAAATTGCAAGCATTGCAATGCGAAAAGGTTCGAGCATGAACCATCCAGATTCTGTTGTCGCAGTGGAAAGGTCAAGCTCAAGGAACCGAAGATACCTAATGAGCTTATGAGGCTTTGGTCAAGTAACGATTCAGATTCTAGGCACTTTCGTAACAACATTAGGTTTTTAATGGCCATTTCTCTTTCACTACTCTATATTGTCGCCTCGATAGCGCTACCGCAAGAATGAGAAACAGTGGCATATATACCTTCCGTGCACATGGCCAGATCTATCACAATATAAGGTCATTTGGCAGAGAAGATGGTATGGAGCCAAGACATCTTGAGCTTTACTTCTACGATGACGATCCAAGCCTTGAGCACCGCTATCGACAATGTCATGAAGAGCAACACTAGAAAGACAAGGAAGTCATGATAGGCTTGTGGCCATCTTTCGTGACAACCCATACTCGCAAAATCTTAGGAGTTTGGGCCAGGCTGAAGACCTCGAGGACTATTGTATTGAACTAAACCTTGACAAGAGAATGGACCAGAGAAGATATAATGAGCCATCGGCTTCAGAGGTGGCTGCTGTTTGGGTCGTTGTCCTGCATGGGAAAGATAGAAACAGGCATGGCATTCGCTCATATCATAGATGTTATGATGCACTTTCATACCCTCTATTCTTCTCGTAGGATGAGCTTGGGTGGCACATGGATATTCCAAAGAAAGGAGTTACTCCAGTACAAGTCGCTGAGTACCGTGCACTACAGAAGACTTGTAGTGGGCCAGAAAAAAAGAAACAGGTTTTTTATTCTTCTCATTAATACTTCGCATACATATACCTCAATGGTTATTCTACAAACAACTCTAATTCATGCCTATTTTTTGTAGACTCCCCTGGTAGACTATACGTGTTTGTGCGTGATTGCTACTACTACAAGTTTCAAATGTGTCCAGGAATATTTAACCCTGTACTTTACGGCAAGCTTCTGTTCCAACAGCTTGCAGTTGACATGTACGTTAAGATCGAGAGCTCCTGATTAGATTATATATGCGACCATCAGACAGATATTAGGGCTGACCTATACCAAGAATTGGTGGATAGTCTGCATGCTGGTGAAGGAAGATCAGAAAATATTGGGAAGCAGACAGTGATGCCTTCATCATTTATTGGAGGCCCACGTGACATGAGGCATCGGTACATGGACGCCATGGCTCTGGTACGGAGGTTTGGTAAACTGGACATCTTCTCACTATGACATGTAACCCAAACTGGGATGAGATCAAGCGTGAACTCTACCCTGGCCAGACGCCACAGGATCGTCCAGATCTCGTTGTTTGGGTTTTCAAAGCAAAACTGGAAGAGCTAAAGAATAGGTTACTCAAAAAGGATATCCTTGGAAAGGTCCGGGAGCATATGTATGTTGTGGAGTTCCAGAAGAGAGATCTACCACACGCACATTTTTTGCTAATCATGGATAGGAAGTACAAGATCACGTGCCCAGAGCAGTACAATCTTCTCATCTCAGCTGAGCTCCCGAACAAGAAGTACCCTATGTTGTACAAGATGGTTACCAAACATATGATGCATGGCCCTTGTGGAGTGCTTAATCGCAATTGTCCATGCACAAAGGGTCATGATTCCTACAAGAACCATTACCCTCGGCCCTTCTATGATGTCATAGTACAGGGCAAGGATTCATACCCAGTTTGCAGACGACGTGAAGATGGCCGAAAGGAAAAGGTTCGTGGCCACGAGCTTGACAATAGATGGGTCGTGCCTTACAACCCATATCTCCTCCGTCTGTTCGACTGCCACATTAATATTGAGGCATGTGGGAGCATCAAGGCAGTAAAGTATCTATTTAAGTACATCTACATGGGTCATGATCGGACGTCTGTGGCGGTGAGGGAGGCTGACAAGGAGGACAATGAAGGGAACATCGATGAGATCAAGCAATACAAAGATGCTAGATGGGTAACCCCTCTAGAAGCCTTGTGGAGGACATATGGTTTTGATTTGAGTGATAGGTACCTTGTGGTTTTGTCCTTGCAACTCCATCTTCTGGACATGCATATGGTGTCATTTCACCGGCGCGAGTCGACGAGTGCTCAATCATCCTGATGTTGAAAAGTCAATGCTGACAGCGTACTTTGAATTGAATAGAACAAATGAAAGAGCCCGAGGTATATTGTACCGGGACTTTCCTGAGTTCTATACGTGGCAAGCGCAAGGCAAATTTTAGCAAGAGAGGGTATATCATGATACATTACGACAGATTGGAAGGATCGTGTCTGCCAATCTAGTTGAGGGGGAGAGTTACTATCTTAGGGTTCTCCTGAACAATGTGGCAGGTGTAACCTCCTTTGAGTGTCTAAAGATCGTTGACGGTGCGCTCCTACCGACCTTTCGTGAAGCTACAGAAAGAAGGGGCTTAATCGAAGAGGACAACACGCTGGATGAGTCTTGCTGAGGCAACCGAGTGGACGATGCCATATGCGCTACGAAGGCTCTTTGCAACCATATTGGTATTTTGTGAGCCCAATGATGTGTTTGGACTCTAGGAGAAACACAAGGAGGAAATGTCAGAGGACTACAAGCGCAATAATCAATCCACTTTATGATAGAGCAGATGGTCCTCATAGATATTTAAAAATTGCTACAATCAATGCAGAAGGATATAAAGATGTACCCACTTCCTGATATCAGTGACACATATGATGCCTCTTTCGATCTTTCTAGAGAGATTTTTGAGGAGGCTAGCATAGAGGCTAACGAGGGTGATATGGCTCTTTTAGACACCCTTAATAAGGAGCAGCGGGCTGCATATGATGAGATTATGTCCTCAGTTGGTACTAAACCTGGGGGTCTCTTCTTTGTGGATGGTCCTGGCAGGACCGGGAAGACTTATTTGTACAAAGCCCTTCTTGCTACTATATGCAGTCAGAAAAAGATTGCTGTGGCTACAGCTACATCTGGTGTTACAGCCTCAATAATGTCTGGTGGCAGAACCGCCCACTCACGCTTCAAGATTCCCCTCACTATCGATGATGGAGCCTTCTGCACCTTCATAAAGAAGTGGTACTACCAAGCTTCTTCGAGCATCATCTCTCATTATTTGGGACGAGGCTAGCATGACAAAGAGGCAGGGCATCAGGGCGCTGGACAATAGTCTTCATGATATAATGGACCAACCTGAGCTACCGTTCGGAGGGAAGACCATGGTGTTCGGTGGAGATTTTAGACAGGTTCTTCCTATTGTTCGGAGAGGGTCAAGGGCTCAGGTAGTCGGTGCCTCGCTGCGGATGTCGTACCATTGGGATTCCCTGCGGCAACTAAAACTGGTGCGCAACATGAGTGCAAAGAGCGACCCGTGGTTTGCAGATTACCTGCTGTGCGTCAGCGGAGTTTCTGAGGAGGCAACTGGTAATGATGAAATCCGTCTTTCTCATGATATATGTATACCACACACCAGAAAAGATAGTGATCTTGATACTCTAATTGACTGCATATTCCTAAACCTCAAGGTAAATATGTCAAATAGAGATTATGTCACCTCTCGAGCGATATTGTCTACGAGGAATGGCTGGGTTGATATGATTAATATAAAGATGATAGATCGTTTCCAAGGGGATAGCTTTGATTGTGCGGTGGACGATCCACACACCCTCAGGAATTTCTTAACACTTTGACACCTAATGGTCTACCTCCATATTTGTTGAGGCTGAAGATTGGCTGTTCAATAATATTGTTGAGGAATATTGACCCTACGAATGAACTTTGTAATGGTACGAGGCTTATCATACGGGGGTTCCAAAAAATACCGTAGACGTAGAAATTGTGTTGGAACAACACACTGGAAAGCGGGTTTTTCTTCCTCGCATACCCTTATGCCCATCAGATAATGAGATGTTCCCTTTCCAATTCAAGCGAAAGCAATTTCGTATTCGACTCAGCTTCACAATGACCGTTAACAAGGCACAAGGGCGGACTATTCCTAACGTCGGGATATACTTGCCGAAAACAGTGCTCTCGTACGACCAATTGTATGTTGCTCTATCAAGAGCCACAGCAAGATCGAACATTAGGATTTTTTCTGTGTCGGCTACTGAGAAGGATGTGAATAAGGGGAAAAGAGAAAGGGAAGGGGAAGCGGAAGATAAAACGACAAAGGATATATTCACGAAGAATATCGTATATAAAGAAGTTCTAACTTCATGATTGAGGTAATGCATCACATGCCAATACATATTTCTTGGAAATGGTCAACAACAATTTAGCTTTAAAAATTGACAATCAACTCATATATAGGATACTTTCAACTGTAGCTTAGACCATCTAGGTGCTTCAGAAGTCAAACACCACATCTTGGACTTGAAAATCTTTTGGATCATCTTTGATTGGTGACTTGCTGCAGCTTAGTGCTTGCATGTTCTCCTGCTCGAACTATTGAGAGATTAGATTCTTCATATCACTATATATTTCATATATTTATGTATACATTTTATTATAAGAAATTATATATATTTATGTATACATTTTATTATATAATAAATTATGAGTAGTGTGTCATGTTTACACCTTTGTCTTCTTTTTATGCTGGTCGAAATAACTATGGTCTTCATATACTCTAATTGAACATATCTTTCTTTCTTCAAGACTGATATAATATTGATGTTTTAAACATCATAACTGCAATAGCTATTTTAGGTAATAGTATAATGCACGTTCATACATATGTTATCATGGTATTATGTGTTCTCATTGCACTATATATACATAGGAAGAGGTTTTTCTACTCCCGGGAGTAGTTACTCCCATCTTCAAAACAACATATTGCGTATGTGTTTATACTTGTTTATCACTTTGAGTATGTTTATATACTCATACTAAGATACTTCAAATCTTCCTACGTGAAAAAATTTCAAAGGAACCCATACTTTTTAATATATTACGAAAATGCCACTGACTGTAGTATATAAAATAAGTATAACCATATACTCTGTATGTATGCATACTTGACACATATACTACTATGGATAGTCTAGTATGATTATATAATTCATGTACATACACTTCATTTGGTCATATACACCTTAAATCTAGAGATATTAACATGGGAGTAACTACTCCCTAGGAGTAGGATGGAATTTCCCTATATATATATATATATATATATATATATATATATATATATAGCATACACTGAGACACGAAATTAACTACAACTAACTAATCAACACTGGATCGAGTAAACTAGCGTGCACAAAAGATGATGAATAGCCATTACAAGCAACGAGCGACAGATCTGAGGGAATACGTGGAAACCCTAGCTAATACAAGGAGAAGACGGCAGAAAAATTGAAATCCGCTAAAAGCCAAATCTGGAGGCGATCCGCACGTACTTATGCTTGTGTCCTTGGAGACCCCGCCAATGAAGATCTTACTGCAGGAAACCCAAAAGCATAGCAAAAAGAATCAGTGAAAACCATTCCCATGGTTCGGAAAACAACTCAATGGCCATACTAGCGGAGAGGAAAGGACTCAAGCAGGGCTGGTGCCGTCTAACTCCTTCATCTTGCCGGCCATCTCGTATGAGATCGGAGCTAGGCAAGTGATGGACTGATGGGGCTTCGAGTGCGGAGAGAAGGCGGGTGCCGTCGACTTCGAATGAGGACACCCCACCCCATCGGCTCTTGTACAGAAGAGTTGAAGAAACAACAGATATTTGACCCTCAGTTCGTGCCCTTCGAACCAAGCAAAGCCTCAGAGCCTTCTTTTCCATGGAGGGGCACTATGGTCTTTTTCCATGCTCTAAATAGTAAAAAGATATACGGAAATAAGAAAAGAAAGAAAAACCTTAGATTGAGATGACGAAAGAATTCATATGAATAAGGTTATATTTTGAAAGGCTCACGAATTGAGTGTTAAATTTTGAAAGACATACGAACTAATAATGGTCAAATATTGAAATTTCTCTCGAACAACATGACCCTGCATCTCCAACCCCCACCCCCACCCAAAAAAAAACTATTTTCACAACCTTCACATTAAATATTGAGAGAAAAAATAAACCCATCACCAACAGTTTTTAGTAACTTGCATCTAAAAAATAAAAAGTAGGTTCACTTGAATTTTTTTGTTGCCGCCATGCCACACTCAAAATATTTTTTCATGTCCCTTAACTTTGTTACAAGGTGTATTCCAAATCCAAATAGGCCCCAACACTCTCCATGTCTTCACATGGGATGCCACAGTGGATCTTGTGGCTTAGGTCTTGGTCTGTGGGTTCCATATGAGGTTAGAGCACACAAACCAACATCTGGCATTCCATCTTCATGCTCCCCCTCGCTCCAATCTATTGCAACACTGCATCACTATCCTTATTTCCCTCAACCCCTAGGTTCTTTCTCCACCTTGAGGGCCACAACATCCTTATTAGTGAAAAGGGCAAGGCTAAAGCTAGTTCGCCATCCTCTACCTCAAAGGCCATTAATAGTGGAGCGTGTGAGGCCAAAGCTAGTACTCCCTAGGTGGAAGAGAAAGGTGGACAACTGGATGGTTGCTTTGCCGATGAGTTTCTACCCTAATCGAGAATGAAACATTTACCATTAGGGGCGGATCTAGCTGTGAGGCAGGTGGGGCTCGAGCCCCTTACCTCCTCGACGCATGGATCCCCCCTTGAGCCCATCTCCAATTTTGTGGAAGAAGGAAGAAGAATAGAGACGAGTCAATATTTCATAGCCCAAATAGATATATTATAAAAACATATTTCATGACAATCTAGAGATACTTATTCATTGTGATAAATATTAATATTATTTTTATGTAATTTAGTTAATAATGTGACCGAGTACTATTCAAGATGAGTTGCATATTTTTAGATCGGTATAGGAGCACGAGTCATTCACACATCTGTCAATCATGTCTTTTGCCATCTTAACATGGTTCAAAAACGTACACATGCACTCCGTATGTTTTAGATTGATATGCATGCACATACAGATTCAGGACATTAGTTTGGCATATGTATCATTTGGTGCCCCGATTAACGCCCGTGTGCAGTTAGCCAACAAACCATGGACCGTTGTAATAGGAAACAAATACTCCATTTAAAAACTTTGCGTGCATAGCTCGTCAACCAAACCAGCTGGCTAGAGCTTCTTAGGGCACGTTTGGTTTCATGATTGGGTCAGCCAGGCTCGTGCCAGAGGAGCCAGGCACCCGGTAGCCGGGTCGAGCACATACATGGTGATTTGTTTGGTTGTTCGCCCGTGCGTAGCCTGGTTGTAGCGAGCTCTTGTTTGGTTAAGCGCCTGCAAGTGATCCATGGTGCACTCGCATGTCTGCTCTGCACCGGTCAAGTTGGAACAGAAAAAATTTCCGTACCACTAGAGCCAGGCTGAGGCAAAGAATGTGCATTGCATGAGCCTAGTCCAAAAGGGCCTGTTTGGTTCCCTGGTTCTGCCCAGCACGGACCTTTCGTCTAGCTCTGACTAGCTCAAGCATGGCTACCATGGTGCAACCTCGTCTGTTTGTTTCACTGTCCAGAATAAGCCCCGGCTAAGCAGGGATCATTGTTGTTTGCCTGTACAAATGGTTATGGCTACCTTGTACAAGGAATCTGGTGGCTTTACCACCACACCTTCTCCTTTCTCTCCTCATTATCATTTCATCAAGCAACTGAAGCATGACTATGAGATCAGCGAACAGATCAGCTGTGGGTGGTTTGGTGTGGTCCATCATGGTGTCGCTCGTCGCTGCCTACCTCCTGCACCACGCGCAGCTCATGGGGCTCCGCGCTTTGCGCCCTATGCCGTGGACCCTGCCAGGAGAGGAGGGCTGACACTAACACCGCTATGCCGACGCCATGGCCTTGTCCTCGCTGATGGTGCTGTCATTGCTCCTCTTCGCATTGCTCACGGCGATGCTGGTCCTCGCCCCGCGCCTGTCCCCGCCACTGCAGACGACCTCTGACGGCAATGGGGACAGGCGCGGGTGGAAGAGGCCTCCGTGACATGGGCGCCGGGGAGGAAGCGGAGGACCTCCGCCTATTCCATGCGTAGCGCTGGAGTTCGGCGCGGTGGGCGCCAAGGCCGGCCTGACCAAGGAATCGGCGGCGATGGCGGTGGCACCCTTGCCGCGGGTGTCTCGCGCGTCATCGCCGGCAGCGTTCCTGGCCATAGGTGCCCTGTACAACCGCGTGTCCACGTACCACTGCGTGAAGACGGTGGTAGATGAGAGAAAGAAAGGAGGTGAAGACCCACGAGGTGAGCAAATCGCACCCGCTTGCTCAATCGGGCGGCTCTGAAAAAACGAAACCCAATTTCGTTTCTTGGGGCCTAGCTGAGGGGTGCTTTGAGCACCATGCGGGCTGGACTGAGAGGAAGAGCCAGGTAAACAAACATAGGAGCCTGCTTGAGTTGGGTCTGGCCGAGAACGTGGGTCAGATAAACAAACAAGCCCAAAGAGGAATCCAAGGACAAGGATGCTGCACGAAGAGAGCCTGGATAGCACTTCAACTAAAAATCTATAGGGCCAAAAGTGGAGTGGCGAAGAAGGCCTGAGTAGCTGTGATGGGCTGCGACTTCCCCTTGTGAGGTGGTGACGTACAGCCCAACCAGCCCAACAAGGTGCATCCGGCAGCAACCTGCCCACCTCGACCTAACCGGCTGACCCCTAGCCTCTCCCGTTCCTCACTCGCGGCTCGCGCAGCCTGCGAGCAAAGCGCCGCGCCGCCGCCTTCAAAGACCGAAAGGAGCAGCGGCCGCAGCGCGAGCGAGCCTCCGCGGAAGGAAGCGGGCCCCCGCCCGGCGAGGCGGCGATTTCTTCTTCCTTCTCCACCGACGGGGCAGCGCGTGGATCCGGCGACCTCTGGTCTCCGGCGAGGCGGCGACGGAGAGTGGTGACTGCTGATAGGTGAGTTTATTTGCCTTTTGCCTCAGCTCTTCCTTAGGTGACTGGAACCATTTCTTTCAATGAAAGCTGCTGTATTTTGAGTGCAGCTAGAGGGTCCACGTCGACCCATTGCCCAGATTCCCACCCATAAATGCACGAGCCTATGTGCGGGTAACCAAAGGCGCCCTTACGAGACGAGACGAGCCAGTTCGACTTCCAGCTCGTCACAGAACGGCCCAAAGGCCCAGCTCGCTGAAGAGATTCGCTGGTGAGCACGTGGCTTGTGGGCTATTGGCTTTTTCGCTGTTCGTTTTCTCGTCTCCATCGCCAACGCAAGCTGCGACTGCGAACCTGCGCGGCCAGAGGGGAGGAGAGAGACGGCTATGGTGGCAGCGATGGAGCTGGAGATCCTAGGCATGAACTTCAGGTGCATCCTCGCGGCTCTGTCCGACGCCAAGATCCCCGACAAGGACTGCCTGCTCCCGCTCATCTCCAAGCTGCTCGGCTACGCCATCGTCGCCGCATCCACCACCGTGAAGCTCCCCCAGGTTCCCTCGCCTTTCTCTTGGCACTAGTTAAAGGTTCTTCCACGCGTCTAATTATGCATGCCTGTGTGTGTCTCAATCTGTGGTGAGCTCGCCTGGTGGGTTGGGTTCCCGGCGCTGGGTGTGAGGGCGGATCTCAATCATGTTCTTTGCGTGAGCGTGGCGTGCGGAATTTTGCGTAAAGGGTCCGTTTTGGAGGCTTGGCTGTGAGCTTGGTGCGGTGCAGTAGAAGAGCGTAGAAATTAAGGGGGAAGCAGCTGGAATTCTCTGTTTGTTTGTGGGATGCTGCTGGATTGGTGTGATCCTTGCTGCTGCTTGAGTGTAGAGCACGAACTCCTGCAGTTACTTCATCTCTCGAGAGCTTCCCCTGCTCAGAAAATTCTGGCTTCTCGGTCCTGACCTCAAGGCTGGCTGGTTGGGCATTGATCAGCGAATATGATCTCAGCACCCCCCGTGCTCTGCTATGGGATCACAGCTAGTGCATTGCAATCCCAGTCAGGTCCACCAAATAACATCTTCTACAAGCCCCATATCAGCCTTCTTCAACCTATCAAGGGACCCCCCGTCCTCGATGGTTTTAGCCCCAAATACACTGCAGGGCAACCAAAATTTGGAGGCCATAGAGATGAGCAAAAGGGAAGATGCAGGCCTCAGGGATGAAGCTGGATATCGTGGGCATGACCATTGGATGCTTCCTATCGTGTCCACTGGATGTATGTAAACAACCTGCTGTCTTTCATCTCTAAGATCCTTGGGTATTCCATCATTGCTGCTTCCACTATTGGCAAGCTCCCTCAGGTGCCTGAATCTAGCGTCACGAATTAAGAATTAAGTGTCAGTTTCGCAGTTGTGGAGGCTTTTTGCTTCTTAACCTTTTATCTAGCTATGCTTGCAATTTTGTATGTTATGAACTTGAGTTATTAAGTAGGCTTACTGCTGCCTACTTGTCTTTGGCATGTGTTGTTCCAAAATTTGCAAAGGAAATAAAATAAAAGTGCACTTGTGGTTTTTCTTTGTTATAGGGTTGTCGGTTTGCATGATTTTGCTATGTTACATAAACCCTTGAAATGACAAGGATCATCTAAGCAATCGTGCGCGAGTGGTAACTGAAATTGACAATACAGTGGGGTTAGTTTGCAACTACCTCAGAAGGTTGAGTGGAAGAGCTTGCAGTATATGCTTATTGACTTCTAGTAACACATAATTAGTGGGTTGCAGAAGTTGTGAAAGGAATGTTGAAGCAGAGAATTTTTACCTGCATGTCCTGGCACTTGGATTAGAGATTGTAAAACCTGCAGACTCTTGTCTTGCTAGAGAAAGAGGTTGTTTACTATTAAGAATAATGTAGAGGTTAATCTATGATCATACATGGCTAATAGAATTGTTGTTGATATACATAATAGGAGAAGATATAATTCAGCCCCAAGGTTTTGATTATGTTCACAGAATCTTTCTTGTACTTTAGAATTTGTTTCCTTCTCCTTTTGACTTTCCACCATAATCACAAGTACTTCCTGATGCAGATACTGAAAATTTTGAAGCATGGAAGTGTTAAGAGGACTTAGTGTAGCATCCTTTGAACTTGAGGTTGTCGGCTACACAATTGCTTTGGCATATTGCATTCATAAAGGACTTCCCTTTTCAGCTTATGGGGAGCTAGCTTTTCTGTTAATCCAAGGTTTGTATTTGACTTCATGTCTTGAGTAGGCAGCATATGTTTCTAAAGTTTCTGTAGCTGTCTCTGTTGTTCTTCTTAACTGATGCTTTTATCCGATATGCAGCAATTATCTTGGTTGCGATCATTTACTATTACTCACCGCTGATGGGAACCAAAACATGGATGAAAGCTTTATTGTATCCTTCATTTTTTGCTGTTTATTCTAACTTCGCTTTTGCGCCGCCAATAAAGATGTTCCAAGTCCCATGGAGCAGTTCAATGAAGATCATCAGACTTTATTAATATTTTCTCTGATTACAATGTTTGATTTGCTTTCCCTATATAGTGGTCATATAGATATTGTGGAATGGCTCCAATGGTTTTGGCTGGAAAAATTGATCCTGCTCTTTTTGAAGTCCTTTATGTAAGTAGTGACTAGTGAGTGATATTTTGTTGTATTAACTTACACATGATAGTGTATATGCTTGTTCTCTTGACTTGTTTTCTAATATTTTGTGCAGGCTTCACAGCATGCTATCTTCTTTTTTGCTAGAGTTCCACAGATATGGAAGAATTTTACGGTACAATGTCACATTTCTGTCACACCTTATTGCATGAAGCTATTCAATATTATATTTCTTTTATAGCAAGTTGGCTGTGTTAGGTGTGAGGGTAACCAATGCTTAAATCTGTACCATCCAATATATATTAGCTCTGGACATTTGACTGCAGTCTGGAACATAGATGTTTGAAAACCCGACTGCATTAATGAACTTCACTACTGTCAATCAGCATGTTGTGAAAATTTTATAAGTGGAAGCTTGCAAAGAGTGATCAACCAACACTTAACCATTTCGGCTTTCTCTATCTTGGACAGCAATCTGCTTGAGTTGCTTAGGCTTTTATTGTCTTGTTGCAGTATTTTGGGCTACTTGAATTGGATGTTCTTAGGCACTTTCTTAGAACCTTTTATCTTTAGCTCTATTTCAGAACCTTGGTTAATATGGAGTGATTATTTGAAATATAACATTGCAATGCAACGTACTTTGCAGAGTAAAGGCACCGGCGAGCTCAGCTTCCTTACCTGTTTCATGAACTTTGCTGGTTCTATCGGTATGATTAAGTATATGCCAAATTAGTTACAAACCATTATGTTTTACCTTCTGGCTCATCTTCTTTGCTGATATTACTGTTTTACAACACTTTTTTAAAACTAAATAGTATATGCATTTTACATTTTGTGAAGTTTGTATTCAGAAAATATTTAGCATGACTTAAATTAATGATATATTGAATTGGTCGCACACCTTTCCTTCATCAATAAACTTTTAAATCAGTGCTGAAAGCTCACTAATCTTTGATATAATTTCTCCTGCAGTAAGAGTTTTTACCAGCATCCAGGAGAAGACTCCCTTAAGTGGTATCCTTGATTCTGATTGCAGTTATCATTTGCCATTCTAGTTTTGGATGTTCATTAGAGGTAGCTAATAGAAGGGAAGTTGATAGAGTAACTCTATTTGCACAAGCCATATTAGGAGTTTGATTTGGTAGCTGCTTATCTCAGTACTCTTCCAATTAAGCCGATAAATGATTCACTGCTCTGCTAGTATCGAATTTTCCTACAAGCTTACTTCATAAATAACTTTTTGACATTATATCTTGATTGCCCTTAACTCCTGGAAAGTGATCATGGGCTCCGCAATCGGCATCATCATGAATGGTACACTCTTGGGTCAGATATTACTGTACCAGAAGCCCGCTCCAAAGAAACAGAAGAAAGAAGATTAAGCAACATGCGAGAGACCAGAAAGTTCTTCCTGGTTGTTTAGGATTCTTCTCCAACACCCTACATCTGAACAAAAGGCACCAGTATAGGAACTTGTTGGCAACTTGTTATGAGAAAAACCATAGTCAGATTACAGTCTTGCTATATATAGACATTTCTGCGCTGTTGCTTTTAGCACTTAGTTGCATACCATGACTTACATAGTTCATACAATTGTCTTTAGATAATGACTGCAAGCTGCTGCTGATTGATACATTTGTTTGCTGCTGGTGGGTTTTCCTTTCTTTTGTGCCGTTCCGTATTTTGGTTTCATTCAGCGTTTTTAATTGACCGCTGGGTAGTTGCAGGAAGATTGATCAATATGTTCAATGGGAGCAGAGCCTGCTGCTTCATCAAAAGATCATAAAAATGCTAGCTCCCAGCAGAGAAAGAATACATTAACATTGAGTCATTACATCCTGTGATTCTCATTATTTTTGCAACCTTATAATTCATACACCATGGGGCCATGGCGAGCTTCGACTTGAGTGTTATATTTATGAGTTTCTAGGTATATTCGTGCTAATTCTACATGAATTTCACAGGACGTCATATGAAGTTACTTTGAAATCCACCTATTATAAATCAGAAAAAAAAAACCATCACATGATAAAAATCTTAACATCGACTGAAGTCATCACAAAAGGTACTTCAGGGCAAGTCTTCAAATATGCTTGGCTTAGCGATTCTCTGACAAGCTTTATTACATGTTTATTGAGTTGTACTCCCTCCGTCCTATGGAGTATGTCGGCCGGAAAACGTGTTTGTGGTTGGGGGGGGGGGTGCGGTTTTCCGACGACAAAGTCCATGGGACAGAGGGAGTAACTGGTAACAAAGTGTCTCATCAGCCAGTGGAGCGACCATACAAGGTAAGTAACATATGGTCGCAAGATGAAGTTTTCAGAGACTAAGATAAGGATCTTTTTTTGGAGCCTACGAACATCCAGACGTATACGGTAAACTACATACGGTAGTAGTCCAAGGAGACGAGTGCAGGACAACGCTCCTTGAAATGTAATGAGAAGCGTGTGTTGGTTACATTGTAAAATCAAGCCTCTGGGAGCTTGAAGATGGGTCCGAAATGTTTCCAGAAGTCCACCTCTTCAGCATCTCCAGAGCAGCCTTCGGTTGATCCAACGGTACCATGTGACCAGCATCGTGGACCTGTTGCACAAAGCTCTAGTAAGTTTTCAAAGAGAGTAGATACCATTAACTTAATATGACGTGACACCCCGTGAGGATGGCAAAGCATGGGAGTACCATTAAACTAACTGTTGCGTACTCCCTCCGTTCCAAATTATAAGACGTTTTGGCTTTTCTAGATACATAGTTTTGTTATATACTTAGATGTACACTATGCCTAATACATAGTAAGCAACATACCTAGAAAAGGCAAATGTCTTGTAATTTGGAGTGCAGGGAGTACATTCAGTTTCTTGTATTTCTTTGATTTCCAAGTTTCTATTTGAGTGGTTTATAAACTAAAGATTTGTGAATATAGGCCTATGTCTTCCAATTACATTCAGTTCAGAATTGAAGATTTGTGAAAATATGCCTATGTTCTAAAGGGCTTATTTGAGTGGTTTATAAATTAAAAATTCTATTTGAGCTGCATTTGTGTGCATAGTACAGATCTAACCTTCAAGAAACTCAGAGGACCATGGCTCTTTAGAACACCAGCTTCTTTCCCATCAACTGTGAAGGGCTTCTTGGATGAGGCAACAAAAGCTTCCTTTCTAGACCATTCCATAGAGTTTACCCACCTTGAGCTCCCTGCCCAAATCAGGACAAGATTATGCACACATCAGGCGAAGCAAGAATACAATATATAAAAACACAATAATGGGGAAGAATAGATGGTCAGGATCAGCAGTATTGTCTTCTTGCTGTTATTCTCTGAGATAACAATAACACCAGTTTGTGTACAAATACTTATTCTACCAACTTCCTAGTGAAGAACTCAGACAAAAACCTAATCATGAAGGAGCAAATAACAAGCCTTGAATGGGAAAGGTTATGGTGCATTCATGATTATCTGTTCCAAGGCCCAGTGTTGTATGAAATATCAAGCATAGGGTACCAGTGTTTATTATTAATAAGTTGCAAGATACTAACCAAGCCAGTTATATATGAGGTCATACTCTCCAGCATAAATCAACAATTTGATGTCATTCTCAAGGAGTTCAGGGATTCCAACTTCAAGGTTCCTCATCCAATCTAATAACATGGCCTCATAGACAGTTGGGTTGCATGGAACAAACTCTATATCTCCAACTCCTAGGCTCTCTCTAACAGATTTGAGATTGAGAAATTTCTCCAAATTAGAGAAATCTAGCACAGGCTTCCGATACATGGTTTTCTGATGTCATAATACTGAAAAGCAAGATGAGCACTGATTAGAAGGTTCCAAAATATGGTGCCAAAAATAGATCTGTGTTTTGGCCCTACATTTTTACTGCCTATGATTGTCCTGATGGCACTGAATTATTGCAGGCAAAGTACGCAGCAAGGCAAGATATAGTTCCAGAGGCACCTGCAAAAGAAAATGGAATTAAGTTTCATCAACTCATATTACAGGGCATCAGGATAGGAGCGGAAGTTTTCCTTTGGGGAAAAAAAAGGGGACCAATGAGCACATATACAACAATGCTGTGAACTAATTGCTGAAGAAACATTGACAACTGCTAGATAATTCTGCAACACCAATAAGCAAAATTTACTAATACTAGAATAGATTTACACATAATTGAAGCAGGACTTACCACAAAGCTTGACAGCAAATTCACAGGTTAGAACTATTTTGTATTTTTGTTGATCCTGTTAAATAGCCCATTGCCAATCGCAAAACCCTATAAATCATATAAATTTAGGACGATCACACCAGGGCAACAATGTTTTCAATAAAGAAAAAGCATAGTACTTCAATCAAGAAAGATAAAAACTAAAACCTTCAAGTTAATGTGAACACCCTCATTGTTCTTGTTTCCCTGGTGCACACGACTTGCAAAGGCAGGAATGTAATGCCCAGCGTATGATTCCCCAGTTATGAAGAAATCATTTTTAGCGTACTTTGGGTGCTCTGTGAAAAAGGCCTGCCAATATCACATAATTAGAAGCAAGAAAGCAAATTCATGATAACAATGCAAAACAGACACATTCGCTTCTATATTTGAATAAACTCCATGCCTTACTACTCTATAGGAAGTTAGGAACTCTACAACATGTGAAAGGTACCGTTGCAATTCATGCCACTAATATCTTACTAGAAGCTGGCAAACTTCTATATTTAGCCATATAATTAAAGTGCATATGGCAACTCGGGGGGGTGCAAATATAACTGAATGCATCATGTCTAGAACAGGATAGAAAAACATTACCTATAGGAAGTCATATAAATCATCGCTAATAATAGCTTCATTGTGGCGAGTGTCATGTGAGTCC
>JADLZL010005371.1:0-21828 GCA_015844335.1 Chrysopogon serrulatus
TTAGTCGGTTGGTGTTAAGCCGAGGATTAAATCCTCACCCCATATTTGAATCCGCTTTACTCCTGCGGCAGAGCGAGCTCACCATTGTTCTTTGTTCTTCATGTGTTCTTGCTTGGTTCTTGCTCACATCTCAGGCCATTGATTCATTTTCGTCACTTCTACGCCCAGTCATTTTTCTTGTTTTAGAGTTACTAACTTCATCTTCTCAAAGTTTTTAGCGGCAGTATCTCATTTTATGGTGTTATGCATGTGTTTTTATTTTTACTTACATTATTTTAAACCCAATCACTTCATCGTTTGAATATGAGATGTAAGATAACTACAATTAGGGACTACACAAATTAGTATACACCATTTATTACTATTATGTCTACCATATTTTATGGTTTAGTTAGAAAAATACTAAATTTATGGTTTTTATTATAATTAGTTTTTAAAAGTTAACATTTTGATAATACTTTGGTTATAATTTTGATCAGTTAATGGTTAGTTAATTATAACTAAGTATAAATAATACACATTTGAAGGATTATTGTAATTATAACTAAGTATGAATATAAAATTTGTTTTTAGGAAAAATAAGAATGGAGAAATTTTGGGTTATGTGTTAGTTAGTTACTTATAATACTTTTTTATTTTGCAATGAATTTGTGATCGGGTTTATTTAGTTAATTTAAACTAGTAGCCATGCCACATTTTGTGATTAGTTAGAAAAATAAATAACTTTGGTGTTTTTAGTTTTGCTTGTTTAGAAAAAATAGAAATAATAGAAAGAATTTTTAGGTTGTTTGTTGCTTTCATTTCTTTATAAAAATTAGAAACTTATCATACATTAATTTGTAATTTGTGGTAGGGTTAATTAGTTAATTATAACGCTAGTATGCCTACCAAATTTCTTGATT
Organism: Chrysopogon serrulatus; assembly: GCA_015844335.1. Lineage (NCBI taxonomy): Eukaryota > Viridiplantae > Streptophyta > Magnoliopsida > Poales > Poaceae > Chrysopogon > Chrysopogon serrulatus. The sequence continues at coordinate 903 of JADLZL010005371.1, forward strand.
ATTTAAATAGAACTTTGGTGTTTTTTAATTTTGCTTGTTTAGAAAAATTAGAAATAGAGAATTTTACAGTTATTTATTACTTTCATTTCTTTATAAAAAATTAGAAACTTATCATACATTAATTTGCAATTTGTGACGGGGTTAATTAGTTAATTATAACTAGTATGCCTACCATATTTCATGATTAGTTAGGAAATAGAGAACTTTTTGGTGTTTTTTAATTTTGCTTGTTTAGAAAAATTTAGAAAAATAGAGAATTTTAGGTTATTTGTTACTTTCATTTCTGTAGTAAAAATTAGGAACTTATAATACTTTTTGTTTGCAATGCAGACAATGACACGTCATTGGATGTACAATACCGATCGCCGCTCAAAAATTCATTGATGGTGTGCATTATTTCTTAAGAGTGGCCGAGGAAAACAAAGCGGGATGGATTCATCGTTGTCCATGTGCCTTGTGTCGGAATTTGAAGGAATATTCTAGCTCTAGAAATATTCACACATTTGTTGAAGTCGGGGTTTCATGCCAAACTATATTTGTTGGACCAAGCATGGAGAAAGCAGGGATAATGATGGAAGATTGTGAAGAAAGAACAAACAGCGGAGCGATGACATTATTGCTCAATTCCGGTGGCTTCGATGATACGGCAATGGGGAAGCTGAAGAAGAGGGGAGGTGTAGAAGGCACACCTGGAGATGATGCTCTTGGTGATGCCATTCGTGATGCACGGAAAATCTGAAAGTGAAAAAAAGAGAGGCAAAGTTTGGACCAGCATGCTGAAAAAGATCACAAAAAATTACTATACCCATCAGCCCAAGATGGGCAAAAAAAAAATTAAGATTACAACGGAGTGGGTTGTTGAAATGGAGAAGGCCTGAGAATGGTGTATCCAGATAAGGTATTTGGACAATTCTTGAAGATCAAAAAGATCTTAGAACCTATGGTGCCCACCACTCGTGCGAAGCAAAAGCAGTTAAATTGCGTCGCTTTGGGATTAGAAATCGGAAGATACATGCATGTCTAGCGACTACATCATCTATGCCGGGTGGCAAGGACTACGAAATTTAGATGAATGCCAGGTAATGTAAAGCATCACGGTATAAGATCCAAGCGAGATGATGACCACAGCGTGTTGAGGGGAAAACGTCGAGGAAGAAAATCCACCAAAAGGTTATGTGGTATGCTCACATAATACCGAGGTCTAAAACGTCTTTTTGAAAGCGAGGACCATGCAAAGTTATTTGCGGTGGCACAAAGAAGACCGTAAGGTAGACAACATGTTGAGACACACCTGGCGATGGGTCCGGTGGAGGCAATAGGCAGGGGAATTTCGAGGATTTGCAAAAACCTTAAAAAACTTGAGGTTCGCTTTTAAAATGCAGGGCCGGTATGAATCCTTTTAGTGGCAAGCGAAGCGATAGTCATAACGCAGCTTTGTTACACTTTGTATCAACCAACCTTCCTCCATGGTTATGCATGAAGCGAAGTTCATTATAATGCGGTGCTCATCAAGGCCGAAGCAACCCAGGGCAATGACATTGATGTCTATCTAAGGCCATTAATTGAAGAACTCCTACTTTTTATGGGGCAAAAGCAGGTGTTCGTGTGTGGAATGAGTACAAAGCAGGGAACACTTCGGGCTGCGAGCACTATTGTTTGTGACAATCAATGATTGGCTTTGCTCTAAATAATCTTTCGAGGCGGTCAAACATGGGATATAATGCATGCACACTTGTTTTTGATGACCTTGATAGTATATATTTGAGAAAATCTGAGAAAGGTCATGTACCTTGGGTATCGTCGATTTCTTTCTATGAATCACCAGGTTAGAAAAAAAGGCAAGCATTTTAAAGGTAAAGAGCGGACCAGATGCAAGCCTCACAAACGGAAGCTGGAGAAGATGTATTTGAGATGGTTAAGAATGTGAGAAAGTAGTTTTGGTAAGGGACGGGGCAGCCAACCAGTTCCAAAAAAGATCACGACGGGTCATGCACCTTATGGAAGAAGAAGTCAATATTTTGGGAGCTACCCTATTGGTAAGTCCTAGAGGTCGAAATGCGATCGGCACGTCATGCACGACAAAGAATCTTTGTGTGAACCTCCTAGGATTCATGGGTGTGTATGGGAAGCCTAAAGTTCACTTGAAGCACGACAAGACTTGCGGCGCATGGAGAAGCGAGACAACTTGCATCCGGAGAGAGAAACGGATGATGGATGCTAATATTTAAGACCGCTAGCTACACTCTTAGCAATGAAGAAAGAAATCATGTTTGAATGCTTAAACGTATCAAAGTCCCATCACGGATTCTCCTCTAATATAAAAAGGTATAATAAATTTGTCAGAAGAAATTTTGAACTTAAAGGTCACATGACGCCATGTGCTTATGGCATAATTGCTTCCAGTTGCATTAAAAGAATTCTACCTCCACATGTATGTCTAAGCCACCGATTAAGCTATGTGCATTCCTCAATGCAATTTCTCGAGGAAGGCAATCAATCCCTTTGGAACTTCTTTGCTCATAGAATGATGTGGTTCAATGTCTTGTCGGCTTTGAGTTAGTGTTCCCTCCATCCTTCTTTGATATCATGACACACCTCCTAGTTCATACGGGTCAAGGAGATTAATATTCTTGGTCTGTGTTCCTACATAATATGTTTCCACCGAGAGGTTTATAAGTCACGAAGAAAATATGTTCACCCGTGCTCGGCGGAGAAGGAAGCATCCACAGGAGGGCTATGGGATAGAGGAGGTCATTGAGTTCTATGTTGAATTCATTCACTGAACTTGACCCAATTGGTGTTTCTGAATCGTGACACGAGGGAGGCCCGACTAGAGGAACAATAGGGAAAAACATCGCCAGTACGGGGGCCGATTATTTCAATAAAAAGCACACTACGTTCTTCAAAACTCATCCATGATGGTGGGCAGTATGTCATGAAACACAAAAAGGACTTTCTATGATCCCGGTTCAGAGAAAGAATGAAGCTTGGTTTTATCACGTCGACACATGGACACTTCGGTGATTCACGAAAAGAATGTCGAGGTGACAGTTGATGAGAAATTATATTTTGTTGCTAGAGCAACCATCATAGCACATCCTCACGTACAAAGTGCGAGATAAATGGAAATACATTTACCCTAGGCCAAGATAAAAAGCACGAACCAAAGCGATTGGGGTTCGCGCCATGAGGCAAATGGAACTTGACAAACATATTATGGCTGCATAGAGGAGATTTAGGAACTAGACTACGCACCTAATTTTAAAAGTCCCTTTGTTCGTTGCCCGATAGGTCAAGAATCAGGAGGCGGGGTAACGATTGACAAAGACTATGGAATGACAACGGTGGACCTCAACAATGTTATTGGTTACAAAAGGTGAACCATTCGTCGCTAGCTGGCAGTGTGATCGAGGTGTTCTATGTGAAAGACATGTCTACAAAGCGAAGAGAGGGAAAAATAACAACAAATCAGCAGATGAACCAAAAGCATACCGCCATATAGTTCTCTCGGGAAAAAACATTGTGGGAATTGAGGACAAGTCGGATATTTCGGAAGATTGTAAGAGGGATGGCCAAGATCACTTTCAATGTGACCAAAGATCCGAAGCATCATGATAAATCTTGAGGACACTCCATAGTTCGTCAAGATCATGACTAAGGAACATCGTCAAAAGAAGATCCTCTTGTGCTTGCCTTTAATAAATAGAGTGTATTAGGTAATAATGTATGTGACGCCTTAACTTCAAATGTTTGTATTAGTTTTTATTTTTATTATTTCAAATAATGAAAATGACTTGAAGTATTTGTTGCTAAGCATGTGCCGCTGTGGGAACTTATGGGAACCAATTTGGCATTAAAAAAGTAATGCAAAAACAAATTTCTATTGAAAAAAGATTTTATGTTTAATTTTCTAAATAAGTAATTACATAAAATAAAAATAGAAGCTGTTATTTTTAAGAAATTTATACCATCCTTTTATTTACTATGCATTTAACAAAATAATCTTCTTGGAAATAGCATGAATAAACAAAAATAATCTAATATAAGCAGTAGGGTTGAAAATATCTTGATATAATGGGTGAATATCAAAGATCACGATTTTGGATAACAGTGATACATGAACAAAATTTATGTTAAAATAATGCAAAAACAAATTTTCTATTGAAAACAAACTACTTTAAAGTATTTTAATTAAGTTAAACATTTTTGCATTGACAAAATACCTAATTATTTTTAATATTTATGTTTACTATTAGAAGGATGAAAAAGATTTTATGCTCTAATTTTCTAAATAAGTAATTACATAAAATAAAAATAGAAGCGTTATTTTTTGTGAAATTAATACTCATTATTTTTATTCTTGTGCATTTATCAAAAATAATCTATTTAGAAATAGCATGAATGAAACAAATAATCTTATGTATAAGCAGGCGGGTGGAAAAACCTTTAGTCGGTTAGTAATACCAACCGTAATACCAACCGGGACTAAAAAAGGTCACGTCACCTTAGTCCGGTGATACCAACCAAGGACTAAAGGTTGGAGCTTTAGTCGTTCCACTTGAGGACTAAAAGACTTTTTTAGTCGATCCATGCCACCACCGGGACTAAAGGTCGCCACAGATATTTAAGGCGAGTGTCGTCTTCCTCCTCGATCGGTCACCCGCCCTCAAACACGTAGCCCTAACCGCCGCCCGTCGCCCTTTTTTTCGCCGTGTCTCGAGCGCCGTCTCAGCGCCCGCGTCTCAGTGATCGCCATCCCTCCTGCCGAAGCGACACCGCCCGAAGGAAGCATCGCCGCCCGCGCGTCTCCGTCTTCCCGAGCAGCGCTCGTTGCCGCAGCCCATCCTTGCCTCCCTCGTCCTTCTCCGGCCCGTCCTCACCCCGCTCCCCTGCGCCCGAGAGCGCCGCCGCCCTCTCCCCTCCCGTCCTCTCGTCCTTCTCAGGCCGCTGTCCTCCCAGGTGCCAGCCGAGGCGCCGCCGCCTCTCCCTGTGACGGCGCACCGCCGCCTGGGCCGTCTCGCCCACAGCGTCGCCGCCTCCCTTCAACTTTCCGGCCGGAGGCCGCCGCCCGGCCTCAAGCAGGGCCGAAACAAGATAAACCCTACTCTAGCAATGACCCGAAATGGATTTGGTATATAATTACTTGTCATTAGCAACTAGTCACTCTTGAATTACTAACATTCCTAAACATGAAGTAGGTTGTCATCCCCAATTATATTGCTAGGAAATTAACATAGATTTATATTGTACTATTGTGACTAGGCGAGATAAAATATATGAATAAGATATAAATATAAACTAATGGGTTACGCAAGCGGACGGATAATTATACCGTTGTAGCATTTTACCTAGGGAAGTCTCGGGTTGTCGATTTATAATTATACCTCTGGGAAAGCTATGTAATAAACTATTATTGCCATATTGATGTGAAACTATGTGGACATGATAAGCAATACTACCTAAGTCGTATACTCTACTTATAATGAGGCGAGAGGTCACAAGATAAATAAAGATAAATGCGGGTGATAGCATAATCATCAAATATCATAATTAAAGATAATCATCGAGCATCTTACTAGTCATAATCACAGCTAGCCATTGGATAAACTACGGAGATAGGTCTATAACTACGTCAATTGAATAACTCTAATTAGTGCAACTACATCTAGTAATCATTGCTAAATCAACCTAAATCATCATTGCATGTAAAAGAGGCATCAACTAATGAGGGTATTAAGACCTAAGTCACCTCCTTCGCGGCCAGGTGCCCATGCTAGTCCTACATACGGGGGGTGGACTACGGAGGAACTAACGTAGGCTGTCACCTACCTTGAGACTACCACACGTCCGGCATATCGGGGTGCACTCGCGGATAAACAAGACATCTAGACACCACGTCTACATATCGCCTATCATCTACCCATTGTACATATGGATAAACGCTATACGAGCAATTACATGAATTCAATAAGATCGAAGTAACTAAACTAGACATATAATCAAAGTAAACAATGACTATTGCAATTAAGAACATATGAATATATTTAGAGTAAAAGTCTCCCTAATCTGAATAATGAATACAATAAAGTAATTAAGAACTAGATCTATTACCGAACTCTCGCTCGGCCAAGCGCCGGGGGCTCGGATCCGATGAAGAACTAGATCTCCTCTACTTCTAATCTAGCTAGCTAATCCTATGAACTAGAAGGCTCTTGATGAACTTGAAGGCTCTTGATGCTTGATGGCTTGAGACCTTGATGAATAATGAATTGGCTCTCTCGAGGGGGTCTACCCTCATATTTATAGTCGGTGGGATGCTTGGCGTGCGCCCGAGGATCAAACCGGCGTAGCGTAGGGCGAGATGCATCCTTGGAGGCGGTGGAGGAACATTCGGAAGGGGGAGCAAACCCTAGCCGGGCGCCGCCGGCGCCATGGTGGGGCGGCCGGCCCCACTGGCGGCCCTCGGCCCCCTCGCTCCTTCCGGTGTCTTACGGGTCTTCTGAGTCTTCCGTGATGTCCTTCGTGGCGGATAAGTTTTTCAGTGGTTATTTTGCGTTAGAATCCCTCTTTTTCGGCTTTTAAAATCACCCACAAATTACGAGAATATGCAAAACTCGTGGAATTTGTCGAGATAAAGCCCTAGACTAGTGTGTTATCTTGTTGTCCATCGGGTAAAAAGCCCTAGTAAAAGTTGGCGCTAACAGGTGTCAACAATACCCCCAAGCTTTACCTTTTGCGGTCCCTTGGCAAACACACCAAGTCTAGTTGATCTTTGTATTTGGATCGGGGAGTTGCTACAATATCATTATACTTTCCGGTACACATGCTTTCAAACAAAATTTCCTCGGGATCAAACAATATATGCTCTAATCTTTAAACTTACTCATTTCACCTGTAATATGGGGTTTCACAGCTTTTGCATAAGTCTTGGCAGTCGAAAGATAGAACAATTAAGCTAAGTGCTATGTCTCAAATTCTTTGCAATACTAACATTAGAAGTTTTTGATAGGTTTCGAGAATAAAACTTCGAGCTTAATTGTATGACACCCTCAAGTCTCTCAATGTATGTGGTATTTGTGGTTCTCTCTTGGCGTTAATGTTGTTATGCCCCCTATAGCTAAAGGTATATATAGTGGAGCTTATAGGATTGGCATTAACAAGGATAGGCATACTTGCAAAACACGTATTGTAAAGTCAACTAGTGGATCCCTGAGAGAATCGAGGCATACAATCAAACCAAGATGTGCATGTGTATGGAATATGGTGGATGGGTGCATATGTGTTATTTTTGGCTAACTACTATTTCTACTTTTGCTCTTTTGGGAATGACTCTCTTTTTAAAATCTTTCTCGGGAAAGACATGGGCTATCTTTATTATTTCTTTTTTATTCGGGGGGCGGGCATCTAGTACCCATTGTTTTTTTGATTCTTTGGGACACTTGTCCATCTTTTTACTCCTTTTTTTTTTCTTTTTTTCTTCTTTTTTTCCTTGCTTTCTTTTCTTCATTTTGCATAGCCACATGTATCCTTTGAATACAATAAATGAATCGAGAGATATAATCGGGACTTAGAGCATTAAAGGCAGGGGGTTATTCCTATAGGGTGTGTGTATATTTTTGCGTCCTCTCCCGGTGTAGGAGGTGAACATTTTATAATAAACATGTATGGAAGTATGGTGAATGATTGCAATTACTCCTTAAAGTAGGAATAATGCATATGTGAACTGGAGTGTGCAAATGATTCTTGGTTTTAAAAGCATGACAAGACTCTCATAAGGTATGCAACACAGGTTGGTGAACTCAATGCAAAGCAAGCGGCTTAAATGTGAAAGGGTTTTCCTATCCTCTAAGATATTAATTTGGCTTTGGTAGGAATTCACATTTGTCATACGAGAGCTCATCATGTATTTTCTTAAATTTTTTAAAAACAAAATCTCCAAAACTTAGTAATGCTAGGAAGAAGATAAATAGCAGCTCAACCTTTATGAATCATATCAATCAACTACCTAGACTTAGCGCAAGCTTATACCTCCACAATTAATGGTTGAGAATAAATTCTCCAATTAAAACAACAATGCTTAGAACCAAGGAGATTTTAAGTTTGGCAAGTAGGTACTTTAGTAAGCATTATAACAGAGCAACTATTCATCACATCCAAAACAATTTTAGTGTTCATCAATTTTAATAGCTCTAGCCTGGACTAATTATACTCTAATAAATATAGAACTAAATATTTATTTGGTTTTATTAGTTATATATCTTTTATAGTTTTAAATTAAACTCTAACAAAAAGACTCTATGACCTTGTGGACCTTCATGTGCCCACATATTTTTGGTATTTTATGATTATATAAAGTAGACTCAAAAATCGCTTAGGTGTAGTCACTGATAACTAGGGGATGCTCCTCCCCCAAGCTTGATGATCGCAATATCGGTGTAGATTCCTTTTAGAAGCGGACCGACTAATAGCGAACCCGGTGGTCACCTGCTTGATAGTCCCTCCTTGCTATAATGTTGTTCTGCATAAATACTCCACAAGAAACCAAAACTCGAGGCTCGAATTGAATAATGGGTTAGCGGTCAGCCAAAAAGTAATTGATTACCTTTATGAGTTATTTTTATGTTGTCTAATTTAAGCGAGGATTTATATTTTTTTTTATTTCTTTTTTATGCCACCACGGTGGGTATTCCTTCGGAAAATGCCATAGGGTATCCACATGGGGCTTTATGATGCCATGAATAATGCAATAAATATTTTTTATTATTTTTTAATATATGAGCAGATAATGCTACTAAATAAATTGAGTTTACTAATGCATTTAATGGGATAGCTACCATTCGACCTTATGGCTAAGTGCGAATTTAAAGTCTAAGCGGCGGGACTTAGGCAGTGAGCACTTACTCGGTGGGTTCATCGTCTGCGAGGTAACCTCGGTCAACTCCCCATCTTGCGGTGATGCGTCGTGTGCCTCCTTCCATCTTGCTTGGTCTCTTTTGCTTCTTTCTCTTCTAACTCTTGCTCTTCATCTTTGTTTGCTTTCTCCCACGCTTCTAATCGTGCTAAGATCTCCTCCTTTTCTTCCTTGGCGTCTGGTCCATCCTTTCAACTTCTTACGCGGCTACTCCAGCGAGGTGCTTGTTTGTTCTCTTCTTGCTGCGGGAGGCGATCTTCATATTTCACGATCTTGCGGGGAAAGTCTTCCCATCCACGGTGGAGGTGGCGGCCCGGTGTACTTGGCGTCTTCTCTGTTGCGTTGCTTTACTGGCTTTGCTCATGGTTATTTAATGTTCTAAATTGACAGCGTACCTTTCCGGTAGGTAGGTTGAAGTGGATTTGTCGGACCCAATGTAGATGTTGGCGTTAGCGATGTAGAGGAGCGGTCTTCCCAAGAGGATCGGGGAATCATCGTCTCTGCATGTCAAGGACTAGAAAATCTGCGGTATATATTGTCCTTGAATTCTTACCATGACATCCTTGACTATTCCTTGAGGGGAACCTTAGTGATTGGTCGCCATCGCAGCCCGAATACATGTTGGGTATAAAGGTAAATTAAATAATTCATCATATACTGCTTTGACATTACGTTGCGGCTGATCGATTGTCATGGGCGGTGTGAGAAAAGGTGGTGTCTTTGATAGTGCATTCAATGATTGGGACACTGGATCACCTCTCTTGATTGGAAATGGCTTGGGTGATGCGTGATCGTTTTTCTATGTTGAGAAGCGGTGATTAGTTGAGTTGTCTCCTCAGGTGCATGCTTGGTCCTCCTCCATCTTCTGTTATTTCTATTGTTCTTCTTCTTTGGCATTGGTTCTTTGTTCTTGCTCTTCTTGTTGCTGAAATTGCTTTGGGGCTGCGAGGAGCTTTCGGGATGCGGTTCTTGAATGTGAATCTCTCCTTCTTGTCTTTGATGGGGCGGGGCGATCTTGGCAAACTCTGCATAGATGATGGCTTTTGTTGTGCATAGGAATGGTCGGCCCAAAATGATGGGTGCCTTCTCATCTACTCTGTCTCCATGACCACGAAGTCAAGCTGGGACATATGATTGCCCCACTCTAATAACAACTTCTTCTAGTACTCCCTCGGGGTAGCAAATGGGTGATCACGCAAGCTGCAAGCGCATGTTTGTGTACAACAGGGGGATCATTTAATATTTTCTCATAAATTACCTTGGGCATGATGTTGACACTTGCGTAGAAGTCGTGAGATAGCCTCACGGAAAAGCTGTGGCATCCTATGGAGATAGGAATAACGAGGTCTTCGGGGTCTCCCATCTTCTACGGTAGAGAGTGGTCAATCCCTTTGTACATCTGCGAGGCTCAATATGATATTGGGTTGCATTGTGAATATCAACAAGGTTAGCGGTTTCTAAATCTTACGGTTGGCACGGAATCTTGCCTTTCTCTAGTGGAGGGCAGCGGCGACTAAGCGAGCTAATTGTGATTCTAACATTTTATTAAAGCTATCTTTGATTCTTTATGGCGAGAAGCAAAAGTATCCATTCTAGCATGTATGTTTTCAAAGTTTTTATCATTTGATGTTAGCTTCTAGTCATTTGATCTAGTAGTTTGGATTGACTAGTAACTAATTCTCTCAAAGGCGGAAGGTTATAATTATTAAAGTTGTTACCTTGGTTGTTACCTTGGTAATTACACAGTCGAGGTTGTTGATTCCACCCTTGATTTTCTTTGAGGGCGATAGTAGGTGTTATTGTTGATGAAGTTCACATCCTCTTGCGGTGTAGGGCTGGCGGCGGTGAGTGCCCGTAGTCTCCACATTCTTCACATGTCATATGGGAATCATTGGCGTGCATGACTTCCTTCTTCTCGATATCGAGCTTTTTTCATGATGAGGTCTAGCTTAGCGGTGACCATGTCGGCTTCCTTGAGATGATGGATTCCTCCTCCCTTCTTGCGAGGTTGAGTACGTTCTTCATTGCATGTTGAGTTTGAGGCCATCTTCTCGAAGTGCTTTAGCATCGGTGAGCTTTAGTGACGAGGAAAGCTCCCCCGGCTGCGGCATCAATAGACTCACGGGTGCTAGAGATAAGCCCGTGAGTGAAAGTCTGCATTAATAGCCACTCCTCTATCCCATGATGAGGGCGGTCTTCAATATAGTTCGGAATCTTTCCCATGCCCCGGTGAATGATTCATCATGTTGTTGTTGGAAACTTGAAATCTTCCCACCTTGAGCATTGGTCTTGGCTATAGGAAAAATTTTGCCGGGGGGAAGCGGTCGAGCATAGGTCCCATGTAGTGTGCTTATCTTTGTTGATGTAGAACCCTTTGCTTGGCTTTCCCCAATAATGAGAGCGGGGAAAAGACGGAGTAAGATAGCATCTTTTGATACTCCTCGATAGTGAAGGTCTTTGCAGATTTCTAGAAAGTGTTGTAAGTGTGCACTTGCATCTTCATGTCCTTTTTCCACGAATTGGGTGGCTTGAACCATGGTGATGAGAGCGAGGCTTGAGCTCGAATCCATTCTCCCCGGTGTTGGCTCTTTGGTCGGTCAGGATGTTTCTTGTTGTTGGGGGCGAGAGAACTCTCGCGGTGACTTCTCGGCCATGTCTTCAAACCACGGGAGCTAGGTTTTCACCTAAATACTCTTACGCTTGTTCTTCTACTTCTTCTTGAATTCTTCTTCGGTGTTGGGTGGCTCCTCAGAAAGAGTTAGCTTGAGCGGCAAAGGGTGTTCTTGATGGTGACTCAATTTCTCCCTTATTTCTGCAAGCCTTTTCCTTCTAAGGAGTTTCTCGGGATCGTCGGTAAAGTTCTTTGGAAGAGAAAAACCATTCATTCATCACCACTGCATAAGATAAGAAAATGATAACAACGAAGGGTGTACCGATAGAGTTAGAGATCGATTGGTAATATGACTTTATCCATTTGTATATAGGTCATCAATATGTTCTAAGTTTATTGTGCCTTCGACCAGCGGCGCCAAAAATGCTTGTTGGCATTTCTAACGTCACTACTAAAAAGCGAGAGATAAACCCTACTCTAGCAATGACCCCGAAATGGTTGGTATATAATTACTTGTCATTAGCAACTAGTCACTCTTGAATTACTAACATTCCTAAACATGAAGTAGGTTGTCATCCCCAATTATATTGCTAGAAAATTAACATAGATTTATATTGTACTATTGTGACTAAAGATAAAATATATGAATAAGATATAAATATAAACTAATGGGTTACGCAAGCGGACGAGATAATTATACCGTTGTAGCATTTTACCTAGGGAAGTCTCGGGTTGTCGATTTATAATTATACCTCTGGGAAAGCTATGTAATAAACTATTATTGCCATATTGATGTGAAACTATGTGGACATGATAAGCAATACTACCTAAGTCGTATACTCTACTTATAACGAGGCGAGAGGTCACAAGATAAATAAAGATAAATGCGGGTGAAAGCATAATCATCAAATATCATAATTAAAGATAATCATCGAGCATCTTACTAGTCATAATCATAGCTAGCCATTGGATAAACTACGGAGATAGGTCTATAACTTCGTCAATTGAATAACTCTAATTAGTGCAACTACATCTAGTAATCATTGCTAAATCAACCCTAAATCATCATTGCATGTAAGAGGCATCAACTAATGAGGGTATTAAGACCTAAGTCACCTCCTTCGCGGCCAGGTGCCCATGCTAGTCCTACATACGGGGGGTGGACTACGGAGGAACTAACGTATTTGTCACCTACTTGAGACTACCACACGTCGGCATATCGGGGTGCACTCGCGGATAAACAAGACATCTAGACACCACGTCTACATATCGCCTATCATCTACCCATTGTACATATGGATAAACGCTATCTGAGCAATTACATGAATTCAATAAGATCGAAGTAACTAAACTAGACATATAATCAAAGTAAACAATGACTATTGCAATTAAGAACATATGAATATATTTAGAGTAAAAAGTCTCCTAATCTGAATAATGAATACAATAAGGTAATTAAGAACTAGATCTATTACCGAACTCTCGCGCTCCGGCGAGGCCGGGGGGCTCGGATCCGATGAAGAACTAGATCTCCTCTACTTCTAATCTAGCTAGCTAATCCTATGAACTAACTAGAAGGCTCTTGATGAACTTGAAGGCTCTTGATGCTTGATGGCTTGAGACCTTGATGAATAATGAATTGGCTCCCTCCGGGGGGGTCTACCCTCATATTTATAGTCGGTGGGATTGGCGTGTGCGCCGCAGGATCAAACCCGATGTAACGTAGGGCGAGATGCATCCTTGGGCGGTGGAGGGACATTCGGAAGGGGAGCAAACCCCCTAGTGAGCCGGCCGGCGCCATGGTGGGGGCCCCCTGGCGACCTCTGGCCCCCTCGCTCCTTCCGGTGTCTTTGCGGTCTTCTGAGTCTTCCGTGATGTCCTTCGTGGCGGATAAGTTTTCGTGGTTATTTTGCATTAGAATCCCTCTTTTTTCGGCTTTTAAAATCACCACAGGAAATTACGAGAATATGCAAAACTTCGTGGAATTTGTCGGATAAAGCCCTAGACTAGTGTGTTATCTTGTTGTCCATCGGGTAAAAGCCCTAGTAAAAGTTGGCGCTAACAGGTGTCAACACCCTTCTTAATCTGAGTTCTTCAGCTAGCGTGGCGATTTCCTTTCGACCTTTAAATCTTGTAATTTTGAGATATCTAAAAGCTGCTTGGATATCGCAATCAAAAGCTTTCTTCAAGTCTCCTTTTAATGATAGGACTCCCTTTGTTGTAGGGATCTTTAGCAATAGATATGGATAATATGGGATTGCCATGAATTTTGCTAATCTTTGGTCTCCCCGGTATGGCGTGGTAACGAGGATTGATGCTACTTCAAATTTAGTGAACTCTATCTGTATTTTTCTAGTGTTCCAAAAGTGGCTGGTAACATGATTTGTCAATAGGCATTGATGCTTCTCTGGTATGATCCCATAAAATGGTGTGCTAGTTGAAGTTAGCATTCCTTTGTAATCTATCTTCATCTTTACGGCGTTTTTTGTGAATATTATGTTTAATCTGCCTCTCCATCAATTAAGACTTTTGAGTCTTTGCTGCTACTTTATGGTAGGAGCAAGGACTAGTGGATAGTGCCCGGCATTGGTCGTGCTTGTCCATTGATCGTCCCTTGAGAAAAGTATTGGGTATTACGACCAATCGAGATATCTAGGCGTTGCGGGTTCAGCTGCCATAATTAATTACGTGAGCTAACTTTTCTTGCCTACGGCTTCTTGAGTTTAGTACTCACGAGTAAATTACCCGAAACAATCTGTCTTTGCGCTTCTTGGTAATCTCTTACGGCTTCTTTTTCCTTTTTTGTTGAGTTGTTTTCTTCCTTATCGGCTTTTTGTTACTCGTAGTTTCTTACGCTGTCTCTTGATTCCTAAAAATGATGCAATCTATCAATTTGTGACTTGATTTTGGGTGGAAATAGAATGGAGTATTTTGAAATTCCTTGATCTTTCTCTCTTTGTATTCTGCTTTCATTTTCGGAATATCTCCTTTTGTTGTTTGTCGCTGCAACCATATTTTCTTGCCTTGGCCTTTTTGTCGTATGTTACATTTGTCAAAATGATTTCTTCTATGCGGGTTGTCTCGTTCTAGGAATGCGCTTCTTGTTCTCTTCTCGGAAGAGATTAATTTTTTCTTGTTCTTTTGAATTCTACGTTGGTTCTTGGATTTTCATTGCAGAAATCTTTGAGCTGCCATTTTGAGAGGAAGCCATCTTGAGCGCTTCTACTACTTCTCTATACGTAATGTCATGAACTTGCGCCCTTATTTCTCCAAATCTTACGTAGAAGTCTACGAGATTTTCATTCCTTTGTTGTCTCAAGCTTTTCAACTCTGCCCGGCGTTATTGGATGTGTTATAATTTTCTGAAGTGATCGCAAAAAGCCCTTTGCGAGATCCTTCCAATATCGATTGATCCACGGCCTTAATTTATCGAACCATTATAGTGGCATAGATTCTAATGCCATTGGAAAAAATAGTGCTTTAATGTCATCGTTTCCACCTGCCAACTCTATTGATTGCGAATAGACCACCGAGCCATTGCACGGGTTCTATTTTTCCATCGTACTTAGAATGATTTGCCGGCTTGAATTTGGAGGCAATCGATGACTTATATCCTTCTTGCGAAGCATGGGAATCTATCCGAGGGGTTGTTCTATTTGATAATGTACCTGTCGTATTCTTCTTCTCTCTGAAATATTAGTGCGGGTTCTTTTTTGTTGATCTGACTTCCCTAAATTCGGAATCACCTTGTTCTTCTTCTAAGAGTTCTGTTCTTGTTGGGCGTGGCGACTTTTTGTGGGATTCTTCTTGTTCTTGCCTCGTTATTCTTCTTTGCTTTCTCCCTCTAGTCGTTCGAAAGCTGACTTTCTATTTCTTTGTCGGTCTCACAGGTTCTTTTTCTGCCTCGGTTGTTTTGTTCATTTACGCTTCTTTTTTTTTCTTGTTCTTTTCTTGAGTTCTTCTAACTCCTTGGTGAGATCTTGAATCCTTTGTCTATCTAAATTTTTACGTTTTTTTAGCTTCCTTCTTTTCTTGTTAAAATTCATCAATTCTTCTTTATACTTGTCTAGGCTTGTTTTCTTTGAGCAGCCGGGTTCTTCTTCCGTGCTTCAATTTATTCTTCTTGATTTTGGTTTGCTTCATTTCTTCACTTTCATTTATATCGGTGTTAAAATGCGGCGATATGTTTGATTTGATTCATTGGGCGATCTTACATCTAGTATTGTTGGTGGTTTGTAGAGTGGGTACGCCATATAAAGCGGTTCTCTGGGTTCTTTTGAATTTGAATTTTTTTTCCACCTTCCGGAGGTGTCATCGGTTAATTTGCTGAATTTGTCTCCTTCTTGATATGGGAGCTCTTCATAATATGAATAATCTTGAGGATTTGGCCAAGAATAGTTTGAGTAATGTTTTACAATCTACGAGTTGAACAGATAAGCTTCGTATATGATCATCACGGATCTTCGTCCCTTAGTGCATAGTTCATGTACAATACGGTTGTATTTTTCAATCGAAAGGGAAGAGAGTTGTTACATTACCCGATATCTTTAGAAAAATTTGCCCTCCTTTTCCAAGTCAGGTTCATAGCCTTTATTGTCGGCAATTTGGATATGTTGAGTTTTTCATCTTCTCGGCGAGGTTCGACTTCTTCTAGGATTTCTATGCGACTTGTCTTCTTCGTCGAGGAGACAATTGTGATATTTGTCGTTGTGATCCGCCCCTTGCGGATCCATGAGCGAAGATGAAGGTTGTTCCCTCGATGAAGCTCATGTTCATGCCGAGGTCCGCCAAGCTCTCGAGAAAGAATTCGCCAAAAGCCTCTACGGAGGCGCCGGTGTCGATGTTTATCAGCGATAGCCTATCTTGGGGTTACCCGGGACGGTTGTTTGTTCGGTCTCGTCGAATCTAACGGAACTTGGCGGTTGATGCGGCGTGATGAGGCGTGTTGGTATAAATTAGCGCACTCCATTAAATAAGATTTAAGTAGGATTATCCATAGCGCCACCGGATATCATACCCGGTGTCACATTTTACGGGAGGTTATAAATACTCGTATCCCAGGGGAGCAGGTTGTGATGATGACCGATTATATAGATTTAATCCTACAATTAGGCTAGATCATATCAAGAAAGAGGAAATAGCTATTGCACTCTAGTTCGACAACGGTAAGTTTTGTATAATCCGTCTAAGCGGGCAAGTCACTTTCGAATAGGAGAAGAAAGCGAGTAATCTCCTACCAAGCACCTATAAGCCTATACGTCCTATCAGCGGGGCGTGGACTGAGGAATCAACGGCTATAAAGTCACTGCGTGAACTACCACTATCAGGCTAATCGGGGGACATCCACAAGTAAACCTAGCCTAGGCACCACGCCTACACTACGAAATACTACTTCAACCAAGTAATGACCAAGATCAAAGCACTCAATATGGTTGTGAACTTAGAACGAATAAAAACAAGTTGCTTACTTGAATCGGAATGGCGAATACAAAAGTACCTCAGAATGCGACTCGGCGAGGAGGCTGAATCTAGAAAGAATACAGACCAAGAAGCACCGACGGGCGGAACTCCTCGGAATCTCTACTCCTGCGCTCAATCTCTCTAATCTCTAAACAAGACTAGATCTAGAAGAACTAGCCTCTAATTGCTACATCTAGATGAACTAGAACTAGATGAACTAGAACTAGATCAACTAGAGGGACCCTAACCCTAATTTATGTGGAGAATATGAAGCACCGGGGTATAGAATGCCTCTAGGAAGGGCCTTGGGGCGTCATTATATAGGCGAGGTGGAGTAGGGGGCAAGGAACCGCCACGTCATCGATCCAGCGTCTTCATCTTATGTGCCGTCGGATCAAACCGACCTTAGATCGGCGTAGAAATGCTTTGATTGGGTTCCAAGGAGGCGTGGGAGGAAGACTCGAGGCGGTGGCCGAGGCCACCGGGGGCCCGGCGGCCCGAGGTGGGGCCGGCCGGCCCCCACTGAACTCCCTGTGGGTCCCGCCCCGCCCGGGTGTCTTCTAGACCCTTCACGAGCGATGATGATGTTTTTCCGTCACGGATAAGTTTTTGTGATGATTATGCACTATAATCCCTTCCTTTATGCTTTTTGGAATAATCTTTGGAAAATATAGAATATGCAAAACTCGTGGAAATTGTCAGTTAAAACGCTAGACTAGTATGTATTCATGTATCCTTTCATGTCTAAAGTTATAATAAATATTGATGTTATCCACCGTCAACAACTCCCCCAAGCTTACCTTTTACCAGTCCGTGGCAAACAACCTAAGCCTAATTATTAAAATATTTGGATCGGGGAGTTCTTTGCAATACTTTTATTTCTTTTAAGCACACTTGCTTTTTAAACATAAATTTTCCTTCGGTTAAAACAAAACCGCTCTAACTTTCAAACATACCCATTTTACCTTTAACCATGGAGCTTTACAGCTTTTGCATAAGTCTTGAGCAATCGAAAGATAGAACAATCAAGTCAAGCACTATGTCTCAAATTCTTCCAGTACCAATATTCTAGAATTTTGTAAGTTTTTGAAATAAAAAAATCGAGCATAATTGTATGATACCCTCAAATCTCTTATTATATATGGTATTTATGGATCTCACTAAGGCATTAATGATGTTATGCCTTTCTACAACTAAGGATTTATAGTGGAGCTTATAGGAGTGGCAATAACAAGGATGAGCATACTTGCAATTCATATGTCGTAAAAAGTCAAACAATGGATCCACAGAGAGAATCGAGGCATACAATCAAATCAAGATGTGCATGTGTATGGAATATGGTGGATAGGTGTATATATGGTATTTAGTGGCTAATCCTAATTCTACTTTTTGCTCTTTGAAGATAACTCCCCCCTTAGAACTTTTCGCGGGAAAACATAGGCTATCTTTATTCTCTCTTTCTTTTTCTCTTTTTTTTTTAATTCATCGGGAGGCGGGCATCTATGTACCCATTGTTTTTAATTGTTGGGACACTTCTCCATCTTTTACTCTCCTTTTCTTCTTCTCTCTTTTTTTCAATACTTTTGCATAGCCACATGCATCCTTTGAATATAAATAATTAGAGATAATGATAAGAACTTAGAGCAATTAAATGGGGGCTATCCTATAGGGTATATTTTGGGTGTTTACTCTAGTGTAGGAGAAAAACATTTTTAAGGTGGATGGATGAAAGTGAAAAATTTAAGCTTACATCTTAGAGTAGGAGTAATGCATATGTGGGTGGAGTGTGTAAGTGATCTTGATTTTAAAAGCATGACAAGGCTCTCATAAGGTATACAACAAAGGTTGGTGAACTCAATGTAAAAAGCAAGTAGCATGAATAAACGTAAAAGGTTTTCCTAACTCTAAATGTATCATATATATGGCTTTGGTAGGAATTCAAACTTTTATCATACAAGAGCTCATCATGTAAGATTTTAGATTTTCAAAATAAATCTCGAGAACTTAGTAATGCTAGAAATAAGATAAATAGCAGCTTAGACCTTCATGTATCATATCAATCAATTACCTAGACTTAGCTCAAACATATGCCTCCACAAATTTTAGGTTGAGTAAATTCTTATATCAAAGCGGTCATGTCCAAAACTTCGGGAGAATTCATGGTTGAAAACTAGGCACTTGAAAGGAATTACTGTAGAGCAACTATTCATCATCTCCAAGACAAAATTTTAATGTTCTCCAGTTTTTATTTGACTTTTACTAACTAAACACACTCTATGATCACACCTTAATACATAGATAAGTATTTTTATTTTTGATTTTAATTTATTATTCATCTTTTTTATTGGACTCACAAGACTCTAAAGACATGGACCTTCATGTGCCCATATATTTTTTTATTTTTATGACTATATAAAACAGACTTCGATAATCACCTAGGTATATATAGTTACACGATAACTAGGGGATGCTCCTCCCCAAGCTAGATGTTGCAATACACGGTGTTGATGATCTTTAGAGTGAGCTAACCAGGGCTCTCTGATAGGTGCCACTAATGGACTCCCTCCCTTGTCATAATGTTGTTCTGCATAATTATACTCCAACAAAGAAAACCAAAACTCGAGGCTCGAATTTAATAAGAGGTTAGCGATCAGCCAATAAGTAATTGATTATTCTTATGAGTTGATTTCAAATTGACAAGTTATAGCAGGATTCTCTTTTTAGGATTTTTTAGTTTAATTATGTAGAAATAAAATATGTGTGCATGATATATAGTTGTATTATTATATTATATTTTATTTATTTTTTTTATATGCCACCATAGAAAATATTTATTCTCGTGGAGCTTAGGCTTTTCATAATGCAAGAAAGTAAATACAGGAGCTATTATTTTTTATGCCACCACGGTAAATATTTCTCTGAGGGGTTACCAAGTAAGTATAACGTGGGGCTTTTAATATTCTATGATGCGATAAATGAAGCATTAAATATTATTATTTATTTATTTGATATTATTATTATTTTTTTAATATGCATAAAGATGGATATGCTATGGAAAAATTATTAATGTAGATAGGAATACAAATTAACTAGATAACTACAATATTACCTTATGGCAAAAGTGAGAATTTTTAAGTTTAAAGCCAGAACTTTTTCTTCCACTCTTGTGTATCTCTCCATCTTGAGAAATGGAGGTCTTGATGGTTGCATACCTCTAGTGATGGTGATATCACTTTTGTTCTTTGGTTTGGCCCATAGGTTGAAGTAGAGCTTTAATAGTAGGCGCGACATCTTGCTCGGTGTGTGCATGTTCATAGAACTTTCACTTGTAGAATTAATAAACTTTGCTCGATGTGTTATCCTGTTTGCAAAAAACTAAGGTAGAGATTAAGTGCAAGGGCTCTTTGGTGAAAAAAACAACGAGAACCAAATTTATCTTTTTTTTCTATCCTTGGGCACTTTGAACAAGATAAAGTTGGTGTTACATGATTTATTTATTTACGACATGAGTGGTAAGATCAAAGATTAAGCATTTAATGTTGCATTTAAGTTCTCATGGCAGGAAAAGAATGAAAATACTTAACCAATGGAAGGATTATCTATCTCTATATAAATTTTCACATAAGTATGACTATCGTCTCCCCAAGATCGAATATAATATTTTAGCTTGTTTGGTTAAGGCTGAGATTAAGAAGCGGTGCCATGAACAATTTTAAAGAACAAAGCATGTTGAGTTAATTAGGTTAATCAATTTAAGTTGTAACTCTAATATGTTTGTGTTTGCATTTATGTGCACACCAAGATCAAAGAAAACCTTGACCATTTATGCATCACCAAGTTTAGAGTCACGGTGACAGCGCCGAGAAATGCAATTGACATTCCTTAACATTCTTCACGAGAATAGAGGTAAGTCTATCCCGGTAATAAGTAAGAAATGTTTGGGG